>JAHLSL010000067.1:5364811-5470116 GCA_025920805.1 Petroica traversi
CACACACACACACACACACACACACACACACACACACACACACACACAAACACACACACACACAAACACACACACAAACACACACACACACACACACACACAAACACACACACAAACACACACAGTCTTTGGGATGGCTGGTGTTGATGATAGGTTTGAATGCTTGGTGCAAAAGCTCTGTGTGCTGTGGGCTTCTGTGGTGTTTCCTGAGATACTAATTAATATGTTTGTTTCTTTGCTCCTATGAAAAAGTTCAAGGACTTCTTACCTTGGGCAAACAAAAAAAGATGTTATCAGCCCATGTTTGCATCATACGTTTGTGTGGCTGTGTTTCTTTCTGCAAACAAACTGTTTCTAGGTCTGAGTCACCTGCCTTCAGTTTGGATACCACAGTACACAGTGTCTGGACAAATATTTAGATCTGTAAGATAAAGACATAGGCCCCAGTATCCCCTTTTGTGCCCTGCCATTGGGCTACCTTTGCTGTCATGCAGCTCCAATGCTTCTTCCCCATGCTCAAGTTTTGGATGAAACAATAATTAATGCATATAAACATTCAGCAGAGAAACTAGCAGTTGAATTAAGCCACTGATGATGCATTTTGCTTTCATGCATATAAGCAGTGGAGGCTACTACAAGGGACTGTGCAGGTCAAGATCTCTAGCTGAGATTTCAGAGCTTTTCTCAATAGGGAAGTGAGGAAATGCTTAAAATTGCAATGGGACTTGCAGGTGAGGAATTGTTTTTCATTGTGAAGTTGCTGGGGGCAGTCACAGTGTATCAAGGTCATGAGCAAAACAGAGACCTGGACCTCAAAAATAATTATTCTGCTCCTAACTCTGCTAATGCCTGCATGTACTTCTGACCTCAGTTTCCCATCTTGGATGTCAGAACCCCGGTCCTCACCTCCCTGTAAAGCACTCTGAGATCTACCCATGGCAAGCACTATGGCTCAAATTAGTACCAGCAATATTTTTGCTCTCAAGTGGCATATTCAACTCAAATATTTATATATGTTCAAAAATCTTGTATTTGAATTTCACAAGCTACATTTTTGCATGAATGCTAAAAGAAAAAATTAAATTGAACATATTCTACTTCTGCTAAACATTTAACTATATACAAGACACTATAGTAATTGCAGCATTAATGATCTGTCTGAAAGTATTAATTCCCTTTAAAACCAGATGTGAATGTCTAGACTTAGTCTGGGTTTTGTGGACTCTCATTTAACAAATGTGAAAATGGTATTATAATTAGCATTGCTGTTTACAGCAATTTTATAGAGGAAAAGAAAAAAGACCCTTTTCTTGAAGTTGATATTGAGGATGTGTTTCAGGCATTTTTTTTTCTCTTGCCTTCTTCTCTGCACTACTTTCCTTTGTGCAACAAGACAACATTCAAAATACTGAACATAATAGTGATTACTGCTTTTGCACAGCATTTGGTCTCTGGGAAAACTGAGAATATTAGAAATTGGTCATGCACTAAAGCCAAGATATAGAACTTGGTTAAAGTTTTTCCTCCTTATTTTGGTTGAGTCTTGGTGACACTCATGTGCTATTAAAACCAGTCCCAAAGGTCTTACAAGAAAAGGAGCAGTAAAACAGAGAAGACTGAGATTTTGACTGAGTGAATTTCTGTGCTTGTTTGGAGCTCCTAGACCAGTCTGTAATCATAGTTCATGGGAGGAAAATCTTTGAGGGTTAACTTTTATGGAAGTGAAGGGAAAAAGAGAAAAAAAAAAATCTTTTGCTTACTCGGTAAAATTCTTCTTCCTCTTCTCCCCAGTCAGGACAAAATACAGACTATAATTTCTAATGAAATCAGGAAAGGGGTAATAGTTCCTGGAAGAGGAAGAGAGAGATTCTGAGAGATCCCTGCCAATGGTGTTCAGTTACTACTGAGAGAGCACTGAACAGCCCAAGGAAAGGACTTTGTGAGACAGATTCCTTTGGCTTACTCTGACTGGATTTTGTTTTTTCATTGGGCGACAATTTTTTTCACTTTCTTGCTCTGAAACGTGTTTCTACTGAGCATTTTAAAGCTGTTCTGTCACAAACAGAACACTCTGTCCCCTCTTGCACGTCTGCAGAATGAAATGGCCGTCCTGTCCCTTTTTCTCTCCCTGCTGAGGTGTTCTGTGGGGTATATTGCCAGGAAGCGGCAGCACTTCCTCAGAAATGTTAATGACCCCAATCAAAGCCTTGTTTGCAGGCCCCACACTGAGCCCTGGAAATTCTGGGAGTCAAATAATAGAGATGCCACCGCTAAAGATCAGAGGAAGCATCAGGGAGGGGCTGCAGTGAGGACAGCAGCATGATCTACTGTCTCTTTGTAGTCCCCGAGTGCTCTGACTCCCAGCACTTCTAGTAAGTGATGCTGGAGCTTTTCACCTCGTCAGCAAACTCCACTGACATCCCTGCATCACTGCTCACCAGCAGACAGACCCAACCATTTCTTTTCCAATTCAGTGGCCAGGACCTGCAGCATGAGAAAAATTTAGACCCTAGATCCTGTTGTTTTGCTACAGTGCTATTTATTGCAATGGCTGCTTTGAATTTGTAGAGTGCCCAGAGGGTGCTCAGCCATGGGCCATTGTGTCCTAGATGCTGGAGAAATGCTAGAGGAAAAAAGAGACCCGGGCTCAAGGGGTTTATGGCTGAAGCAAAAAGCAGGGTTAATATGTTCTATAGATAGATGGGGAGTAAGCACAGGCCAGAGAGCTACGTGTTGGATATTGCTCAACGTTGAGGATGGGAGGATGTGATGCTCACAAAGATAAAATAAAAGCCATTGGGAGATCTAAAAGTGGAGTCTGGATACCCTCACTCCTCCTTTTGATTTAACTCCAAAGTGAATTTCTTCCCTCTTTTACATCCTGGAATTTGTTTTAACCATCGTTTTAACCACAGTTTCTCTGAAGCTGTGGAGATTTTCAGTTCAGCTGGAGCCATTTCCCTAGGTCAACAACTTGTGGAGTATTTCTGGCCCATTCTAGTGACTCCTAGGCTGACAAAAGATGCTCATTCCAAACATTTGCAAGTGATTCTCATGTGCATGAAAACATACAGAGGTCACAAGCCACCTCCATTAGCCTGGATCTCCATTGTGCTTTCCTGTAGCCACAGGCTTAAGAGGGGATCCCTCCTTCCATGGTAGGAAATGTTGCAAGATGCAGGCAATTCCTAGGAGAGTAGGACAATGGCACGTTGTGAGAAGGAGGCTAGAAGAGGAAAAAGAGCAAATTAAATGTAGTGATGAGGATTTGCGTATCTGAGTGCTGTGACAGGCCCTGAGCCAATGATAGACAACCCAGTGGGGCTCAGACCTCGACTGCAGGGGGATTCTGCAGCTGGTGGGGGTAAAAGTGTGCTGAGCTGCTCAGGCAAGGCAGGGTGATGAGGAGGAAGGCTTCACTCCAACATGCATGTGCACTGCACACACACACAGAGGCAGTCACAGTCCAGAGCTTTGAAAAGGATTAGAGATTGTTCCATTAATTGAAGTACAGGAGAGAGAGGTGTGTGTGCAGGAGCAGGGACAGGAGGGAGAGCAGAAATAGCGCAGTGCATTAATAAGATAAGAACTAGACAAGGACAAATAATGTATCGTTACACCCCAGAGACAAAAGGGCAGCTTCCAGAGGGCTGAGGCTTACACTCTAATCATCTTGACTTTGTAATATTATACAAGTAGAGGCATATTCTGTGGCTTGCAGGGTTTTACTCAGCAAAGTCTCCCAAGCCACAGAAAAATGCTTAAGCAGCCTTTTAAAGCCTGGCAATGATCCAGCCCTCTTCCCTTCCCTGTACCCCCCTTCCTCTACCTCCACCCCACTGCTGTAAGCCAGCCAGAGAAGCAGGAAAACCCTTGAGACAGGCAATCTTTATTGGTGACGATATAAAAAGCTTTTAAAGACAATGGGAGGATTAAAGCGTTAGGGTCAGTCGCTAGATTCTTGTAAGTGATGAGGGTGCAATAAAATATTTAAGCTCCAATGTAGCCAAAGGCTTTGGATTCAGTGAGAAAAAGGAGAGCTGTTAGGAGGGAAGGGCTTCTGACTGCACGATTTAACTTGGCTCTTGATGCAATGGGGTTTGGCCCTTGCATGCTTTCCCCCAGCTCCTGGTGAAGGTGGGGAGAGGATGGAGTGTAGGGTCAGACAGTGATGAGCAGCGTTTTGATGGGCTGTGATGTTGGCTCCCAAAAGCCATCTTGCAGCAACCCTCACTCCTAAATGTCTCTCCAGTGCTCCAGATCTGAATATGCTGCCCTTGCTGCTGCTGCTGCTATTTCAGGAGGTGGCAGCCCCCTCTACATTTGCCTGGAGCCACCAGCCTGTAATTTGAAACAGCAAAATCCATTCTGGTTGAACTTCCCACTTCAGGATAAGGCAGGAACTGTTCTCTCTCAGCTGCACAGTCACTCAGCACTTCCCCAGCTCTTATCTGCAGCACCCCAGCTCTCAGCTCCTTAGGATAAGTGCAGAACAGGGAGCTCCTGACTGTACCAGCACCTCCCCCTGCCCTGACATCGATTAAAGCCCGCTCAGATCCCAGGGCTTATATTCCTCTTGCTGGCACTGGAACTCATGGAGGAAACCATTGCCAAGGAGAGGCAAGTTTAATAGTATGAGGTAGAGCTGTAAACTTCCAGAAAAGAAAAATATTAAAAAATAATCCAGGTATATGCTGAACTGGGCAGGATATGTGCACAACTGGGTGGAGAACAGAAACCAGAAAATCTGATGTGGTTCTTCAGCCCGACTCTGATGCTGAGTGAGTCTGGCAGGACTAAAACCACCCTGAATGGTGGTCGTCCCAGATGAGTTTCCCCATGGTTCCTGATACTGGTGCTGCTGCAAGCCAGGATTGCCACAACTAGCAGAGTTTCCCATACCTGTGGGAAAGGGTGTTTTGAAAGATTATTGCTGTTAATGCTCTGTAAATCATATTTGTAAATCCATGAGGGGAGGAGAAGAGGACACAGCATAGCCTAGAAATTGTGAATAGGGCTGTACTCAGGGGAAGCAGGTCACAGGCATCAGGGATGGACTTTTGGACTGTAGATACACAGAGTGTCTGGATTGTTTTTTACAATGGTAAAAAAGGCTGTCAAACTCTCCACAAACAGAAAAGCAGAAAAAAAAAAAAAAGGAAAAAAGAGATAAGAAAGAGAGTCAGAGATACTCCATGTAAAGAGATAAGAAAGAGAGTCAGAGATACTCCATGTAGTTGAAAATTTCACCAGAATTTTTTGAAGACATCTGTTTTTCTTTGGTTAGGAGAAGAGTAGGTGTTGATTTAATGCTGTACTGCTACATTTTCCCTGTTTTCTAGCCCAATGCCCCATTTTCTTAACATCCACGGACTTTTTGCTCCAGTGGAATACAGCCTGGTTAAGACGAAGAAAAAAACATAATTTCTCATCCTTGATTTCCAGAGACCTACTGATGATTTTACTTCTTTTTTATTTTGTAAAAGGAGGAGAGGTCTTTTTCTGCTTTTGGGCAGTGGTTTATTGTGAATTGTAAAATTTGCTGTTTCTGAGCATTCATGGTGTCAGTTCTAAGTGCTTGATCTGTGTATAAATCTCCTGTACCAAACTAGATCCTGAGTGTCTATCTTTTTTTTTTTTCTTTTCATTTGTGGGTTGATGTGCCCTAGAGTTTGCCTCCTTTCCTCCCTTCTTTCCACTCTTCCTCCCCATATTCCTACTGTCAGTTGAGCTAAGAAAACATATTTCTGTTGTCTACTCTTTATTCTTATACTCATTATAAAGTTCATAAATGTTGGCACATTTTCCAGTTATGATTAAGCATTGCAAAGAACAGGAAGAGGGGTGGGAGTAGTGGAACATCTTAGTTTGGAAGGCTTAAGCAAATATGCAAGCAGTTCTGCATGTTTACACTGCAGGAGGCAAGAAGGAAATCACTTGATGTGCAAAGCACTTGAAGGTGGTGAGGTTTGGGAGGGTTCTCCTGTCCTATGAGGATTTGTTTCAAAGTGTTGGACCCACTCCCGGAAAAAGTTCTGTGTCTTCCACATGAAAGTTATCCTTATAGTAGAAAGCTCTGTGGTTCCAGAGAAACAAAGTTGTCAGATATCTTTCATCCTTTGCTAAGTAGTGTTGCTATGGCTGTGATGGCAAAAGAAGATCATTAACACAAGATTTGTCCGGAGAGGGAGAGGTTTTCCAGCTATAACTAATTCCTGATGCTACATGTCTGACTTCTCAGCCCTAGTCCTCCAGGGACACTTACAAAATACCCTAGAAATCTGTGCTGAAAGCAAGAATCCATAATTCTACTGTATACCAAAAATGGTGACTCCAGAAGAGGTTCTTGGTGTGTCACATAATGCACATGTATAAAATCATATTTTAACATGCATACTGCAATTAGTTATTGCCTTTAGTATCTCAAAGGCAATAACTATGTGTTAGCAGACACACAAATACCAGTGCCAGCCTAATCAATATTCATTTTGAAAACATAATCTTTTCCTCAAGACCTGAGGGCTCCTTTTCCTCAGGGAGAGAAACCTTACTAACATGTGGTAAGGGTTCACAGAACTTGCATGCCCCACTGGTGATTGAGAAATCATCGGCATTTCTGAATGGATGGTCACAGTTTTTATTCTCAGCTCTTCAGGAAATTTGTACCAGTGTTTCCCAAAAGACAATGGCACGTCCTGAAGACAAACTTCTTTAGTTTGAAATTTCCAAATCTATGAAGCCTACATATCTAGCTATACTGCTGTGCAACAATCCATCTGGTATATGGTGCAGGAATGATTAACTAACACCTGGTTGTTTTTTGCTTGCATGTCCCCAACAAGTATCAAAAGCTGAAACTTGTACTAATGTTTAGTGCTCCATGAAGCTGGCAGTCTGCCCAAATTGTTTCTAATGAGTTGTTTAGCAATCAGTACAAAGTTCCAGGTGCAGAAAATAAACATGGAGCCTCCAAACAGCAGTTTCCATGTTTCCTGCCCTCAGTTTCGTCTTGAATTAATTCCCTCTTTTTTGGGATAGATTCATCCTCTATTCAGAGATATTGAAATGGTGCATTCAGGTCTGATTTGGACTGAGAAAGTTTAGGTGAAAGTCTTAAAATTTTTGTTTAAAGAGATTGGAAAGCTATGCAGGAAAAAATTAGAATGGCAATATCTTCATGCCTTTTCTCCACTAGAAAGAAGACAGAACAGATTAAGACTAACTCAGTGTTTTTGGAAATTAGGAGAGGACAACATCCTCCTTTTAGATATGTGAGCTGAGAAGATCAGGACTGAAAACAAAACGAAAAAATAAATCAAAAGTCATACAGTATCCTTTTTTTGAGTTATTTGTTTTTTTATGATCGTGGCCGTGTCTACACTTCTAATCCTGTATCCATTCAGAAATTTAAGGACAAACATATCAAGGGGCAAGGAGTACAGAGGCATCCTTTGGGTGACTCATTTCAGGCAAGATGATTTATTGTGTGAGGAGCATTGTGACACAAACAGCAAGGGATCAGCAGTGAGACATTGCATGTGAAATGTTTCCATACTTTCTTAGGCTACCAAGTGCTTATGTACTGGGATCATTCTGTTAACCAGCAGTAGCTAGCAGGGTGAAAATGTGTTGCTATTTTTTAATGGTGTTTCAGAAATCGGACATACTGGTGACTGAGGAATGATAGTTGCATCAGATCCCTTTGAAAAGGTTAGTCTTGCTATTCTTAAGTACTTTATTTTGAGTACCTTTTTTTTTTTTTTTCTCTTTGAATCCAGCTCAGTGCCAGAGGTTCTGAGGCTTTGCATGAAAATACAGCACTATGTATAGTACATCTCCACAGATATGTCCCACACTTTCCTTTCTAAGGTCAGCACTGGCAACACACAAAGCCACAGTAGCTGGAGATGGAAAAGAAGCTAATTAGCTCATCTGTCTCTTTTGAAGGCTAACTCCTTGCCAAATTTTAGGAATTCAGTCCAATCTAACTGAAATGTTACAAGCATTTAAGATTTCCTCTTATCGCTTGGGAGACCACTTACAGGTCAAATACATATCAAGAGGCACTATGATAATGTTTAAGCCCCAAATTCCACTTCTTAGCTTTACCTTTTCACTTGGAGCTCTGCTTCCCTGGGCTACCCTAAGTAATTCCTTTCTTTCCTTGACCCTTTCATGCCCTTCACAAGATTAGTGTAGTGCTATTTATAAACTCTTCAAGGCAGAGACAGGATTTCCATTTATCTTAGTGCTACAGAAAAACATGGAAATGATCACCACAAATGGCTAGATATAATAGATTTATCTCCCAAAAAATGGTGTGATTCTTTTTCTCTCTAATAAATTTCTTAATTGAACATTTTATATGAAGGTAATGTGAAATTCAGAAATAATCAGTAAGTGGGTCAGTGGAAAGAAACATGATTCCAGCTTCCCAGCTGCTGGCCATGGATCCTTGTTATTGTTCAAAGTTTCATTTGGCCTGTCATGAACCATCTTTTCAAACTTCTCACTGTATACTAAGGATTCCGTGGATCTTCAGATCCACTTAGCATGACCTGGAAAGTTATAACAATCTTTCAGTGACAGTCTGGGAATTAGCTGCCATCTACAGATTTATTATCTGCTCAGCTCCATCACAAGATCTTGCTTAAACCTGACCCATTAGACCCAGCACTCCTGTCGAATTTTACCTCTGCTTTCCATGATTTATCTTCTTGATCCAGCTACCTGCTGCAGCTGGGTGCATCCTGAAGTTTTTTGTTCATCAATAGGTAATATCTAAAAGGGGAAAATATAGCCCTGAGTCTGATGTTTCCTTTCTTTTTTTCCCTGGATGCCCATGTAATGCTAAAGCACGTGGGGCTACAGACCCTTGGACACACAGGGACTTTGTGTTGGGTTCCTGCCTCTTGCAGCAGTAAGACACAATGTACATGTAATCAATGTCCTGCCAAGCATCTACAGCCTGGCTACAACTCCCTTCCTTTTCAAGAGATATTTGAAAGAGTCCTAAAGGGCTACTGAGGAATGCTATTATCACCCATTTGTCCAGGAGAAAAGAGATGGGTGGGTGAAAGGATGGAGACAAACCAGGTGATTGTCAGTGGAATAACCCCTCATGTGCTTGTAGCTGAAGCATGCACCATGTCCCTCCCATTTTTCAGTACTACCTGGAGCAAAGTCTGCTGGTAGCATGAAATGTGGTATATGAGACCTCTGAGGACAGGAAAGCACTGTCAGTAGGGCTCCTCACAGAGTTACACCTTCATTTCCATGGCAGAATTATAGGTCCTCGAGTGTAATAGTTACTTTACAGATGATTGTAAGGAATGGACCCATTCTGATGTCATTATCAGGGTGACTTTTGATCCACAGCCAAGTGGATCAAATCCAGTCCTATTGGATATGTGGAAATGCTCTTGTGGCACTGAGTTTCTTATTTCAAAGAGAGGATGATAGCACACAACTCCTTTTGCTTTTTTGCGCTGTTTTCTATGTATAATATATTTAGAGCTCATGTCTAAATGAACTCTGAGAATTAGTCATGGAGCTGGAGGAGTCAACTTTTTCCTTGCATTCTAATATTTGGACACTGGAAATACCAGGAGGTGATTAGATTTCATATCTATTTCTCCCTGTGCAAAACTGGCTGAGGTATCAAAAGCAGTAATGGGGAAGTACACAGCCTTACAAATACCAAGAATGAGGTATTTAACTTGGGTTTGCCCAAATCAGTCTATTTCCAGCCTCATTTTCTTCCCTTATGGGGAGTTCTTTAGGAATCAGGAAGTTCAGCCCCCAGAGAAAAGAACTGAATTACAATTTTGTAAGGGAAAAATGCGCATGGGGATTAATTAGAGATAACACAGTATTTTTTTTTTCTAGTAGCACCTTTTTCAACCCTCCAGTGACAGGGAAACCAGAGTTCAGCATCTCCTGCACCATTGCTGAAAGCATGGCCTTCACAAAAAAACTCCAGAGAAGCAACACCATGTGAAGACTGCAGCTGAGGTGCAACTGCAGGACATACCATTATCCATTCTGTCCAACAGTGAGAAAGTGCTTTTAGACAAAAATTACTGTGAATTTACATTAGAATTGAGCCTGAGACACAAGGACTACATAGCCTTGTGCTGGGCTCAGTTACAAGTGCAGAGACAGAGGCACTGTTGTAATACTTTAAAGCTTTTTATGAATTCAGGAAAAGCTGCTTGGAGAATTTCCTAAAAAACATTGATTATTATTTTAATTTTTAGATTCATCCAAATTAATAGATTTGGAGAAAAAGAGCTGCTTTTGACTATGCTTTGCATTTGAAAATGAAAAATACTTTTGGGATTGTGTTGAAATATTTCATTCCAGCATTTTCAAAATGAAAAGAAGGTGGGAGGTTTTTTTGATTCAAAACTACTCTCTGGCTGAGCTGTTTTTATATGTTAAAAAAAAACAAGGTTTAAAATTGGAGTAGAACCAACTTCAAAATGTTTCAACCGATTCCATGTGAATATTTCTTAAATAATTGTATTTTGAACATGAGAATTTTGGCTTTGTACTTATTTAGAGTGGGAGAGAAAAAATTAGAAATCTTGAGAGTTTTGAGGAAAGAAAAATTCCATATGTACTTTGCTTAGAAACAGCATAGAAATGAAATGTTTCTAAAACCTATCTTGCAAAATGCTCATAAAATGACCAAACATTGCTTAGAAATCACAGACCACCACTGAAGATATACACCCTGGATTTTTGTATGGAATTCATCCTATAAAAGCCTTAGTGTGATGCTAAAACAGCTTTCCCAGAAAGTAGATAATACTAAAAGTAGTTAAGTTACTGATATTTAATTAGCCTTTGTTCAGAACTACTTCATCTGTGTCTGAATAATAAACAGCAGCCATTTATTCAATGACAGAAAAGCATTTACTGCCATTATTTCTGGGAGTGTTTACATGAGCAATCTGTAATCGACAGGTGAGGGTATAAGGTACT
Organism: Petroica traversi; assembly: GCA_025920805.1. NCBI lineage: Eukaryota > Metazoa > Chordata > Aves > Passeriformes > Petroicidae > Petroica > Petroica traversi. Next base: position 5,375,801 of record JAHLSL010000067.1, read on the forward strand.
CTTTGGTTGACTTTTCCACCTCCTCTTCAGTTTGGATTACTTCCCTGACCAAGCACATTACCTCCAATGTCTGAGTTGAAGCACAGTGCTCTCCAGATGCCTTCAACACAAGCCTTTTATTCCTAGTTATTGAGATTTTATTTTAGAGACTTTATGGCAGCAGTTCAGGGAGTCTTAATGATGCATCTAGTGAGGATTTTAGTCCTGTTCCCAGAACACCCTCCCATTCCCCTGACAGAGGATTTTGTGCAACGTCATCCCAGAGCTACCCAACATCTGTAGCACCCTGAGTTAATGCATACACAGTTGAAGCAGAGAAGTTGGTCTTTCTAGACTAGCATGGGTCGATGGAAGAGCAAGGAAACCTTTGCCCTGGGCAATTTTTCTTTTTCCAGTCTATAGGTATCTCAGCAGGACAAATAAACTTGCCTGTTCCAGATTGGGATGGGAAATCACAATAAGAGAATAATCTCTTCCTATGACTTCTCAGAGGACCCACCTGTGTGACTGAGCCTTCACATCTAACCTTGGATCCATTAGTGTATTATGAGATAAAGCTGAAAAACATAAACCTCTTCCACCCATCCTGCCATCAAAGGGCTCTGTTCAGCCAGTCTTCCTGTTATTTTTTTTTCTTCTTTCCTCAGAGAGCTCTCTAGAAACATATAGGCTTAGTCTGACAATATCACATCATACTGAAAGTCACAAAACCCTTTAAACTTAGTATTAGATCCAGAGAACTTGACATGCTTTAGGAGAAATGCATGTCCTGGCTATTTTAACTGAACTGAGGGTTTGGGATTGAATCACACAATACTTAGAGGACAAAAAATTATCATTAGCTGAAACAGGGAAACCAAAGCCTTGGCCACGAGGAGAAAAGACGTCTATCCACAGGGATTACATCCTGGAAATGGTGACTTTCAGAGGAATTATCAGACATTTTTTACCACCACACTGGTGTTAGGATCTTTGTGGTCAAGTAGTTTAGACTCTTAGGGAGATAAATGGAAGATCCAAGGAAAAGGGGGAAGTGGTATTATCATAGTAGAAATTACACCAAAACATCAATTTCCCATTTGTTGGTTCAGACTGGACTTTTTCTTAAAGGAAATAAGAAACATGATTTCATAGCCTATGCAACAGCCACTGACATTCCTGTGGGGCTGCAGAAGGACAATTATGAGCAGATTCTTATCACCTTGTGTTCAAAATGTAGCGGAGGTGGAGGCTACCCCAAACTAAATGGTAGGAACCTCATTCCTACAGTACTCTGACAACATCAGTTGATGCAGCCACCTGTGTTATTTCTACCAGTGTCACTGGTATACCTGTGGGAAACTTGTAAATGTTTGTGGAAGATTTTGGCTTTTAACAGACATAGAACTAGGATGAAATAAACTAAGGAATGACTTAAAGAGAGACTTTAATAGGAGTACCAGCAGGATTTTCATGTTGAAGGATAAAATTTGCAATGGAGCCATGAAGATTAGTGATCAGTATCGTATGGGATCAAAGAAATCTCCAACACTCCACACAACTCACTTATTTGTTATAACACTTAATGAGTAGGCAAATCCTAGCCTATGCATACAAGGCATTATTTTGATTAAAAATAGATACTGGCACTTGGGTTCTATAAGAAATGAGTTCTCCAAATGCCAGGTCATTTTTCTGTGCCACAGTTTTATTTGTAATTCATTGATTCTTGCTAGCCTGGCGAGATTATAAATGAATTATGTGAGAAAAAGAAAACAAGAGAAAAAGAAAATTTGGACCTGCTGTTTGGTTGATTGTGAAACTGGCCTCATCCCACTGAAATGAGTGAATTTAATGGCAACTGGAAAAATGTAAATCTGACAACTTACACCATCATGTCTCAGCACCCACAGGTTCATGCATCACAAATACATATGGGAACAGTGAAAATAAATTAGGAGACTTTCCAGATGAATTGTATCTTCCTATGAAAACTCTGAGATTTATTTCAGACAAAGTGCAAGTATCAATGATTATCATATCATATTATATCATATATCATATCATATCAATCAGTTTTATTTGCTTGTACAGCAGTCCTTTTTATGATTTTATAATTAAGGAACGTATGAATCCTCAAAGGTTCTAGGTCAAACTTTCCCCTGGTGATAACAAACAGCTAAATTGACTCAAGATATCAGAAAATAATGTAATTTGTAGTGCTGGGAACAGTCTGTGATATTAAAGGAAGGAGATCTCATGACTGAGAGGTGGGTTGGAACTGAGCCCTTGTAAGATCTTTCTGAGATTAAATTGTCCTGTGTTTCTGTGATCCTAAAAATTCAATTACCGTGCATTCTTTGTAGCTCCTGTGCTTTTGTTTCATTACTCTGTTCCTCTTGCTGCAGTCCACCTTGCTCAGAGACAGATGATAAAAGAAATGCTGATTGTATTTTCTTACTGATGTACAAGGAATTGAAGAGAGGAAAAAAAGCCTCTCTGTGATCCTCAAAGTCAGATGCAATTGCAGTATGAGATATTTGAGCCCAAAAAAGTGCAGCTATCAGTATGTAGCTGCTTCCTTGCTGGAAGCCCAGGCACCCCAGGGATGGAGCTGAAGGAATAATTTCTAGCCCTTTCCATTTCAGAGTTGTGTTGCTGCAAGAGTTGATGAATAGCCTTCATTGTGGACGCTCCTTCCCTGCTGTGGCTCCCACCCTTGTCTCAACATTCCCATCTGGATATAAATCTTGCTTTTCCCTGTCCCCTTCCCCCACTCTCCTCATCTTCTCCCCCTGCAGCCCCCTCCAGGGCTCTCCCTCCCCCTTATCCTCTGTGGAAAGCTGGAAAGCTGATAAATAAATCATACCTGCCTCACTGACCAGGGTGATAGTCACCCAATCCATAACTACTGCATGATTTCCTTTGCCAAATGCTGGAAAATGAAAAACACACTGTCCTTTTGAACAGATCAGCATCTGTGTACATATAGAACTGTTATTGTGGGACTACCAGCGTATCTGTGTTGGGGTCTCTCATTTTTCACCACGTACTGACCCAGGCAAAAGCTTTCATTGAACATGATTTACAGTTTACTGAGGGACACACTGTTGACTCAGGCCATTACTATTATTTTGTAGATATTCCCTGGTCTCTGCCAAAAGAAAAAGAAATCTAGGAAAGCAACTGTTTTAATTGAAGCTACATTAACTTTTCCAACTTTGCCACCACACTGAAAACCATTTAAAATATGAGGTTCAATAGACTCCTATCCGAATTTTTGGGTTTTTTTCTCACTGCAGAAATGAGAGAGGCATTTGAAGAACAAAGGATAGGTTGTAGTGTTTGTGACAAATTTTTGAACTAGTCCTGAAAATTGCATCTACCCTGTATTTTTGATCAGATCTATAGCAAATGAAAAGATCACATCTCTAATATTTTGAGGCAAAGATCAGAGCCAGGTTTTGAAGTTCCAGTGTCTGGTAATGTGTGTTAGTTAAATAGTTGAAGGGAATTAAAGAACAAATGAACTTGTGAAGGGCCATGATGTGGAAAAAGTGTAAATTGGAAAGGGACATTTATGTTGCATCATTTCCTCACTGTGAGAGGTGCCAGGCTGCAGAACTGTCTCTGGAGATAAATCGTGTATGAGGTATTGGTTGGGCTATTTTAAAAGATGACTGAACACTACCATTGTGCAAAGAGGGAACAATTCTCCTCACTGATAGAACCTGCTTCTGTGAATTACGTGCTCACATCCAGCTTGTAACAACTCCTGTTCCAGGAAACAGGGTTAGTGTGTACGTAGGAAATGAACAAATTGCAACAATTTGTGATTCCACATCAGTGGTGTGCTGCATCATGTGAGAACCTGGCTTACACAGTCCCGAAATCTGCTTTCACTTGCAGAGAGATAGCAGTGGAAAAGTACAGCCAAAGGGAATATGCTGGTCTACACGTCTAACTGGAATCTGGCCTTGGGCCTTTCCTCTAATTATGTGACATTCAAATGTGATGAGGCAAAGTGGAACCTTGCTTTTACTCAGTGACCCACCAAGGGCAACTTTCATTAAAGTCTATGAGAGGGAGACTGGGCAATCTAAAGAGGTTTCAATTCCAAGTAGACATGGTCATCCAATGTGAGTGTCTCTTCTCTTTTAACCTGCAGAATGAATATGGGATAATTACACTCCCGAATTGGAAACTGAGGTAGGTCAAATGAGCATGAGTGAAAATTCTGTGAAAATTTGCTTTCCAGTGTAAGGGCACTTCACCTCCATCTGGCCCCAGCTCTCCAGTACAAGCTTTTCTCAACAGCTCTTTGCTCAGCACTGTGCACTTTTAATTTTTTTTTTTTTATTTCAATCAGAATTTATTTAGAAAGACAGAGACACACATAACATCAGAAGCTGAGTGGATACACTGAGACAGTGACTGAGCTCAGCCCAGCAGCCCAGGCAGCAACGCCACTGTACACCACCCAAGGACCGAGCCCAATCTAACAGGACAATCCTTCCCTGGTTTGGGAGGCAGGGAAGAGGGAATGTGATTTTAGCTTTCACTCCCTGGTGGATGTATGGAAACAGGCTGTACTTTTCTGGAATGTGTGGGATCTTTAGCCTGGCGACTTGCAACGTGATCTTAAGCAGGCAAAGAAGGAGTGCGTGCCTGCAGGAGCACACACACACAGAGCCACGCGCCCCTCAGCCCGCCGGGCAGCCTGCCCACCCGCCACTTGATGCTGCAAGTCGTGATGATTAGCAGAGTTTCCTCCTGCAGCCTGCTGCATAACAGCGAGATCGGCGTCTGCAGACACACCTCTGGTGTGAGCGGAACAGTGTTTACTTTGTTCTGACCAGGCCCTCACAAGATCTCTGCTGTGACAGCTGACAAAAGGAGGGAGAGGGAAATCATTTAATAAAAAGGGATGTTTTGAGGTGAAAGCATCAGGAATGCAAAAGGGAATAAATGTTTCTAAATACAGACACAAGAAAATAATGTGCCAGTTTAGTTTCTGTGTCCCTTCCTTGTTAGACTAGCAGACATTTTATTTCTGCCCTTAAGGCCCAGGATGTGATCTCACCACTCTGGATGAATCCCTCAGTAGTCAGGCAAAGTCATTGGAGTTGGTTGAGGCTTATGCAGCACCAGAAGGCACTGAGATTTATTTCCCAATCTCTTCTCTCACATCCGCTTGGTAGTTACCTGACATCTGTCTTTAACACCTCCACATGAAGAAAACCAGCTCCTTCCATCAGCTACACTTTCCATCAAACCTACTAGTCCAGCGAGGGAGCTGTACGTGTTGGCTCACTTGAATATATCCTGCTTCAAAATGCAGGAGCACACTGGATATTTGAGGTCTGGCTGTCCTTCTGGGGCTCTGAGGAAGGATTACATTTGCTGTACATGCACACTGGCTGCTCAGAAGGATGAAGAGGAGCTGGTGTTTGGAGACTTGAGGCTGGTCTCAGTGCATGTGCTGACCTGGAGCATAGTCTTTAATTCATTTTTCTGTTTGGCTTTGATTTTTGATGGCTTGTGAGCAGAAAGGTTTTACCCCATGATGTGCTAGAGCCATTTAGTCTTGGTCCAAATCTATGATATCTACAGCAACTCTCTGGACATCGACTGTGAGAGCAGGCAGTGGAAGGTACAGAGATACTCATCTTCAAAACCTCACAAACTTGTGCTGTGTGGAGGGAGAGGCAGCACAGACCTGCTGGCACAGAGAAGTAGAGTGTACATACACAAGTTTCTGGGAACTGGGAACTGCAGATGTGAGGACAACTTCCCAACAGCACAATTCGCCGGTTGGCACAGTCTTCCAAATGAAGTGCTAAGATTGGTATTAATAAACTGCACTAGTTGTCCTTGTGCCTATGTTAGACACAAGCCTTACCTTCACCGCAATCAGAATCAAATGCATGCAGAAGCTCAGAACCAGATTTTTTATCCAATTATATTCTGTCTAACAGCCCCTCCCCTCCTAAATACCCCAAAACAGCTGGAGTCTGTATTTGATGTTAGTGTCTGGGAACTCATAACAGCTTCTTGGTTGCCTCCAGAGGACACTTAAACTGGTTAGAACTTACCAGAGCATAGGACAGACTATGAAGGGGAAATTTCCTGCCCAAGCTTGCATTAATGCAGTTTCCAGGTCTCCTTCAATCTTCCTACTTTATTGGCATGCCAACTTCAGGTGTTAGCCTTAAAGATAACTGTTCCTACTCTCTTAATCACCTTTTAGAGGATCAGAACACCCCCGACAGGGCTTCTCATGCTAAGCCAATATCTCCAGAAATAATAACTTGTTGCATGAGCAGCTGAACTATTGAAGCCAGATTTCCTGTGGAATTGTGTCCTCTTTTCCAGATGTTCCTTTCTTCTACCTCCTCCATAATAACTTCAAGTTTCTTATGTCCTTTCCACCTGGCAAGAGATGATGTTCACTGAGGCTAATCCAGTGTGTCTTGAGAAAATCAGAATGATATGATCTCTGCATTCCACTCAATCTTGGGGAAATGATTGCTCATAAAGCAAATTGCCATGGGAAAAGAAGATGACTCTTTCTGTTGAGTTGGTTATAAATGACAATTTGATAACTGCTCTTTGTAGTGTTCCTTTTCACTTTATTCATATCAATGTGAGATTTTATTTATTTGATCATTATCAAACATATTTGCATGAATGTCCAGATGAATCGAATGACTCATCTGAAGCACAACTTTTATTTTTATATCCTTGAAACATGTTCTTATTTGTTGGACAGCATATTTTGATTTCATGACAATGAAAATTTCAGCGGTCCCCTGTAGAAATTTTTACTGTGTCCTTTTCACCAGAAATGTCACTATGTTTGCTTTCTGTTCCAATTTGGAATACAGCCCTTCTCTTTCAAATGCCAGAGTATCCTAAGGAAAGGAAATTCTGGTTTCTGACTAGCTATAATTATAATCCAAAAGCAGAAAATACTTCATCAGGAAAATAATACTATAAACATTGGGTTTCTAGCAGGCAGGAGTGGAAGTTAATAAAGGCAACTGGGAATTGATTGAAAACCAACTAGTAAAGCCTAGCTAACTTTAATTTTTCTGATATAACCTTGAGATGAAGACCATGGCAAAACATATCACAGAAGACTGATCTTCATCTTTCCTACCATTTGAAGGTCTTGAGAATGGCCACCTAAGTCTGTGTGTTCAGAGACACAGCTTCAGCTACATCCTTCAAATATGGGACTCAAACTTGAAGTAAGATGGGTGTTCTTGATGGGAATAACCTCTAATCAGACCAAAACCTATATTCCTTGGGCTTCAGAGCTCTGCAGTGGCATTGAGCTTCGTTTTAGTGGTGATGTCCAAAGAAGAACAACAATGTAAGGGCACTTTTAAGTAGAAAGAGTGCTGGGATTCTCCCTTGTCATTGTGCTTCCTGCACTCTATGGGTTTTTAATTCAGGATTCAGCTTATGGGGGTTCTTTTTGGTTTTGGTAATTTTTTTTCTTTGTTCATTTTGTTTTGGTTGATCTGTTTTGTTGTTTTGGTCTATGTGAGTATGTTTGGTTGTTTTTTTTTTTAAAGTGTAATCTTAGTTTACCAAAAGCAATGAATTGTAACTTTTATTTATTTCTGTAGCTATTACAAATATAGTTAAGTGTTTGAACCTTGAATATAGTCAATTAATGTTTTAGAGTAAATCTTCCTGATTCCTTTCTGGAAAGGAGGTTCCAAGTTTTGCTTGAAATAATTGATTTAGTGTTCTGCAAATCTTCATACCATGCATGCTGCGCAGAAGTTCTTTCTGCTTTCCTTTTAAAACTCCCAGAATGTATTTTGAGAAATAATAATAATAATACAGTCCTTGAAACTTGCATTTTAAAGCTTGTTTAAGCTGAAGTGAAAAATTGAATTTGTGAATCTACTTTCAGTACCCTGAATTATTTCTGTGCTTCAGAAATCCATCATGTAATACTATGGCCTCTTCCACTAGACATGTTCAGGAACAATCCAGCAGGCTAATCAGCCAGCAGGACAAATGTCCAATCTATCAATGGCATAAAAATAAATTTAGGAATGGGGTAAGGGATCATACTCTTAATGTTTGGATTAACATGAATTGAAAATATCATACCTGTGGTTTGACACAGTGTGGGCAAATGTTGGAAGGAAGCCTACTGTCACTTCATGCTCAGCACTAATGACTGCTGTGAATATTTGTGGCTTTCAAAGAGTCATCTCTGCAATCTTCCTTATAGGAAATCTTATTTATTTATATAAAAAATACCCATCTCAACGCCTTATTGCCACTGTTTCCTAAAACTAGATTAATTAGAAGCCTCTCCTATTTCTCTGCAAGAGAATGAAATGAAGGCCAAATCCCCTTCCAAACTTTGTTTTCATATATGACTTCAACAAAAAATTTGTACATACGTGCATATATGTATTGATGCACAAATACATATTTCCTTAGAATCATAAAGTGCAGAGCCAGAAGAAACCTTTGTGATTGATTGCATAATCCACGTGACCTTCAAAAAAATCAAGAGTGCTCTAAATTTTTGCTTGAACTAGAACAAACATATAGTATGCATTTTAAAAATCAGATCAGTCCTGACTTCAAAACTGACCTTCAAAAAAAAAATGTCCAAAAGATGAGGAAGCCTTCACCAAGCCCTGTTTTTTACAAGGTGTATGTAGGTACTCATGTACTTAGATATAACTGTATATAAATAGCACACTCACGTAAGTGCCTTAAAAACCCTGACAGCAGCTCAGTAAATCAGTAGAACTTATCAACACAGCACACCTCTTTGGGCTTCTCAAATGCTTCTAATCTTAAGCTTGTGGCTGCCCTTTGCCAGGTCAATGTATGGAAGAGGATTTGGATGCAGCCTGAAAACTGCACTCCATTCCACACCCACGTGGTGGCCCTTTCTTTTAAAGCCAGATGCCAATACTAACAAAAAAACTCACTCAAACCAAACCAACCAACCCACAAAAAAACCAAAACCCAATCAACCAACCAAAAAAACCCCAACCCCAGAAAAAAAGCACAACATCTGCTAAGGGGGATTGAGCTTTAATAAGCTCATCCTCCATTTCTAGCACTTGGACAGCGATGGGAAACGGGAAATAGACTTCACACCCCCAACACACCATCCATCAATAGAGTGTGAAAGAAATGTAAGGATTACTGCCCTAGCCTTTAGGTGCCAGGCATAATTATCTAGAGATTGCAGAGTTCAGTTTTCACTCTGCTCTGCCTCTATAGTTGAGAGCTCCCCTTCCTCCCCTGTTCCCTCCACAGCGCAAAGGTACTTATTGGGGCAGGAGGAGGGCAGAGAAATCAAATAAAAAGAATGCTTCAGCTTTGAAAAGAAAGCAGATGTTTCTGGGATCCTGATCACAACGCTTTAGCTATGGGTCTTGCCTGGGACTTCCAGAAAAGCAAATACCAGAGCCCCTGTTTATTGGCTGTTTCCTTGCTCACACTGCAATATGGCTTCCAAATGGAACAAGGAACTGAGCCAAAAATCAGCAGAAAATTGGCTCAGAAAAGGGGGATTATTTTCTTTTCGGGGGAATGACCAGATTTTTGCTTTCAGAGAAGGAACCCTCCTACCCCCTATGAACCTCAAAAACAAAGTCAAACCCTTGGCATATCCTGCTCTCTTCTTGTGGGAGGGCTGTGGTAAGGGAGACTGTAATTGAGCCGCTCAATAAAGACGCACACCATCACTCATTTTATTAGCATCTAATCAGTACAGCAGTGAGTGGAAAGAAAGTAACACCCACCAATGGCAAATCCCATGATCTTGGCTTTTATCAAAGAAGGAAGAGATATTTGGATTGTAAAGCTGTGAACATCTTACCAGAAGCATTGTGGGTTTTTTTTTCACTAGTTTTCAGTATCAGTTTCCTTTCTACTGTCCCAATTTTTCAGAGAGAGCAACAACTGCGACATCTTTGGGCTGTGAGGGTATTGCCTGCTGAAACTTCTCCAAAGAGATTTCCAACTGTGCTCTAAAATCAGGACATTTCTGAGCAGCTTAGGGCTGTGCAGATAACAAGATAGAGCCTTAACCCTGACTTTGTTGCTGCTGAGGTCACATCAGTAGCTGGTCCAGATACGTCCAAAAAAATATGCAATATTTTAGAAACCGAACTTGGTCTTCCTCAGGGTGAGGCCATTTATCAACACCTTGTCTCTCCTAGGGTGCATGCAGTTTTTTGTCTTGGCACAGCTTTGGCTGTAGGCAGAGAGTCTATTGGAAAGGGGAGAGTGGGGTGTGAAGCTGTCAAACCACAATTTTCACAAGACACCATGGCACCTGAAGAGGCGGTGGTTGAATTTAATAAAGCAAATGAAATTAAATGCTTCATTTAAGTAATATGGAAATATGTTGTTTTGGTTGGAAGCTGTGGCTGTCCACTGAAAAGATCTTTATGGCAGGCTTGCAATGCCTGACAAAAGTTGATATTCTCTATGGAAAGCAAATGATTCCTTCACAATCCAGTTTTCCATTGAGGCAAACCTTCAATTTTCTCACAGAGGGAACAAGAACAGTTTTGATGGAAAAAAATATAACCAGATCTTACAAGCAGCTCCGTTGTATGAAGCACAAGTAACTGATCAGTCTGAGGCTGCTCTGTAGCAAGCAGCTTCCAATCTAGCCTGCATCTCAACACTGCCTGCTGCTGCAAGACTCCTAAGACCCCTGCAGAAAGCTGGGATGGTCGAAGGCTCATGATTTTAATGTAATCTTCTGATATTCAATGGGAAAATACAAAATGTTTTTCAAAGACTGCTGTTTTATGAGTTCCTTGTCCTTTTTGCACAAAGAAGGAACAAGCCATCAATGAAGACAAGATCTTATGGGCCAGCCTTAAGAACATATATGATAGCACCCCAGTTTGCCCTAGAGAAGATGGGGGATATTCAGTCTTAAAAGGAGCTTCAGGTTTGTGTTGTGATCTTGAGATAGGCTGGAAAAAGGCAAAGGAAAACTGAGTTCCTCATTCTGAGGCTGCACGACACTTGCTGTGTAAAAAGCAATTATGTACCTCCCAAGGCAGCAGACTCCAGCTTTCTTTATTACTGAACTCTTCTAACACCAGAGGAAGACAGGAGAGATTCCTTTTGCACAAAACTAAACAATATTCAGGGCAAAGTGATAAACTGTATGGTAATTGGTGTGCAGGTGTTAGTTTTGTCTCTTCTGTTATATCCCTTTGATGACTACAGTTTGTATGCTGATGTGTCATAAGTGGGCAATGAGTTCAGGACAAGCTTTCCCAGTTATGTTGTCCTCTGAGAGCTAGGAAAATTTGTGGATGCCCTATGAAAATAAATCTTTAAATGGATGGAAAACATTGTAATTAGACCTCTTTTGTCAGAATCTATTGTACAGGTGAACAGATGAAATGTGATCAGCTGTGCTCTCTGGGATGCATGTTATGATTGTGACAGGTTAATTCCCTTGACATGTATTGGCTTTAGCATTTTCTTCTCCTTCTGGACAAAATAGTTTCTGTCACAGTCCATACTCTGTTAGGAGGTCTTTGAAAATAAAGTGCATGTATTATTCAGGTTTCCCAAGGTTGTTGGGTTTCTAGATCAAAGTAAAGGAAGCTTTAGTTTCATTTTTTCCCCTTCTCTCTTCCTATCTTTCATTTTGATATTTTCACTTTAAAAAATTAATTAAAATTAAAATAAGAAGACTGCAGATCTCAATAGTGAAGGTTCTTGGTTTTCTCTGAATTTCCAGAACAGTTTCTTCAAGGAAATGATATGGAGTACAAGAGCTGCAAAGTGCCTTGAGAATAAAGGCCAAGCCATCTAGATATAAATACACTTGAATTAAATCGGAATTACTATTGAGGAATAACTTGCTGCCTCCTGGGTGATTATGAAGGACGTTGATCTAGTTCATGTGCCACAGGGCATTTTCAAGACCTCAGACTGAACCTCTGGCAAAGATGACTTCATGAATGTCTTCCAGAGTTAGAGTCACAGCACAAATCTCCTTCCCAGATTTAACCCAAAATTTATTATATCCCTAGATACGAGCATTAGAATTGCAGAACTGATTGCTCTGTCAGCTTATGTACACAACTTCATAAGAGGCAATCTTTGTGGTTTAACCCCAACCAGCAACTTTCTTGTTGCACCTAAAATATTTTTCTTTCCAGAAACTAAATGGACTTCTGTTTTTAATTGATAACCAGAAATATGTAACAGGAGGCTGCATCCAGAGTTACCAGAAGACAGAGAGAGCAGCAGGGAAGAGAGAGTTCTGCTGGAGCTCGACTCTTTTCAGCACATCTGCAATTTTCATTGGACAGGGAGTTTAATACAGCTCATCAGATAGGTGTCCCTTGGTGGGTGGGAATGCACACAAGCACACACACAGACTACTTGGAGACTTTGGGAATGATATTTGGTAGTCATTTTTCCTCTAATCGTTTCCTACTTACTTGCTGAATTTCTGACAAATAAATTCTATATAGAATCTCAAAAAGCTCTGGAATAAAAAACCATAAAGGAGCAAGTTTTTAATGATTTTGCTCTGCTTGTCTTCCTTTTCACCTTTATATTCTCAAAACAGTTTTAAGCCATTAGCCCAGCTGTATGAAATTAGTCAGAGGTGGAGATTTCAGAGAAAAGTTTCATCAAGTTCAGTGAAAATTTGTTGTTGTGTATAGCTAAGACCCTAATAAAAGTTCCTGTTACAAAAAAAGGTTGCAATAAAGTTCAATAATTACCGTGTGTGTGTGTGTGTGTGCATGTGTTGTTTTCTCCATTTTTCCCCTGACTTATCAGCCGGTACATGCCATGATATTTTTCCCACTGGTAATAAAAGAACATGGAAGGAAGATGAAAGTGTATGGAAGAGTTAACAGACATAGGAGTGTACTTGTAGGTGCTATGGACTTCAAGGGTGTGAGAATATGAAGGTACTGTGAAGGCTTGAGATGAGGGGAATGCAGTTGTTATCAGGAGAATTTACTGGTAGAGGACACGCACCTGGAAGAAATCAAATGTCATTTATTTGAGTCTGGCACCCACCAGGCCATTTGTTTCATTTCTTAGGGAACTCCCATCCTGAAACCTCCAGGCTTTTTTTTGGCAGCTATTGCTATTGGTACTATGACAATTTCAAGTCTCTAGGCCAGAACTCCTCTTTTGCTAGTTGTGGCATATACTAAAAGTATGAAGGTACCTAAGTCTTTGAGTCAAAACAAAGATAAGACATATGGATCAGAGCTCAGAGTCTGAAATGGCTTTTCTGAAGTCTGGGGTATGGGATTAACAAAGGAATGCCAAATTCATAGTTGTCTCATTGAGCCATGTTAAATATTTGAAGTTGGCCGAATCACATGGAACTGGTTGGTGTTTACTAGAGAGAGGTGCCCGAATGATTTGGCTGGGTTTTTTTCTTCAAATCTGTTCAGGCTCTACTTCCTGCCTATTCAAGGGTATTAATTTTACTTCCTGAGAAACATTTTATAGGTCAATGAAATTTTACATAAATATTACAGAATAGCCACTGAGTGAAAATTTGTTATGATTAGTCGTGTTTATGTTTGGTGGCTAATCCTATGGGCCACACACAAGCACTGCCACAAAACCTATATACTGAATAATAACAGCTTGGATCTCTAACCTCAAGTACTGACAGCGAGCAGGTTTAATGAAAAAAAAAACCTCTACTTATAAGTTGCACAAAATTAAATAAGGCACATAACTAAATCCATTCAAAAATTTCCAAGAGACTTACACCATGTTCATACCAGAAAATTAAAGAATTATTAGAAATATGCTCAGGCTGGAATGTGATTGCCCATATTCTGCTCGATGGTGTAACACATTTCATGGTAACCCTGTCAGCATTCTGCTCATGCCAGCTAAAACTCTCCAAAATTTACTTCCAGGTGTTGTTCAGAGGCTTATCTAGAAACCTTTCACAGAAGGCAGTTTTCAGGTAGCCAGCCTATTTTGGGGGTCTGAGAGAGGAGACAGTCCAGTTATTTGGTGCCAGTTGATTTCAGTGCCAGCTGATTTCAGTGCCAGAGAACATTCCTGGGCACATGCACATGCTCTATTTGTATCCATCTCATTGTGCTTTGGGTGTGTCTGGCTCAGATGCTTACAGTTAATCAAGTTGCTGGGACTGGGGAGAGAGGTGAATTTTTCCCCAGCTCAAATTTGCTTTTATGCTCCTCCGTAGAAAAGGCCCAGATCTATTTTCCAAGTATCATATGACAAATTTATTTTTTAAAACAGAATTTTTGCAATGCCCTTCATAGCTTTTGTTAGCTGTTGTTGCAGCTTTCCAACCATTCCTACATCCTCCACTTTGCTGTGCACTGGGAGAATCCTGCAGCCTGTGTTGTGTGGGAACATTAGAAGTAGAAGATTTGTAGTCCCCCTAAGTAAAAAGCTATTGAAGAGGTGCTGTAATTGTGGAGACAGGGCTTGGTAACCCAGGCAATCCACCCAAGTTCTCTGTTCCTAACTTCAGGGGGGGAAAAAAATAATGATCTGTTTTTCCTCAAGTCACAGAAGTTCAAAAAAGACAGGCTTAATTCCGTTAACAAGTCAACTTGAAACACACACCAAAGACTCTTTGCTACCAAGACAAAAGCTCAAGGGAAACAAGAGGTTTTGTGTAACTCCATGCTTTGTAACCAGACCAGGTTTATCCCTGTGCACAGTAGACATCCTAATTTCTGAAATGCAGCACTTTGGGAAAAGTTCACTTAACACTTATATTTTGCAGCTGAAAGCAATTAATTAGCATAACTGTTATTTTTGAGGGGATAAATACAAGGACTAATGAAATGAAACTCAGAATTTTCTGAATTACCTCTGATTTGGGATTTCAGTGATTACTCAGTGTCTTAAGATTTGTGTTTAATCCTCTAACCACCATAGCTGCTGATTTGCCTTTTGATATTTGCCATCTGTGAAAACAAAGACAGGTGTCTGAATTTGGCTACCTAAAGCTTTAACTAGTGGAGTTTCCCTGGTCTCTGCATCAGACTTGAAATGAAAGAAGAGCCACTGAAGTTAAAAGCTGTCCTTGAGAAAAGAGCTGCCTTTTTTCCCATGCTATCAAATTTGCTATTAAAACAAAACAAAGAAATAAAAGCGATGGCCTAGAGAAATAGCCATGGAACATTGGAAACCAAAAGGGAAAGCTTGCCAATTGCAGTCAGTTTTCAACCTCGAGGGAAATGAGGGGGTGAATATTGTTATATAGTTTGGTAAGTCACTTGTAAAGTTCTTTGGGCTCCTCCAGGATGAAAGGCATTATGTGAACACAAGTTGTTGTTATTAAGACTTCTGAAATGTGAAGATATTATTAAAGGATGTGGTCAGATTTCCCCAGGCAAGAAGAAATTCCCTCTTCTCTTTTGCTCCCTGCAATTGGATGTTTATAAGGTGCTTGTAGGTGGCTGATTCTCTCCTCAGTGTTAAATCCCGTTTTAGTGGTCATGTTCCTTTTTGTTGGCAGATTGTTATTTAATTTCTCAGAAATTAGTTTTACTGGGCTATTCCCAGTGCTGCTGGATGTCAGACACTCTGTCTTAATAATTTTCTATTGATGTTTCTTCTTTTGTACTTGAGGGTCAGAAATGGGCACTTGTTCACAGCTGAAGTTTTGCCGTATGGAACATCAGTATGTGAGCTAAGACTGACTCTAAGGCAGACCTTTCCCATCATTTTCCCAGCATATGGTAATCCATCAGATGGGGCAAAAACAGTGGCATCAGCTTGTTCTCCTCAGGCTGCAGATACAACAAATAGATTGAATCAGGAGAAATAAATTCACCTATTCTTCTTTCTGCAGTACATTTCTGCCTAAAAGACAAATGCTAATGCTCATGATACTCTATTTGGTGTATAGCAACCCTTCTTCTACTTGCCAAGCACTCCCATTTGCACCAAACCTTCCTGCCCTTGGCTCCATCCCAGGTTCAAAGACTGACAGTGAGGCTCTGAGAGCCATTCTTTGAAAATTACCTCCAGCACAGAAGATAAAGGTCCTGGATTCCCATGTTTACCTGGAGACTCACACACTTTGATAGTAAATACCACAGAGATAATGTGCTGCTCAGTTTTACAAGCAAATTCACACAACCTAGTTTGTGGTTTCTGGCAGATGCCCAAAGCTGCTCTCCCAGAGGGTCACAAGATGTGAAGAGAAAGGGAAGAGTCAGCATGCAATTTACAAGCTTGACTGGAGGGGAAGGGGATTGATGCAATTTACAGGTGGGACAAGGGCGAACTGCTGCACTCCATCCGTTCAGGGAGGTTGAAGAGGAAAAAGCTGTTCTGTACTTTAGCACTCATCTATCACTAGGATTTGCAGGTACTGGAATGGTGAATAGAAGGAGTCTTCTGATACACTTACCCATCCCTGGTAACTTGCTGGGTGCAGCTAGAAATTACTGTGTGTGTTGCCCTAATGAAATCATTCTGCCTGTCTTTGCACTGTCAGTTTTTATAATTTTACAAAGATGAACACATTCAAGAAGCCTCAAAGCTCTTTAAAGTGCAAATCACTCAAAATGGAGCAGCAGTCCAGAAGACAATACTGGCCTTTGCACATTTTCCAGTCTGCTGGTAATGGCTTCAGTGCATCCCCACACAGATGTGCAGCAGGTTTCTAAAGGAATCATGCAAAAGGGCCAGCAGATTGGACACACAGGCATGCTTGTTTCAGCAGATGGAGAAGGAAACCTCTTGTCCCATCCTGGCCCAGGGTGTGATTTTTTTGCCAGATCTGGGGCAATCTCAAGGCTGCTGAAGTAGAGGTCACAACAAATGCCACTGTGTTCCTCAGCGTCTCCAGCTCCCGCTTTGAAAGTGCCAGCAGTCTATCCATGAGAGCAGTGATGTTTCCCATGCCTGACATCCCCTCCCTTTCTTCCAGGGTTGAAATGAACCAGGATGAAAGGTAGGGGACTGGATTGGCTCCAGGGTAGAAAGTGGGTGAAGAATGGGAGTGGGCTATGGAAGAGGCTCATAGTCTTAATTAATTTAAATTGCTGGTTTAGGCTCTTTGAGGTAGGGATTCAACAAGCTCCTACAGTGCTCTTCCCATCTCTGAATGCAAGCACTTTAGACTATTTTAAGCTCCTGTGAAAGGAATAACAGAGCATCATGTAAAATTTTCTCAGTTGACATTCAGGAGAGGAGTAGCTGCAAGTAAGGAAGAAAAAGAATTTGAAAATTCTTACCTTTTCCACATTAAGCCACCTCCAGGGTTAAATTGCATGACCCACAGTGCTCCTTGCATAGCTGTGGAAAGACCCCTGAGGTGCTTCATGGAGACCTGCCAGAGCCAGGCATCCATCAAGGAAGATGGTGCTCTGCACAGAAATTTCCCTGTCAGAAGGGGTGGCAATCACTCATACCTTGCATTTAATTTCCTTCTCTTGCTGCTCCTGAGAATAGGACTCAAATGGGGTTGCAGATCTTCCAGTACCGTTTACATCTGACATGATACACCTGTCACAATCCTGGATGTATCTTAGACACCTATTTTCAAAACTTCTTAGAAGTCAGAATGGGATGATGCCACAAAGCAACACCTATTTGTGAGTTTCACTGAATTAGAATATATGAGTTTTTATACCACTCTGTCCCTGCATTCAGTTTTTAGAAAATGGAGGCACACACTTTCTTTTAGCTTCTTTTACACTTAGGAGATCTTTGTCCATGTTTTCACATTGGTTTGACTAAAAATGGACTGTATAAATTAAAAAAAAAAAAACCAAAACAAATATCCAACAATAAACAAGTAGATCGATTCAGAAAATTGCTTAATTGCCTATGTAATTTCATCTCAATCATTAGTCCTGTTAAAAAGTTTTGTGAATGCTTAAATATGGAATTAATTCCTCAGCTGTAATCTCCCTGGCTTATTTAATAGCATTCCACTGAATTAGGGCTCAGACTAGCCCCTAATTTCTGGTTCAGCAAGTATAAGATTTCTCAGCCTTCTTAGGTCATAACCCCTTTCTAGAAGTCAATCATTTTTGTGACTCCCCATAAAAGTAAGAGTGAAAAATCTGCTGGTGATAGCACAGTGAAGTCTCTCTAACATGTTTGTGCTCAGGTTTTCTGAGATCTTGGCAGGCAGTATTTGACCTTGGAGTTGAAGGTGGTACAGGGAGGAGAATTGCAAGATTTTCTTGGCCTTGGATTGTAATAACAATTCAGTGCCTTACAAACACCCCTGATTGCCTTTCTGACCCCTCACTCCCTTCTCCTCCCCTATCTCCCCTGGTTTTGCAATGCACAAGTTGAGAAACATTTGTTACAGAGACAGTTAACCTCAGTGCTTGAAACCACTGAAACCTCAGTGGTTTCAAGGGGTCGGGAATCAACTGCTTTGTAGCTAAAAAGTGCTTGACCCTCCCTGTTGGAAAAACAAAACAAAACCAGGGCACTTCATCTCTAGACTGGACAAAGGAGGGGAGGGAGGAGGAGGAAGGTGGTAAACATCCAGGCTGCGCCAGTGACTGGTAACTGAAGTAAGGAGTCTTCTGATACTGCCCCCATGCCCCACATTCTCCCCTGCATCCTATGAGATCAAACAATAATGTGGGAAAGGAAACCTGCACTTCTTTCACCTTTAAACAGGTTTCCCAGATTTCAGGTCATTCCTGGAGATGTTCGTTATTAAAGTATGGGTCTCGAAGCTGAATGCTAGATCACAAAGTCTTCTTAAAGTAATTGATGGAACCAATTTGGGTTTCCTAATCCTAACTGGCATTTCATAGTATAGTGTTGTGCTTTATAATATGTATGATATGTGTTTATGCTGGCCAGCTACCCAGGACACTCTGTTAGGCTCTCTGTAAATGGCAATATAATTGAGAGGACATGTTTGCAAACTATCTTCTCACCTCTCTGACTGGTTGCAGCTCTGCCTCACTCTGAAGGTTTCCATTTTGCTGAAACTGCCTGGCAAAAACTTCTGTTCATTTAAGAGCCTAGAGTTTTGACTCAGTTTTGGAACAATCGGATTGCGTGAATGTGATGAGATTTCTCTGGTCTCTCTGCCTGACACTCAAGCATCTCTCTAGCCTTGACAGTGGTGCATCCTGGATGCAGAAAAGTGCTGAAAGCTCTATTTTTGACTGTGCCCACATGTCCTCTCTGAAGAACTTGCTCAGACTTAGAAAGTGCTTCAGCAAAACCAAGACCCAAGCATGGGTTTCCAAATTCCAAACTCCATCCTGAAAGCAAGGCCACCTTTCCTTTGCTGTCCTTTCTTGACGTGAGCAGTGTTCCCACAGGGACTCGTGAGCGGGTTATTCAGCCTCTCAGCTTGCTCTTTTCTATTTAATTTCCATGCACTGGTACTGTACAAAGACCCTTCCTCTTTTAGTGTCCAGCTCTGATTTGCAATGAGCTAAACTTAATCAGACAGCATTTATGTGGCACAGGGATTTTCCTGTGATATGGTTTCCATGTCTATGTGCTGCAGGTCACCCCAGGTTTTATGAGCTCATACCTGCAGTGCATTTCTCAGCTGTGAATCACGAGCAATCAGCCAGCCTGTTCACTCCCAGAACACCGTTTACAATTGGAAACCTCCTTAGCTGTAAATATGTTTGAGGTTTACTGAGGATCTGTCAGCAACTGACCAGTCAGGACAGATGTTCAAAATTATTTTCTCAGCAAATATTGTCAAAAAGCTGCAGTAAAAACTATGAATATTTTCTGTGACCAGTTTCTCATTAAGGGGTAACAGAATCAACAGTGTTAATCTTGGAAACTGGTAGTTAAAGCTTACTTAGTCATTTGAATATTCATGTAGTATTTAAAGAAATTTTTTTTTTTTTTTGTGAACAAGTAAGAAAATATTTGTCACTTCACTTATGCAATAGGCCTATAGCCACCGTCACACCTCTGGATTTTCATTACCATATGTCAAAGAACTGTTAGAGCTTGCAAGGCATGCAATATATTTTATCAGAGCACAGTAATAGCATTGCAAAGACCTCCAAAAAATCTGCCCCTAGTTGAGTGTGAGGGGCTGATATCACCATCCTGTAAATCTTAAAGCTGAAAACAACTAATGTTTCTTCTTTTCACCCATAAACACCTTCCTAATAGAGTAAGGTTTCACCAGAATATGCAGAGTTTGAAATTTCAGGGGGGTATTAAATTAGCTCTTTGGTACCTGACTAATGGTGGAAAGAATATCATAGACACTTCTTTTAAATACCCTCCTCTGTTTTGCTTGAAATTCAAGATATTATTTAGTAGATTATTTGTATTATTATTAATATTATTTATTGCTATTTGATTTATCTCACAGGTTATATTAAGAATCAATTTCTTTTCAAGATCCAATCATACACTGAGTTTCTTAAAACACGAATGCATGATTCATAAATTAAGTTCATACTCTGTCAAACTTTAACTGTTTTACTTCTGTTTGGGGCAGGGCTTGGTTAGTTTATTTTGGATGTACTTCATGTGTCCATGATGAGGGCACATATGCAACGGGTGTGCAAAAGTGGGTCTGAGTTTTATGCCTGAGGCTGTCTGGGGAAATGGAGGCAGAGAGCAATTCAGTTGTCCACCACCATATGTGTAATTATTGTTGAGGGTGGGAAATAGAACCAGAGATCCTGAAAGGAAAGTATGTTACCCACTTATGGAGGAGGGTCATATAAAATCCAATTCTTATAATTCTCTGCTTTGGAAACAATGAGATAAAACACTGAAGTTCACTTTATTTTTGGCATTCTTGGTAGTTGTGGAGCTACTGCTAAAGCTGCCACTATGTGTGGTGCTTTCCTGTTTATTTCTGTCTGTTGTTTTTTATCCTGGACTCTTTTTACATAAACTCTCTCATCTTTGTTTGAACAGAGCAGGGACATTTTGATCTGAGATTAAGGCATTCCAGAATCTACAGCAGTGTGAACAATTTTCAAGTGGTCACCATAGTTTCTTTTGCAGCTACACTGCACCTTTCCAATCAGCTGTCCTCTGAACCACATTTCTGAGCTTTGAATGTCTTCCAGACTGTTTCTTATGAGTGTGAAACCTGATCAGTGTTGTTGTCTCTGTACAAAGGGATGAGGAGTACTGGTGGAAAGCCCACAAGCTTCTGATGTGCTCTTTCTCAGCTGGGTTCTTTGGCAGAAGGAGGGTCAGAGGTTTAAATTCGAATTGGCTTCACAGAAAGCAAAGGACTTTAGCATCAATTGGTTTTCAGATTGAACAAGACCCCTTGAATTCCACATACTGCATTCTTGGGGAAACTCAAATAATCTTGGTATGCATGTCAGCAAGCAGTTCTACCTAACCTTCAACACTTAATCCTCTAGACCTGACTTTCTTCAAACTTGCCTTCCTTTGGAACTGAAGATGTCAACCACCTAACTGTTGATCAGTGTCAACCAAATCTTCTTTTTACATGGAGGAGGCTATTTCAATGAAAAATTGATGATGATTTTTTCCCCAAAAAGTACAGTACAGCAATAGGATTCATGTCTGGTTTACTGAAATGTTTAAGCTTTTCCAGAGCCTGGATCCAAGTTATTATTTCACCACATTTATATGCTAGAGTGACAAATGCCTCAGTGTGGCAGTAGCCATAGGAGCACACAGGGTCTTGTGGGATGGCTGTGTGACACAGGGGTCACGGCCCCTTGAACCTTGAAGTTATGGAATCACAGGGGTTTAGGGTTCGTGTGTGTCAAATAAGAGAGAGTCACAAGGTCTTAGGACTAGCCAAAGAGTAATCAGTGCTTTTTCAGATTACAGAGGGTAGGTTCACCAGTCTGCTTAGTTAAAAGGGCTTCTGGGGTCAATCAAAGTTCAGTTAGAGCAAACCCAACCATATCTGATTTCTATACATGTCCCTAATGTGCTCTTAAGGATAGCAAATAACACAGCCATATTCCACCAGGCCTTCTTGTCTTAATTATTTATCCCTCTCTGGAGCTGTTGCTGGTGCAGAAGCTGGAAATCTTGTGCAGGTGGAGACTTACCTATTAAAATGCAGGATTCATTACTCCTGTATCCCATGTGATGGATAACTAGATGTTTCTCCTTCCCTCAACTTCCCCCGTTTCTTCATGGTTTTATGAAGGTAAATGAACTCTGGAGCCGTGCTCCAGAGATTATTCTGGATGAAGGCATATTTAACGTAGCACACTGCAGAAAGCTGAATAGTTATGGAAAAGATGTAAAATGCTACTTACTCAATTTAGACAAGAATAAATGGGGATAGAGGTGGGGATATTTTTCTGGAAAGTCAACTGTAAGGTAGCTGTTTAGGCTCCCTGCACATCAGTGGGGAGAAAGACAGACTGATTCACATCTTACCCCTCTATTTTAGGTGTTTAGTTGGTAGGGATGAACACTCTCCTTCAGTGTTAGGAAAGAAAACTGTCACTCCCTGTGCACAGGAACAATTTGTATTGCTCTGGAGTTCAAGCCACAATTAAGGGCACAATTGAAATGTAAATAAGAACAATAGCTGGTCACAATTTGCAATCTCAGCAAGGAATCTGAAGACTGTCCAAGTGAGGAGACTGAATGGGGAATCTGGAGATTGTCCAAACAAGAGGACTGAATGATAAGCTCTGTCTAAAGCAGATACAGCCAGACAGGCTGGGGGCAGTGGCCATGGGTAATGCCATGAGGGCTTTGTTTTGAGGAAGAAATGGCTTTCTCAGGTATTCAGCCCAGCTCCAAATCCCTTTCAAAAAAATCCAACCTGGATCTGGGAGAGGGAGAAAGAAAGAAAGGCTTAATTCTTAAAGATCCCATGAAAACAATAAACAGAGTTTAACAGTCAATAGGCAGATTAAACTGGCTGTGGATCAAAACACATCAGGAGTAAAGATTTATTGCAGAAAACTAGACATGGAATAAGCCCTGCTCTGTTGCTGGAGCTCTGACTAACTGGTTCTAGTGAGGAAAGGGAGGGGGAAAGAAAATTACCCTGTCTTCATAAATAGGCATCAGCAAAGCTGTTCCTGGCATACTTTCCTGCCCCAGTCCATACCACCCAGTGGGGTAAATATCTCATTCCAATAATACCACTGATTAAATGGCTGTGGGATAAGGAATTTAATAAATTCCACACAGCATGTGAATGGTAATCAGGCCAGGAACTTTATGCACTTTGGCTTGTGACATATACCACTGGGATATAGGATAATTAAGGGAATATTCCCTCCTGTCTCAAGATCTCTAGTGACTGTAGGGCATGCTGAGCCTTCTGTTTCAAGGGGTATAAATAGAGCAAATGGGATGAAATAAGGTGGGATACATAGTTTGAATACCAGTGAAATCTACAAGTCAGGGGCATGGTTCTCTATAGTCTTTCACTCAAGAAACATTTCATGTCCTGGTAAATAACTTTATTCATCCTGAGTCCAAGGTGTGCAATACACCTATATACTTGTTTGATGATTCATTCTGACTCCTCAATATAGGGGCAAAAGCTTTTTTAGATAATATATGCTCTGTGTGGCTGGGGATGAGAATGAGATGATTTTGCTCCTCTGCATGGCTGTTAGTCTGTTATAAGGGTTTTTTTCATCTGAGACATTCAGTTCTAGGCTGGACTGTCTAGTAAGAAGGTACTTCTTCACACTTGAAATTCACTAAATGCATCACATGATGTGAAACCCAAACTTGCACGTCCCATATTTCTGCTCAGGATTCCCAGGCAGAAACATGACTCATCCTGCAGCCAGTGCCTATGGAATGTGCTCATGTGAGGGCATGGAGCTCCTTGCAGTGTCTAGTTCAAATGGAAGAAGCCTGTCCAGACTTCCAGTGCCCACTCTGCTGTGCACACTGACTGGCCTTTGTTGTGGAGTTTGGAAAATATGAAAGAATTGGTATCACCCCTTTTATGTGAGCACATGCCAGATAATGCAGGTCAAATGGAGGGATTGCATCTCCCCAGAGAGCTTGCCTTCTGAGGCTGCTGTGAAGAATCTGTGGCATGCTAAACTGTTTGGTATCTCCTTCTGGTGGACACTAAATTCTGAAAAAGTGTCATGATAAAGATAATGCCCTGAAAGGCAAAGATGCTGGAGAATTCAAGTTGTTTTTTTCTCTTTTAAGCTGTGTTCTTTCTGTATTTTGACAACAACTGTTTAAAAGTTGTGAGTTGTTAGGTGTGTCTCAAGGCAGTTTTATCTATCATTAACTAGAACCCTGATGTTTTTACATTAACAGGCTTGCAATACAGACTTGGTGTATTTAAATGTGTATATCTAGATTTTGCACAAAAATAGGAAATTGTTTATATTTTTAAAAAGAATAATAAAAAAATCTGATGTCTTCTGTGCAGGGCAACTGCTGGGCTGACTCATATATTCAGAGGGCTCTCTCTTCCCCTACCACATCTTTCCCTTCAGCTGCATGAGTGGTAGGAAAGACTCCCACTTCATTTAGCCTTAGGAGAAGGGGCTGACACATACTTTGCCAGTGCATTTCACAAGTCACAAGACAGGAGATCATGTATCTTGGTTCAGTCCCTGGCTGTGAGAGAAGAATGTGGCTTATGGGTCTGATAGGGGGTAATCAAAGCTCAATCAGCCTGAAAGATGTTGCAGCTGACTAGTGAAGATATAGACTTACTGTGCTATGGTCCTGCTTTCTGGCCAAGGTGACCTTTGGTAACCCCAGTGTTAGTGTTGCTCTGAAATATGGCAGCAGCTTGAACTCAACTGTCTTCCATAATTGGGATTTATGGCTTTGGTCAGTAGTAAGGACAAAGAAATGTGCAATATCAATCACAGCAAGTTATGAGTACGTGAACTAGAGTTAGCTCAGGGAACTGGCTCAGAGGTTACAGGAGTATTGGTGTGGGAGCAACATCCCTTTATTCTTCCCATCTGTCCCTAAAACAATCTTAGTCATTACTGTCATCACTTCTTTATGGTGTGTGTCTTTTCACCCAGGCCAGAAAAGGGATAAGATCAAAACTAAATATTTTCTATTTGTAATGCTCTTGCTTTCACCAATATTTGGGGATCATCTTGCACAGTATGCTGGCTTTGAATAGACCTTCTAAAAACCAAGGCAATCTGATGAAAAACTTGGGGGAAAACCTCAGAATTTGTATTTTTTTTTTAGTTTCTATAATTTGTTTTTTTCATCACAGGTACTCTGCTCAGCATTTACTCTGAGGATGATGTTTGCCATTTTGCAGAAATCCTCATATTACAGAAGTTTCTGTAAAAGTGAGAATTTCTGAATCAGCCTTTACTCTTGAATGGAACTCATTATCTCTCTTACCACTGCTTTCCAGTTTTCAATAGTTGATAAAAGTCTGTTCTGTTTTCTGAAGATAAACTATATTAAACCTCAGGAAACTGGTGCACAGCTTCTCAAAACCACTGGTATGCTTCTCAAAACCTTTGGCTGTTTTATATTCTCTCTATTTTTTTTTGAGGTATCTCTAGGTGTATGGAATGATAAACACAGGGTCACTCTCTAAGTGTGGACATTGGAAATATGTAGCCTCCATAGTGACTAATGGATTTTTCTAAAATCATGTTATATTATTTCTAAACCACTAATTTGATACACCTTTTCCAAATAAACCTAATCTTAACTTTGTATTTTAAAATGACATATTTGCAGTGCCATTGAGAAGCGCCAGTTCTGCTTTGGAACTATCCAGTCTGTCAGAGTTATAATGGAAAGCAAAGTTATTATGGAAAGTACTTCAGTCTCTATGTGTTTTTGGGATTTTTTTTTTTTGTTATTTACATTCTTTCCCCTTACTTTTGAGTTGTTTTACATGTAAATGCCTTCACTGTCACAATGGCTTTCATGAGAGCAAAGGGAAAAGCAAGCACCTTTCTGCCAGGTGTTTTGAATCTACTTCTCCCTTAATAAAAAGCAGTGCTCCATCTGCTCTTGAACATGCACATCTCCACTGCCAGTCCTATCCCAACCTCACACCCCTCCAGCTGTACACATGGTTCTTATTACGAGACAAGTCTGTGGAGGAGGATGGCAATTATTGCTTTGTCCCCATCTGAAATAAATTCCCAAGATGAAGGATGGCTTCTCAGATTGAAAGTTCTTGTAAGAATAATAATGCCTTTCAGGCCCTTAGCAGTTTAGGTTTCCTTCAAGAAGGAACATCTCTCAGTAAAAGATGACATAGAAAACCTACGTGTTGTATTTAATTTTATTCTTGTCAATTCCTGTTCTAGACAGATATGATCGGAGTGATATTTCTTTTGACTTGGGTATGGATGAAAATGGGATAGGCCATTTAAAAATAACCAGATGGTGGTAGACAGGTCCACCTACTATTTGCCCCCGAAATCACCAGGTTTTTGCAGTCAAACCTGCTTATATATTTATTATGTTTACTTTTTTTCTGGTCTCACAGGAGAAGTAGTAGAAGAATTATGAAAGCACTAGCTTTCTTGCATTATTTATTAATGTGAAAGAGAGAAATCTGGAAAAAGAAGCCCATCGTGAATGTGTTCATATCTATATACATATGTTTGTCACTCCTGTCAGTGACACTCTGAAGGGGACCTGTACTGCACAGGACCCAGTAGACCTACTCATGTAACCACGAAGACAGTACACCAGATAGATGCCAGCAGGCATCTTGTTGAATCAAAGTTCTTGAAACTGATTGGTCAACTGTGTATCCCCAAAGTTTCTAAGGGATTGGTATGGAAGTAATAAACTCTTATGATTACACTTGGGAAAACTAATTCAGTTAAAATTTTACATATTTGTGCAGTTACTCAACATACTTTCTCCTGTCTGTAATGTAAAGTTAGATAAGTTTCCTTCCGATACTGATGTTTGTCAATAAAGAAATTCTTTCCTGTATTAGGGGATATTGAACCAGAGAATAAAGAAGGTTTCTCCCTGAGTATCATGCGGAGAATGAAATAATCATATTTAAGCGTACTCGAAACTGTTATGAGAGTGTCAGTGGGAATGGAATTATCATAGTGGAAAGGAGTGGTACCCTGAAGAGCTTGCCCATCCTGCTGAGATGGGCAAGATGTGTTATCAGCTCTGCAAAACACTGGAGAGGCAGATCTGGACACCCCTGCCTATCACAGACTAAATGAGAACACCATAATGAAGAGCTGGAAGAGATGTCAAGTAGTGTTTTGAGTGTAAGTTAGACATTTACAGACATCCTTGGTGGTCCTGGGAGCCTGGAGTCCTTGAGAGCTCACAGATATGTGCTTTTGGAAGCCTCCATCTACTATTCAGATGGGTTTT
Source organism: Petroica traversi (assembly GCA_025920805.1). Taxonomy (NCBI): domain Eukaryota; kingdom Metazoa; phylum Chordata; class Aves; order Passeriformes; family Petroicidae; genus Petroica; species Petroica traversi. The sequence goes on from JAHLSL010000067.1 coordinate 5,403,059, forward strand.
GCAGCAGTACCTTGCTGCTTGACCTGTGATTCCTGTTATTTATGACCCCCATTCCACTTCTCTTGGCTGGATTCATTCCACTGTGGTCATCTAATGGGATTCAAATTTCCTTTCTAAAATAAATGCCTGTCCTCCCTCAACCTTCTTCCTTGTGTCCACCTCAGTTTAGCAAATTACATAGCCACAAAGTATTCCCCTGGTTGCTGCCTTCTCCCGTCCACCACCTGCTCACGTGACAATTTTGGGTTGAAAACACTGCTTCTGTGTCCCCGACTTCTTTCTTCAGTACAATGTTTTCCTCTTTAATTTTATTTCTTTTATGGAAATGGCCCTTCTGGAGGAAGGTCGTGTTGTTTCTACTGTTTTAGGAAGGCAGGGAGGGTGTTTGGTTTTACCCACAGCAGCCAGAATGCAGTATGCTGTTTCTATAAATGGACTGCTACAGTGTTTTGTTATGAAACAGCCTTTGATATAGGATGGCCACAGTCTTAGAGCTTCCAAATATATTTCAGCCATCTATAAAAATGACAAATATTTCTGTGCCCACAGGATAGGAACATATAAGTTACCAAGAGCTCAGTTGTGCTGTCCTGAAATTAAACTGAGAACTGCTGTCTTAATGTTGAGAGACAGGTGTTGACTGCATCTCTTTTCCACCCCTGCTGCCTTAATGCTTTGGAGCTGGATGCTCTGGTTTCAGCTGGGATAGAGTTAATTTTCTTTCTAGTAGCTGGTTCAGTGCTGCCTTTTTGGATTGAGTATGAGAATAATGTTGATAACACACTGATGTTTTAGTTGTTGCTAAGCAGTACTTACTCTAAGTGAAGGACTTTTCAGTTTCCCAGGCTCTGCCAGCGAGCAGGTGCACAATGAGCTTGGAGGAAGTGTGGCCAGGATAGCTGACCTGAATTGACCTAAGGGATATTCCATACCACAGAACACCATGCTCAGTATACAAACTGGGGCAAATTGATCAGGAGGTGCTGGTCACTGCCCAGGGCCTGGCTGGGCACTGGTCAGCAGCTGGAGAGCACTTGTACTGTGCATCATTTGCATTTCTTTGGTTTTATTTCCCTCTCATTTTGGTGCCTCCATTTTAATGACTATTATTATAATATTTTAAATTTATTTAAATTATTAAAACTGTTCTTACCTCTACCCAAGGATTTTACCCTCTCTCTTTTCCAGTTCTCCTCCCCATCCCATTGGGTGATGGGATGAGGTGCACATGATATTTAGTTGACAGCAGCTGTTAAACCACTGGACTAAACTGGCCAGTTCTGAGGAAAAGGATGAGAAATAGGCTCAGAGTTGTCCCATTTTGTCACAGATCTTTCAGCAGTCTGACACTAAAGAAGGGAAGCTATGCAGAAAAAGGACCATCGTCTTCCAATTTGTGATGTGCAGTATTGGGTCAGGTCAAGGTGTAGAAGAGCTCTGCCCAATCTTAATCCAAATGGACCTGAAGTTACCAGATTTTCCAAGACCACTTCTCAAGTGAAGTGCAAGAATGCACCAGCTCCAAAAATGTGGCAGAGATTTATAATGATTACAGTTTTTGGCTCTTTAATAGACAAATTTTTTTTGTTTGTTTGTTTCATTGCTTCCTATGACCAGCAAGATTAGGCAGGGATGGGGAAAAAAAGAAGACATCAAAGCAATAGGCAGAACACTGATGATTTGTAAAACAGTTTTGCTGGCAGAGGCACAAAAAATTCTCAGGACTTTACTCACAGAAATGTCCATGCCTTTAAGGGTTTGCTTTTCAAATCCATTTTTTAGTTTTATGTGGTTTGCTCGTCAGTGCCACAGCAATGGGACACGGCATTTCCCAGGGATAATTGAATATTCCCATAATGTTGCCAGATGACCTGTAGGTCCCACAGTAACATTACTCACAGAGATAGAAATGGGACCTCAAGACAAAGGCCTTCCTTCAGCTGTCTTTTTTCCTGTTTTCAGGAAAGCAACAGGTCATGAAAAACAAGAGACTCATGAGCCAATGAGGAATTTTGACATGAAATGATGGATTCTGGAGAAATGATTCAACCAGTCAGGGTTGCAAACATTTATTCTGCATGATGTATATGGTAATTGTGATCCAGAAATAAAGCCACAGGGCTCCAAATGTATACCTAATTTTCTGTTTTCATTATGCAAAAATAGCAACAATAATCTATATATAGGCAATGGCAAGACATTTATTAACTGACCAAAACCAGTTCAGAGCATCAGTTCCTCCTGGTTAGGCACTAAACCTCCAGGAAATATCTCCACTGTTATTGCTTCATTATTTACACTATCATGAGCATTTGTCCAAATATTTGCTTTTCTGATACTGACACCCTGAAGGAGTTCAGGTCAGGACATTGTTTGCCTATTGTATAGCATTGCAACATGCTAAGATTTAAGTAACTGTGGAAAAGAACAGGAAGCTTCGAAACTGAATGAGAAATGAAGAGGTCTAGCATGGAGCACCTGCTCAGTACAGTTGTTTTTTATTAAATAATACAACATGCAGCTCTGCAGGAGGTCAGAGCAGATGATCTAATGGGTCTTCCTGCCCTTGAAATATACCGATTATTTTGCTGTGCAATTAATGTCAGTGGAGCCAGTGAAGTGAATTTAGGCTTGTCCATTTAAATGATCTCAAACCCAATATTTGGTGAAATAGTTTCCTTGACCTCTCTTTTATTTCCAATAAAGGCAATGTTGTTATGGGAGGGGAAGGGAGGTATTTGGAGTCACAGAACTGGTCCACAATCCCAAATACAGTGTCAGTGACCAAACACAGATAGGCATTGGATGCCCTTTGCTCTTACTCGCTTTCATTCCCTGGGTGTTTTCCTTATTAGGCTGAATGATGAGCCAAATGTACAATAAAATGTGTCCTGAGCATATGGGCACTGTTGGAATTTAAGAACTCTTCCACGTGTAATGAGCTGAGGAATTACAACACAAAGCACACCTTTCTCTCAAATTGACTGATTAACATAATAAACTCAAAGCAGCTTGTTCTCAACCTCTGTTTAGCCTGAAGTGTTTCTCTTGTATTTCAGACCTGACAAAGGGCTCATGTGCCTGGAAGCACGTGCCTGCTATTTTCCAGGCATATCAGTTGGTCTAATTAAAAACCTTACCTCTTCCTACAAACTTTGCCACAGGAATGAATCTACATGGCTAAGAAGGTTTCTTTTTTCTTTTTTTCTTTCTTTTTTTTTTTTATTTTATTTATTTATATATCTGGCACAATTTAAAACCATTAGAAGCATCTTACATATGAATGGCCTAATTTCTAATGACACTGACCATTATACCTATGGTTTAAAGTTGGTTTCAGTTTCACATATGGTAAATATGCCTTGCAGGCAGATAATACAGGAGCTAGGTAAATTTACTGTATGACAAAAAGGATTAAGGGGTGACTTAAGCACTGCCAATAAACAGATGTGCAGGCAGAAAAACTGGATGTGTAACTGAGTAGTTTAAGAAATTGCAGGATCCAGTCCCAGACACAGAAGGCAAAAATCTATGAATATTAAATTGCAGAGGATTTTTTGGTTATTGTTGGGGTTTTTTTCTTGTTGCAGTAGGTTTCATTTCGGGTTTGTTTTTGTTTTTTTTTTTTATTCCAATTTTTTCTTTCCTCTGAAAGTTCAATAAAGTAATTATTTTTATGCCAAAGATGTAGTAAATCTGCTTCACTTGTCATCTGCACAAACAGTTTGATAATTACCAATCCAGTTTTGAAGTAAGTGGGTGTAACAGAAGTAACAGAGGAGAAGCTGGACGGTCCATGTTCTGCTGCAAGGTAGAGTAATTGATGAGAATGGATCTTTAACTCCTATTTAAATAGGTTGGGACAGAGAAACTCTGAAAGGCAGTGAAAGGCTATTTACACATCAAGGTGACCTCTGCTCCAATATATGGGTTCAAAGACCCTGCAGGGTCTCCCAAGAACAGCACCCAACTGATTGCCTGAAGTCTTTGGAAAGCAACAAGATGCCAAGTTTACCTACTCATTGTGTGAGTCTAACATCAATCCTGAATTCAGACAAGTTTGGATTGGCCTCATTGTGGGTGGGCACATTGAAATCTTTGAGTTTCACTAAACGGTGGAGTGCTTGATTTTGTTTTCTTTTCCGCTAGGCTGCTGTCCTTAGCAGGACTGTGTGATGTGAAGAATGGGTGTTCCCAAGAGCCTGCATAATATCCTGGTAATTTTTGCAGAAGCAAGGGCTGTTTGTTCATTTCAGTGAGACAAGGGTGGAGCAAAGGCTTGGCGTGGGATTCGTGGTCAGATGAATGAGGTTGTCAGAGCTGCCCTGCCAGCCCCAGGTTGAAGAGGTTACTGAGTAATTCCTGCCATATTAGAAAGACAGTGTTTCATGACAAGATCTCTGATTGTCTGACAGCAGTCCAAAGAGGTCTGTACTCCGCACATGTGGAAGAGGAGGGAGGAGAAGGCTTTTTCATGTGAGGCTGTGATTGATGTAGCTTCAGGTGATTGCTCTCTTCCTTCTACTCTGACACAAGAGCCTGTTGCTCAGATCCTCACCCTGAGTTTGTGGACAAATGCATAGTTTCCCTTGCTAGAACAGCATAGCTGCTTTCATGATAATGGGTCGTTTTTCTTTGTTTTATTATGTTAATTTCTTAGGAGTCGTCCATCAAACCTACCGGGCTGGTTGAAAACTGCCAGAGCCCTGCAAAGCTCCATTTCATTAAATTCTGGTTCTAAGTGCTGTGAAAGTAGCATAAAAACCTCTCCTCCTGCAGAGTTCTGTGCTGTAACTCATCTGGTATGTGCTTGCTAGCTGACAACTCTTGCCAGCTTTCACTCTTATGCAAGAGAGCAGGAGACAGTTTCTCTAAGTTGGCACCTTCTCTAACTGCCAACAGTCACATCCTATTATCTTAACACCTGATCAGGGGCAAGGATGAATATAAGTTACAAACCAGAAGGCTGAAGCTTAGCCATGTTTCTCTGGTGCACTGAAGATGCATGGCTCAAGATACTTATTAGGCAGAATCAAAAATTATAAATTAATTACTGGCAAAAACTTGAAAATCATGAAGCTGATTTCTGGTAGAAACATTTCATTCTTCTCTAATAAAAAAATAAAGATAGAAAGAGAGTAAAAGAATAATACGGGATTTTAATTTATTTTTTCAGGGCTGAAGCAAATTGTTAAAAGAAAAGATAACACAAGTTCTGGCAGGGTGTTTCTCTTAGGAAATGTAAGTTATTGATGTCTAAACTTAAATTCACAAACCAGTGTTTCTAATAGACCATTTCTGTGGATCATCCTGAGGTTTATCCCTTAACAAGTGAAAACCATATAATTATTATTTACCTAGATGACTGTAATTGAGAACAGCACCTTGCATTCAATTGTTTGTTTTTCCTCTTCCAGATGTGAGATGAAGACCTGATCTGACTGACAGATTAAATTACTTTGATCCTTATAATACTCAGATAAAACAATCATACGTAATTGAAAATATCTGTTCTAATCAAGAATCTTTGAGAGCAAATTAGTCTTTTCTTCTTCCTGCTTCTTACTTGGTGAGTTCACTCTCAAGATATGATAATAAATGTGTCCAAACTCAATCTTTCCTTTTAACCCTTTCCCAGAAAGGATACAAGGAAGAGCTGTTCAAGCCAGGCAGAATCCAGGACATGAAGCATAGTCTAGTCTCTTAGGATGCTTCTTCACTTCATCCTTTGGCAGCTTTCATTGAGGCCTCACTGATATCTCCTAGATGGGAAATGAACACCTATAAAGACTTATCAAGCTTAACAGGAGCTAATTTACCCAGGAGCATTCTGATGCATAGAGGTATTATCCTCTGACTAGCTGTTTGCCTTTCTCCCTCCACCTCTCTATTAATTAGTATATTTTCATATTTCTTTTGGGAGATTTGGCTGCATATGGTGTAATTAAATGTCACAAATCTTGGGTGTAGGGGACATACTAAGACACATTAATCTTCAAAGGATCTTGCTTAAATTCATTGAAATGCTATTTTACAAGTTAAAATTACTTCAGCACTGCTTTAATAGAATACAACAATCAAGTAATTTACACAGATATAGGATCGGAAAGCTAATCTTCACTGGGATCTTGATAAGTAACTGCATTTACATTATATATGCAGAACAATGTAATGAATTTCTTATTGAGAACATTAAGGCTGGTTCAGCTGGTTCTTGATTATCATTTTTGGTTTGTTTGTTTTCCTTCAAATGGCAAGCACTGACTTAACAACCTGCCTCCAGATATCAGGTTTCATTAAAGTGCTTCTTAAAACTGTTCTGGCTAACATTAGGTACTTAATGTTGAAGTGAGCATCTAAAAAATGGTGCTCATGTCTGTGTGAGCCTGGATCTTATTAGCTTGTTTTAATTGCCTATTACTATGCTTCTTGCTGTCAATGGCAAATAACAGACCTCAGTCTCTGAGAGCTACACAGAGCCTTGGGTTGTTTTCTTTCCAGAGAATCAGAACAAATCAGCCCATACGCTCCCAAGCTTATAAATTTTACAAGACATAACTGGACCTTACAAAAAGAGAAAGGATACAAAGATGATATTGGTCCTTTAATGTGAATAATAATCCCTTGTGCATCACCTAGCTCTTCACATTTGTGTGCACGTTATGAAATTGGAGACTTTTCATAAAAAAAATCTGTAGATAGCTAAGATATGATCTTGTGGAGTCATACATGGAGTGCTCACTTTATCCCTGCATGATGATAATTGATATATCACTTATATTATATCCAAAAGAATGGAAGTGCAGACAGCCTTTGGAGGTTCCTTCTCCAAAGACAGCTGGAGAGAAAGCAGAATCTGGGATATGCAGGTGAGAGTCAGTTTTTTGGGGATGGCACAAACTATTTGCTTCTCTGAGAATGTTTGGCCACAATGGAGGCATGTGTGGGAAAACCTTGGTTCTTGAGCTCAGGCCCAGAGTGGCAAATTGTCTTTAAGAAATTGAGCCCAAACTTGTTAACAAATACTTCTGCTCTAACCTTCCACATACCTCAGCACCCAAGACATAACTGAGACTAAAAAGTCCAGTTATGACAACATTTAGTTTACCTCTGGTTTTGGATAGTTTTTGCATGGAGTTCACAAGGACTGATTGGAAATTTCTCCTGGTGAATATTCTGGCCAGAGTACTGGAAGATACATTTATTAATGTGTAAAGCCAAACACAATTAGAAATGTTGCCAGATAGATATGCATGGTCTGCAGTGCCCTGTGAAGTTGCTTATACAGATAGCTCAAGAACTGATTGCACTGAATATAATTCAGTTTTTCACAAATTAGGTCAGATGAGAAAACTGTGAGGAAAAAAGTGTATGAGTGGGGAGTAGACTTGTTGGAAGGAAATAAACACCAGCCCACATAAAGGGGAGGGGGATCTCCTGCTGGCCACAAGCCGTGCATTTCTGTAGGAATCTTCCAGGCCCAAGGACAAGAAAGAGTCAGCCTAACTTTGACAAACTGGGTGTTAGTGGAGAGTAGTGACCTAAAGGCGAAACAACTGTAATGCCTCTCTGGCTTGTGAGTATTCCCCACACCACAGCTCCTGCTTTTGTAATTTGCTCTTGTCAGTTTTATTTATTGCCAATTGTTCATTTGAATGCATCGGCTGCTGTCAATGACAGGAGGGCTGTGCAGTGAGAATGCTGGATGTGCACTGTGGAAATATGTTTTACCCATTAGTGTCAGAGCAAGACGATGAAGGAAACATTTGTACTAATTTTGAGTGGGTGTTTATGCTCTTAAAAGCCACTCTGTTAAAATGACATGAAGGGGATGCAGGCAGACACAACCCCCAGTTCTTCTTTCTTCATGATATTAGAGGAAATTTGTTCCATTTACAAGTCAGAGTATGAGTGCTCATAGGCTTTGCAGAGAACTATGTTTTCAGAGGCACAGATTGAGCTAAGTCTGGTCTGACTCAAGTGTCTTTGGCAGGGATCAGAGCAGTCCAAATCTGTATTCAGATACATGCCAAACTCTGGAGCAGGATAGATCTCTTTTGCTGGTTTCTTAACCCATGGGACACACAGAGAAGATGAATTTTCCGTGTAATTTAAAAGAAAAACTCATCTCTTTCCCAGCACTTTTCTTTTAAAATGAAAATTTTAACATAATCTTCAGCCTTAGTTGCTTATATGGCCCTCCCTAAATACTGACAACCAATACCCTTTGTCTTCTCTCCTAGCCTTCTTGTTTCATTACTTATTCCTTTGCCTCCTGATGAGAGACAGAAATTATCCATCTCAGGGAATCAGCTGATTCTTTTAGACAATGACTGGCTGGACATCTCCCTGCAGGGAACCTGGGGCAAGCAGTGACAGTGCTATGTAGGAGCTCAGAACAGGCACACATCTGACACAGGTGAGGACCAGGCATCCCCAGCGCTAGGAAAATGCTACACAATTCTAAAGGCAACAACTGTTATGGTGTTAATGATTGTTCACTGTATTCCACACCCAGCTGTCATTTCTTACCTTTTCTTCATCAAGTGCTTCCAAGGGAGTTTTGTCCAAGAGATGACTGCAGTAACCTTGAAAAGGGCACCTGATAATGTCATCACTGCAGCTGAACAGTCATTTTCCCTTGGCTGGAAAATAGCATTTCTAAAGCCATTAAGTACTGTGGTGGTGATTCCCTCCCAAAGGCTCTGCTGGATGTGAGGAGCTACAGACCAGGCCAGCTAAGTGCAGACCACTGTAAGCCTGCTTGGAGCTCATCACATGCAGTGCTGTTGAAACTACTGTCATTTATAAATCATTCTGGGGCAACTCCCCCTTGGCCACACAAGGTATTTCACCCAGCTGGTCAAGACCCCAAGGGTGGCTTGAAATCACAGACAGCACAGCAAGTGGGTGGGATGTGTTATTTTTCTCTTTAGCATTACCATTTTTTTTTCTTTACAGTATAGACCCATTAAGCTGTTGAGTGCTTTCTAGACCACAATTGACTTAGGATAATCCTGGTCTAGCAGAAAAGGCATGATGAGATTTAGCAGCTGGAAGTAAATTTGACACGAATTTAGTCTAGAAATAAATTTCTGATTGCTACTTTTTTAAACAATGGAAGGTGATTAATCATTCCAACAAACTCTCTGGACTTGTGCTGGGATTTCCCAAACTTGGAATATTTTATGAATGTCTTCTTAAAATCTCTAACTTAGTTTCAATAGAACTTACTAGCTGAATGCTAAAAGCTTCTTTTGAATTCTGTGCCTTTTATACACGAGTTCAGATAGGAGACCTCATAGGTGCCCATCTGATTTTAAAATTCACAATCATTCAGTTAATCTAAGCCTTTGTTAGCTTTACTTTATGCCTACTTGTTTATATTCTCACTCCTGGTATAAAATCTGTATCTGTGCTGAGTATGAAGCTTATTATTATTTATTTCTGAACTCCTCAAGTACCTTCTAGATGAATACTTGTGAGTGAGTATAACTCTAAAGCTACTGCTAGTGTTGTCCTTTGAAGATTCTGTTCAAGTATCTGAACATTTTCTCAAATTGAGCAAGGTAAATAGAGCAAGTTGGAGCAAGTCTCCTATGTTTTATCTCTGTTTTTTCTAGAAGGGTGGATTGTACTTGTAGTAAGAAAAAGCTCAGACATGTTGCAGTCAGAAATGAAGGGTCAAAGTTTTCCCCCAAATCTGTTTCAGGCAAAGATGACTGGTTTTGCCTCTCTACTACACAAGTTCTTTCTCAAAGTATCCTCATCTGTAATAATTGTGGCTTTAGGGTTGAACTTTGCACAGTTTACTTAGATGCCCCTGAGTGGGTCTACAGATGGTTTGAAGCAGGAAGGAGATTGGTACAAAAAAAAAAAAAGGCTCTGTGGTGCCTTCGTGGTGTTCCTTGCACAGCTAAGGAACTTCACACTCTGAGAATGAAATGGGAAACAGGGCTGACAAGGACCTAAAATGATATTCAGCATATCTCATTGGCTCATGGCCAGATTTCCACTCCCCATCCTGCTCCTGACAGATATCAGTGTAATAGTCACCTTCCTCCTCATTAACTTCTACCCAGACCTCTTGGCAATAAGATAATCTTTTTCTTAATGTCCAGTCCACCCCTGCCCTCTCCAATTCCTATTCCTTTGTTGTATCACTGGGGCTGCCTGTTGCTCCAACATCTTCCCTGAGCATCATGACTGCATCTTTTTGGGAGCAATAACCTCCTTACATACTTTTGCTTTCTCCTCATGGTTTAGTGCACACCTACATGCTCCCCTGAGAACAGTGATACTCTTCTACACATTGCTCTGTGAAACACCTTGGTGTCGTGTAGCCATTGTGACAGCTCATTAAAAGAAATAAAATACTTAAAACAAACAATCCTCCCTGTATCGTCTGCTGCAGGGAAAAAGAGTTGTAGCTGAGTTTCTTTGGGGCATTATTGAAATAAGGGAGCCTGAGAATCAATTTATATCCTTAAAGTCAAGACCATATTGGTTGTTGACTCAGTATGAGAGCTTAAGGCATTAAATATGTCTCTTTAAGCACTTTGCAGTTCTTCATATTCTTACCACAGGGAATCACTTTTCAGTATCAAATCTGAATAGCTTGTCTTCTCTGGAAAAAACACTCAAGTGCATCTTCCCAATTTTAATAAAATTTGGGTCAGAGAAGAGATGTGAGCAGCTTATTGAAAAATGGATGTAAATACAAAAGTTGCTAATTCATCCGTGGGACTGATGTCACATCCAAAATTCATTGACACAGCTCTGCTCACCAGTGGAAATGGGCAGGCTGGGATATTTGAGAGAAGATTTTTTATATTAATTATTGCTTTAGATGTAGTTCCTGCTGTGACTGTCCTTTAGGATAGTACTTTCGAATTCTCAAGAAGGAATGAAGAGAAATGGGTTGGTTACTGTATTTATCTGCTCAATTCAAGGTTTGAAAATTGATTTTTTTGTTATCTAGGCTCTTTTTCAAAGAACAGGCTTCTGTGTGTGTGTGTGTTTGTGTGTGAAATTTGTAGTGCTAAATATTTTGCCTGCAGATGTCCCAAATATGGTTCAATTCAGCACCTGGGTTATCCAGATTGAAAGACTGAATCTTGGGATTGGTTCAATGGAGTCATAAGTGTTTGGGATTCATAGAGATTCAAGAGCAGAATAAAAGGGAGCACAAGTGTCAGCGGGATGCAGGAATGGGATGTGAGGATTGCAGGCTGTTCAGGTCAGTGCTGCAGAACTGCTCTGAGCTGTTGGTGCCAGTGGTGAGGGAAGCATTACAGAAGTAGTAGTGGATGTTCTGGTTGAAGTTCTCTCACAAAGCCTTTAACTATACAAGTGATAAAGACTCATAATCACTGATCAAGTGAAGAAATAGCCAAAAACTGGTATAAAACTAAAGGTGTAGGACTGTAAATCCTTTCATATAATTCAGCTGCTTATTTCTGAGTTATCACCATGGCACAAAAGTCGTAATATCATAATAGGTCTCACACAATTCTGAAAAGTGCTGATGAAAGTGATTTCACCCATAAACAGTCAGAGAGTTACTAACCACAGTGGGTTTTTTTTGGTTTTTTCCTGACTCGTCTGTTTTTTCCTGACTATCCTTTTTCCAAGACTCAGTGCTTGTGTCCATTCTTAAGAAAAGTTACTTCTGTTTGCTTTGGCATTGCTACCTGTGGCAGTGTGGTACTGGTTACCTGAGAGAGACTTTCCCTGTGTTGTAGAAAGACAATGAGTGTTTTCAATGAAAGCTGGAAATTGCACAGGGAGATGTAATATCTCGAAACATGGAAAAATTAGACACACACAGTACTGCTGTTTGCTTTCTGATATATGTTTTATGTAAGAGAACTCTTTCAAATAGCAGAAGCATTTATGTCATGCTGTAACCCATCTAGCCTAATGTATTCAAAACAATTATTGATATTTCTTCTGGAACAATAACTTCTTGAGAAATACATTGTTAATTATTCTATAAAAGCTAGCAAATTAAATTATTTTTTTCCCTTAATTTTTGCTTTTATTTGCAGGATTTACAGATTAGCGGTTCCAATAATTTTTAAGTCTTTGATAGTATATACAGGATTATATGATTGATATTAAAACCAATAACACACATACCCTTTGCTTTTTATGAACCATATATGTTGTATTTTCCAGCGCAGTCACTGCTGGGGTTATTTGTTCTGCAATTTTGAAGTAGATCCTCAGAAAACATACATTTCTGGACCTCAGTGTCAGAAAGCATGTTTTTCTACCACATAATCCCCCTGTTGTATAGTCTACAGCAGTCAGCAGGGAAGGAAGCCCGGCATCACGGCGTGTTCTGTGCATTCTCTGGAGCTAAACAGGAAGCCATTTCAATGGGACTTACGTGGCTTTACACAACCAGTACATCTGGGCCCTCTAATGAAACTACTGTATTAAAAACAACAGGCCTTAGATTTTCGCCAGCAGGGAAGAGGAATTATAATTGAGTCAGGTGCATTCCTCCCACCCGGCTCCTTTAGGATTTAATGGAGGATGGTGAAAAAAGGCTTGAAGGTGGAGATGCAATGTAAAGGGACATGCAGAATGTTCTCTGCCTGTGGCAATGAAAGGCTATCCCTGGCTTTGAGCCAGAGAGGCTTTGAGCCTCTGTATTTCCTTGCACAATTGACAGGAATCACCTGTGGTTCCACTGATGGCCTTTCAGAGCTGTAAGGCACTCTGGAGAGTGACCAGGCACTGAACTGCCTCGAAGCAGAGGGTCAGACGCTCTCATGTCTGCCAGGCATGTTCCCATCCCTGTTTGGAACAGGCTGTTTCCTGATCCAGGCTGGGCTGCTGTGACCAGGCTATGCCCAAGAGCATGGCTGGCGGGGCTGTGGGTGTGCAGCATGTTCTGACAGATGGTGGGTGGGAATGGCTGCAAAGGGAGGGAAGCCACTAATGAGAGGAAGGACAGCAGGTGGGGAGCTGGACAACATCCTTTGCCATGGCAAGCCTGATAAGGTGGGTGTTTATTTCTGTGGGAAGGAACAGCTTTCCAAATAAAAGATTAACTGCTAAATGATCTCATGGTAGCAGCCCTGAGCCATTGCTAATTTAGCCACTCTGTGTAAAACCAAGCAGGGAGGTAAGAAGGGTCATGTTCCAACCTCAAACACCCCTGGCTGACATCAGTGTGTGATCTTTGCATCTCCACAGAGCTCAGTGCACTCATCATTGTTTTACTGTTTTTCATCTTTGCATGACTTAGGATGTTCCTCCTTGCTGCACACTGACAAAGGACTGGCCAGTCTAAAAGCAGAGTGGATTTTTTTCCCAGCTGTGTTGGTTGGCTTCAAAAAAGCTGGCTGAATCTGACAGCTATTTAATTGTGTTAAATAGTCACTTTAAATTGTATTAATTGTGTTAATACTAACTTATGCACATGCTTAATCCATCACCAACATCATCAATGAAAAGTCCATCTATGTTCACAATCATAAGACTCTGGTCTCCAAGGACTGAGTAAATCCTTTCTGTGAACACTGATGGTCACCAGGTCCAAACCTTTATGGATTTCTCTTTGGACTGTGTAGCAGCTTGGGAAACAAAAGCATCTTCTGGACCAGCAGTTCTAAGAGACCTTTCATGGAGAACCTTCCAGGAAGAGTCTTTATGGTTATTCCAACTACCATCTAAGAAGACATGAATATGGACTTTGGAAAAGAGGATCCAAATGATGTCAGCAGCAACATCCCAGAGAGCCACTTTCAGCCTCATCTGCTTTTATAGCAGATCTTTTTAAAGTTCTTTGCAGTTGTAGGAATAGTTCATGATCTTCACCATTGTTCCCTCTCTCTGCTGGTACACTCGGTGTTTTTTGGCTTTTGATCATAGGCTTTGCAGTTTGTGAAAGAATACTTCGAAATGTCTATCCACAAAGGATACTCGTAGAGTAAAATTCCTCCCTGGGTTGTCTGTGTTTATTAAGGAATAGCAGTGTTTGAGAAGCTCATCTGGCTTTCTACTGTGGTCCTTTCTGCTTCTTTCTTTCTTTAGGCTGTGCTGGGTTTGGAAGATGGCCCTGGAAAACCCAGGTCTTCTGGGTCAGAGAAAGGGAATTGGCCTCTCTTTCCCACCTGCAGTCTGCCCATTCCTAAAACCTAATACTCCAGTCCTTCACTTGAATTTTGATGGGCAAGATCTCATGAGCTGGGGAATTCCCTGGGGATTTTTTTCCCCAAGTACGAGCAGAGGCTCTGGGCTCTCAGTGAGCAGTGCTGAGCACTGGTTGCAAACCATAAGGGTTGAGTGGCTTGTCAGATCATGGGCGGTGAGAAACTGCCGCATGTGTGTGGTCTTCTCAGCTCACACTCCAGTGTTTTACCAAACAAAACCCCAACAAACAACACCAAAAAACTTTTTGTGTATCTTGAATTCCAGGTAATGGCTTGACCTGCACCTCATGTGAAATCACAGCGATGCTTGGTAGACAGTCCCTTTACCATCCCTGGGATTTTGTGCAAAACACTGTGAATGCAAAATAACCTGGGGCCACCTGTGGGTTTTCTTAAGCCAAAGATCCCACAAGTGTGAGCAAGTGCATTCTGACAATAGCCTAAACCAACAACACAGCTCAAGGCAGAGAAAGGGAAAGCCTCTTTGGGGAGAGTGACATCTACAGACTTCTTTATAAGATATAATCCCCTTTTGCCTTAAGACTGGCCTGGTCTGAAAACCAGTCCGGAATTGGACTTTGCAGGATTTCTAATGGATGTTAACATGATTTGGATGACAGACTTGCTCCTGAGCCCCAACTAGAAGAATAGCAATATTTTGTGCTCCTGAGCCCCAACTAGAAGAATAGCAATATTTTGTGCTCTGTTGTGCAAATGTATTGAAAGAGTCAGGTCCATTCCAGACCTTGCAGTGAGAGTATATGAACAGGAGAAGGGAAGTTGTCTTAGGCCCAGTATTTGCAAAGGGTACTGGGAAAGGATAAGTGACTTGCCTGAGGTCATGCAGGGATTTTTTGGCACATCAGCAAGCTAAACCCAGCCCTCTTTATGTCCCAGTCTAACACTTTAAGCACAGAAACATAGATTTTCCAGAATGAACAACAGGCAGGTTAAAAACTAAGTTTTTTGTTTTGCTTTTATTCTCTTTTTCCTCTTTTCTTCCCACATTTGATGTACAGGAAAGAACAAATTATCTCATTTAAAACCAACTGGAATTTTCACCCCAACTTGAGCATATTTTTCCAGATTCAAAGCCATTTGTTCAGTGTTTTTGTTTCTTAATCTTATTTTCTATGAACATGAGACTCTCTTCCTCCCAGAACCGTGTGTGCCTACAAGGGCCAAACCACCACTTGAAAGGCTATTCCTGAAGTATCCGGGGCATGTCCAGAACTGGGTAACACAGACAACCTTGGCCTCTCACCCTTTGTTTGCATATCAAGTCAATCTGCAGAAAACACGTTCCAGAAAAAGTTTTAGATTGCAGATGAGTGATAGAGAGACCTTTGAATAACCTCAGGACTTCAGTGTCTTCAAGAAAATGGAAGCTGATTCCAAACTAGTTTCTGGTGTGAGATTTGGCTTAGCAAAAACAAAGTCTGACTGATGAGGTTTGGCCAAACTGAGCCTCCAGTTTTCTAGCCAATCTCTGGTTCAAGAGACCGTCAGTTCTTGGGTGTGCTTCCACACATTAGAATTTCCTCACTGCTTGGAGCCTCCAGGAAAAATAGAAATAGCCAGAAGTTCCTTCTGTAAGCACATTGAGTCAAAATACAAATTCAGGAGTGGTGCAGTCTTTTCTAGATATGTGCAGCCATGGCTTCAGATCAATGAATGCTGTACCAAACAAAGCACTTGCTCTTACGTCTTAGAATGGGAACAGCAGTGAAAGGCTTTATATCCTGGAATTTCTAAGAAACTCTTGCCTTTTGGGAAGTGTGTAAGCATTGGACAGGATGGCGTTGATGGGGAAAAAACAACTGTATTGTGTCTTCCTTGGAAAAGTATGGTCTGGCCTTGTTCCCCAAGGACACTCATCACATCCCAGACCCATGCAGACAGGCATCTGCAGTTTCATTCTCTGGCCTATTCACTTTGTGCTGGGATTGGTAATTGGGGTGTCAGCTGTGCTGACAAGCTGTTGTCAATGGAGAAAACACATGGCTTTTTCTGGCCCACGTGGAGGATGTGTTGGTTGTAACCCCCATGAATCATTGTGCTGGATACAACCTTCACACCTCAGACAACTCATCCTAAAATACTGAAATAGCTCAAACTACAAAAATGGCTCTGTAATGTCCCAGATCTGGTGTGTGGATGTTTCTTCTGGAGTCAACATTGCCAGTGAGAGCTATGAGAAGAGTTTTCAGAGGTCTACATTGCAGCCAGGCAAGACAGAGTGGAAGAATCAACATATTTTGCAGGACTTTCCCTCACAGTCCTTGCTGTCCTGCTGGTGGGGTACAGAAGTATCTTTATACCTCTGAAATCTGAGCAGTCTCCAGCAATTCCAGTGGTTTAGGGCTTAACAGGTGCTGATGATCTGCATGTCAATTTATCCTTTTACTTTTTTCTTATCTTGAGGTTAATTTCTGGGCCTCTCTGTCTCATTAAAAGCCTTCTGTTTCCCTGTTATTGAAACCTGCATTTTTGCAGAATCCCACCTTGCTGCTGGAGTTATAAATCTGAGTTTTGCCTTTGTGTTGGAGATTGAAAAGAGTAGACTAATGGAAATCTGTCAAACATAATTTCAGAACTGAGCATTGCTCTTTACTTCCAAGGACCATCAAATGTTTAACATTTCTATGAGAATGAACTTCCTGACCAGTGCCTTTCCTGGCAGCTCCTGACCCATTCAAGGTCTTCCTCCATTTTTTTATCTGTTTTTAGTCTCCTCTGGTTTATTTTCTGGATTTAGCTTTTCTCTCAGCTAGACCAGGTTTCCATGGTAAAATAATGCTTCCCACCATATCTTCCTTCTGACACGGCTCTCTCTGAAGTTCCTTCTTCCCTTCCTGCCATGGGCACATTACGCGTAACCTGACACCTTTCATTCTTTCCATTGCTCCAAACCTTCCTCCTTCAAGGAAGTAAAAAAAATCAGGCTCTTCTGGTAGTAATCACCTCCTTAGCTCATTGCTATCATTACATTTAAATGCTCCTCGTTGTTCCCAGATTGAAGGTTACTAAACACCGAAAAAGGAGCATTCACGCACAGCAGTAACATTTTTGTAGTAACTCCACAAACACAGCTGGGATCTGTGAGAATGAATTGGTTTCCTGGAGGAAGAGACCCCAGCATAAAAACTATCTGGTGGCCATGGGCAGGAGGCACAGCCAGCACGTGCTCTAGCCATAGCCAGGTGCTTCAGGCAGTTGGAGAATACGGTTGTGGATTCTCCCTGCCCTGGGCTGGGTAATTGGATTCCTTATTCCATTCAGTTGCCTCACAGCATATTCACTTCAACTCTTCCTTCTCCGATCCTGTCTTGCAGCTGCAATCCTTGTTTTGTCTTTTAATTGACCACTGACCACCTCACTGCTTGCCTCTCTCTGGAAGATCACTGTTTATTGTGAAATGGGAATTTCTTTCTCCCCCATTCATGGCTATTCTTTATCTGCTTAGACAGGCCCCATAAGAACCAGGCCTGTCTCCACCTTTGGTTTTGAACACTACGTGAAAAAATTATATATTTTTTTAATTGTCTGCATATCAGCTTTATAATAAATGTGCAAGTGAGGACTGAAAATTACCGATAAAAAGGTCACATAAAAAAAAAGGGTTCCGTGAATTCCCAAATTTCAATGAGATAAGCAGACACTGCTTTAAATAGAGACAATATTCTTGTGTTTGTGCTTCCAGCCCTGAAAGTAGCAGGCCAGGTCCAAGCACAGACTTCACAGGTGTCTGCTTCTTTTGTAAGACTCTGTTCTTTCCCTCTGCCTAAGTTTTAAAGTTTTCAGAAAAGCATGGTTTAAAGTTCTCCTTTTGCCAACATGTCTGCAGCCAGAAAATCAGTGGGAGACAGAAAGACCCATAAAAGGTAATGACTAAATAAGTAACACACAAATTCCTCACACTCACCTCTGCATTGGCAAGGCAAGATGCAGCTGACAAGGGAAGATGCAGCTGACAGGGATTAGCTGAGCATGAGTTTAAGCTAAAAGCTTTGGAGATAATTAACAAAACCCCCAAACTAATTCAATTCATCTATTCCTTTGTGTTTTCTTGACTCGCAAGTGAGGACTTGTTGCTGTTGATTTTTTTTTCTGTTCCCAGGAGAGAATTACTAAACAGTAACTAATAACATCAAAAACCTTGTTGCCTCATAGGGCTTCTCTCTGCAACATTATGTCACTCATTGCAATGTGCACGGAAACAGAGAAAGGTTGTCTTTATTTTTGCACAGTCTCTCCCTCTGGGCTGAGAAGTCCAGAAACTGAAGTCACACAAACCTGCAGAGCAAAAAAAGGGGAAAGGGTGAAAAACATTCTTCTGCTCTCTTCACTTTCCCCTTGCAGCAGAGGAAGTTTTGTTTCCATGTGGAATATTTTTCAGATATTTCTTTGTCAAGAGTGATTTTGGGTTTAGGAAAAGCTTAGTTCACTTCCCCAGCTCAGCTGCAATTCTCCAGTGCACCTTTGTCCACTTAAGCCTGGGTTAAGTCACCTCTTCCCTCTTCTATCGTGTGCATAGTTCAGGCCCTGTCCTCTCTAGGTAGAACGGAATAATTTAAGTTATTAAATTCACTCAATCCAGGATTCAGCAAATTCCTCTGTCTTTTCCAATTCCTGTACATCTTCCAGAACCAAGTGCTGTTTTAACCCTTCTTACCTTTCCTAGCAGCCTGGGCTGCACCTGCCAGAAGCAGAGACCTTGAGTTCATAAAATCCCTCTCTAGATGCAGACAGATCTGCTGGAGTGGTTATTGTTATTGCAGGCGGTGGATGAAGAACAGAGTTGTTCTCTCTGCTCTGCTCAACGTAGGAGTCTTTCTGTCATATTGCCAAGCCTGGAGGGAAAAAAAAAAATGTTCTGCAACTCAAGGGGACAAATTATATTTAGCTGGAAATTTTGGGTTCCCTGGGGCAAATAATCACTTCTTTCTCATTTCACGCAGCCCTAAAATGGGAATAACATACCTTATCCATGTAGAATGGAGATGTATGATTCCACAGCAGAGAGGAGAGGTTTGTGCCTGCCAACTATATAAATATGTAGATTCAAAACTATTTCTGGATACTCTAAGGAACCTTTTTGAGGATCAAAACAGATCATGGACTAATCAAACTTGTCAGGATTCTGTTTTTGGAAAGGGGCACTCTCTCAGGCAGCCACCCATGCTGTAGGCTTATGAAGTGTCTGAAATAGCCAATGAGTCAGGTGTCCTAGTGAGGGCCCTGACATTCACATGGAGTTGAAGCTGACCTGTCTTTCACATTGAGAAACCTCCCAGGGTCCCATCTGGTCCACACAGAAGAAAAGCAGACAACTTTAACAGTCTAAAATGCTAGGCTTTATATTTTTTATGCTTTAGAAAAATTGTGAGTCGCAGCCCAGTGCTGTAACATACATAGCATGTACGATGTTCTAGCAAAAAATTTCTTTTCTACAGTTAGTGTTGTACTGAGAAGCTTATCCTTTCTCTTGAATTACCCAGCCACACTTAAAGCAAGGCTATCAAGACAGAATTCCCTCATGTAGCAACTTCTGTGTCTGTCTTGGAGTGGAGGAACCTGAAGCATCAAAGTGTCCATCTTAAATTCCAGGACAGTTTAGAGCATAAGCTGAATTCTGAAAAACAATGACATGATTTTCAAGATTCCAAGAATTATCTCTTAATAATTCCCCTCACATGCAGACTGCTCTCTGATTTCATGACAAAATAGCATAAATTAACCCATCTTTCTCTTTTTCTAGTCATGTTGGGTCTTACAGTCTACAGAGGACAATCACCCATTAGTCCAGTCAAGCTGCAGCTCACAAGGATTGCCCTCATCCTTGTTTACTCTTTCTATGAGTCGATACAAGGATCAATGTCATTGTGGTTAGTTATGTTCCCTTCTTTTGTCTTATTAAAACTGCCAGCAGTTTGAGGTGATGCTCACAGGGCCTGGAAACAGCTACAAAACAAAAGCTTATGTTGTCACTGATCAACATGTGTTAAACAAGAGGTGTTTCTTCATGGTGTAGCATTGCTGAAGATTTGCACTGACACTGCCTCTTGCTCTTTTCCTCATTCCAATCTGGACTTTGCTGTCTATGAGCAAAGATAACTCCTTGAACATTTTAACCCACTGGAGATGAGGATTTCTGGGTAAAGTGGCATTTTCCTAGCAAACCATGATGGATACAAAGGATTGAACCAGCTGCTCTGAGAAAATATGAGCTGTCTGTGATACATATATTTTGTGGAGAAACAGACTGACTCGAGCCTATTATCTGTCTGCTTTCTGTTTGTGTAGGTAGTGGGACTGGCCCCACATCTACAATAACACCATCTTTAATGAAGTAAGCAAGGAGAGATTTGCAGGGAGAGATGACAACCCTGGTTAGAGCAACTGATAAGAAGCAAAGACCAGGCATTTCTTGGGCCTGAAACTAAAGAAGCAACATTCCAGCTAACAAAGATGGGTGAAACTTGCTTTGCAGCTTGGGCTGAGTTGTGATTATCAGTTTGATATTTGGTGAGACAAGGGTATATGGTACCTTGGAAAATGAAAGAGCTGTTAACAGAAATGGCAAATTAATAATTTCTGTGTCACAGGGACAGGTAGAAATTGCTTTGGCTGTAGCATAGAAAAACTGTGACACAAAATCAGCATCTCTATTATGCTGAAATTTTGAGAATGAAGTAGAGTTAGGAATTTGATATCCAAAGCTCATCTTTTGAAGGTGTATTGTGGAATGCCTTTGAAGATCAAGACTAAGAAGTCAAACACAGTGTGGTTGCATTGTGAGAAATGTTCTCCCACTGGCTGCTTCTGTCTTTCATAGAGTGTCTGCCTGAAAATGCTGTGGTGCACAGTGGTTGATGGGTTTCCCCCACATACTTTCCACAAGGGCATTCGGATAGAATAGATCACGTTCTGGAATGAGTACATGTAGGATGCAAAGCTTTGATGGTTTCTTTTGGATGGGAATGGGGCTCTTTTTCTATGGGGTATGTACATGTGTCAGCAAGTTTTAAATCTATTGCTTTGGCATGGCCCAGCTCTGCTTAGGGTATGTTTGCCATGAGTTTGCTTCTAATAAAGTATTTTGCGAGGCAAGGGCAATTTAGAAAGTTCAGAGGGAAAGTTTGAGGACAAATTCTCTCAAATGATCATCAGCTAGCAAAGGCTGCAGTTTCAGGATTTTCTGGAGGGACTCTAATCTAGTTTGAAATGTGATAACAAAGTGTGCTGTTAATAGGGTTTTTCTTTATTATATTGCAGTGCATTTTACATATGTTCTTTGGGAGGCTCATTTACACTTGTGATCTCTGTTTGTGGAGGAGTTACCTTGTTTGCTGAATGTTTAGGGGCTGGTACTGGGTTATCGAGAGTATTCTCTTCACTGCCAATCTGATAGTGTTTGGAGGTTTGGCTGAATACTACATTTCAGGGAGTGTTTTGGGTGGTTGCTATATTTCTGAAGTCAGGTGTGCTAGTCCTTGGTTTTTTGCAATCTATAAGTTTATTTTTAGGCTGTCATTTTCAAGATGGACTTGGTGCCTGGGACTCATCCAGAGAAAAGTTAGATGTTTTTTGACCTGTGAATTAGTGTTGGGAATAGCAGAAATGCAGCTGTAACAGAAGGGTATTACTGAACATATGCAAACCACCTTTCCCCTGAGAGCACAGGTCAAAGCCCACAATGCTGGCTTTGCCCCTCAGGTAACCAAAAAACTCTCCCCTCGGGAAGGTTTCAGTCACCAGTTTCTCTGCCCTCAAGGCTGCACTTGTGTAATGACTTGAGAAAGACACTTTCAAATGAATTCATTGAAGAGTCATGAACTCAGTAATAAATCAGTCCTGGTAAGAAAGCCACCTTGTGTTGAATGCACCTGTCGTGGTCTAGAGTCCTGCCACAGTCATTCGGGCAAATAATTCCCTCTGGTAAGCTGTGGTTCCAAGGCATATTATAAATAACAGTCAGGTAAAGGCTGCATGGATTATGCAGCTGTGAACAGCTCCAGGGAGGCTGGATCAATAGCACAGCTGGTCAAAAAAGGGTGGCGAAGAGGGAAAAACTGACAAATATCTGCCTTCAATTTAGTTTCTGTCTGATATTGTGAATTTATGTTTGTCAGAATGGTCTGACTGCCTCTAGGCAATAGCTCCCACTGCTTCTCTTTCATGCAATGTGTGGTTAGAAAGTCAGAGTTATCTCAGTAGTAAATGTCCATCACTTCTCCCACGGGGAGACAGCAAATGCATTGATGTGAGTGTGGTATGGAACTGACAGACAAAGCAGAAACTGCAAACCTCTGTTCTTCTTTGTAGGCATTGAAATGATCTATTGTGCTAAAAGATAGATTTGTCTTCTTTTGTGTTCTTTAAGATAACATTTAGAAATGCAACAGGTTCTGCCAGAATCATGAGTCTGTATCTAAATGTTTCTTAAATGAACTCAAATAACTTCCAGAAGTTTATTCTCAAGGAACTTTGGATCTGAATTGACAGCATCATAAGTGAAAATTGAAGGGGAACCATTTAGGCAGATTTAGCACCTTCGTGGTGACTTTCATTTCTTTTCCCCTAGTGGCTGCAGTTACAGACATCTCACATTTGGAACATAATGAATGACTGGTTCCAGACAACTGTAACAAACATCTCTAGTTTTAATTTCTCTCTTCCACTTAATTATACAATTAGTTCTAGATCTTAGACCTAGCACTGGAATCCAGAGGACATTTGTACCAAATAAAATTATTCCCAACTGATTTATATGTTTTCCCCCTAATAAAAGTGAATCTGGATTGGTTTATGTTTTGGTAGCTGTGATGCTGGGAGCACAAGATATTTCTTTGAAGAGCACTAAAACTGAAATAACCGTATGGGTGAGCTTGGTTGGAGCTGCAAGCTATGAGTTTTGTGAATGAGATTAAAAAAGACACTCAGGATGAACATACTGCACTGAAAAATCCTTATCTGTTTTCGTAACAACTCTGGAAAAGCAATAAGGAATCAATTTAAAGCAAATATTGTTTGTATTAGCTTTTCACAAAAAGGATTTTCTCTTGTATATCATACCTGGTCTAGAGGTTTAAAATAAAACACTTTATATGGTACATTTCATTCCTGATTTGAAGGTCAGGATCATTTTCTGGCTATCATTCTGATTACTTAAATTATAAGCATAGAAGCTTTTATTATTATTGTCTCAGAACAGTGCATTCCATAGAAAATAGAGCTGACTGTTTCAAACTTTAAAAACCCCATGTGGCTTCACCCCCAAACAGAAATAATGTCAATATTGAAAATAGTAATAATAAAGATTATGCTCTTAAGATATATTCTGAATTTTGAATTTTAAAGCTTCCTTGAGGCCACAAAGTTGCAAGAGTTGCTGTGATAATTAAAATATAAGGGTTTCTTTAGTTGTGTTTCTCTTTTAATTGATTCCTCCCAGGAAAGAATGCCAACAAGTTGTAAGACTGACTTTGCAAGAAATATATGAATCTCTCCCTTTTATCAGGGTAAATAGCATTTTTTTGAGAGTTCTAGTTTGGCATTTTCCCTTTGAGTCTTCAGAAAGCCAGCATGTGAAATCTCTTTCCTAATAGAGTAATACCTCATACTCCCTAACTTTATCAATCAAAGGGTTTGGGGATTCTTTTCCTTAAGGAAATGTGCAGATTCTATTTTTTATTGACAATGTATCTAATGTTTCAGAATTTATCTGAAATAATACCTGTAATAATAAGCTCAGGAATGGTCAACCTCAATATATACCATCATAAAGGACAATCCTTTGGATTTGTTGAATTGCCATCCATAAAAAGCTACTTTACCTTGCAGGAAAAAAGAAATTATGATACATGCCCCCAAGGGTGGTTATTTCTGGGATTCTTCTCCAGATGGAAGAGGTTATTCTTCCCTTGGTGCTGAACTTCTCCTGCCCACTCTCTGCCTTTTCCAGCTGGATGAAGACTTTCCTGCCTATGCTTCCCACAGTTTCTTCTGCCATGGGTGGGAAAAGACAGATTCAACCACATGGTTGAATCCTACTCCTTCTGAACTGGCCCAAAAAAATGCAGCACAAATATAGAAAACCTTTATCCACAGCATGAGGTAACTTGAGAGAAAAAAGCTGTTGTGGTCAATTCACCATAGAGTAGTTTTACAGCTATAGCTCTTTTGCCACTTCTCATCTTAAGGGCAATAAATCAAAACAGAAACATGAGTCCGGGATCTTTCTCCTTGACAGAAAGACATAGGAAACCTAAGAAAGTGTGGTCTGTACACTCACACAAGGATCCTGGAAGCTGTTTCCTGGATGCGATGTACAGACAGATCACAGAAAAAGAATAAATGTGGCATCTCGTGGTTACAGACTTGTTTTAAGGAGAAACAGGAACTGCCTCAAACTTCATTTCTGTAGATTTCTACAAAGATATGAAATTATCATGAAAAAGAAGGCTTGGATGGTCAGGCTGTCTAATCCACCACAGTGCCATTGGTACATTGTGGTGCCTGACAAAATTCACATTAGACATACAACTGTGCGGACATGCAGAAAGTAAATTCCCTGTAAGTGCAAGTGAAGGTATTCACATTCAGTGGTTGACTTTTGTTCAGTGAGTGTGCAGTGGGCAGACAGGCCCACTTGTGTCCTGGAGCTCTCAGAAGGTGGAGAAGAAAATGAGACTTTGCCTCTCCATGAGAAACAGCCTCTAACCAGTGGCTCCATCACTGACCTTTCACTCAGAGGGTCAGAAATGGGACTCCACCGTGGCAAGAAAGAGATGATGAAAGTGATTTCTTTGCTGCCTGTTGTGTACCCACTCTTGGGCAGGGCTGTCAGGTGAATGGCCACTACAGTTGCAGGACACAAAAGAGCAGGAGGAGATGGCATCTGGCTTCAAAATGCAGTGAGGGGTTACATCTGCTAGAAAGGCACTGTGGCCATGGCACATGGAATACTGCTCTGCTCAGGTTGCTGCAGGCAACAGAGAAATCTCATGCAGTTTCTTTGGTAGGAGATAATAAAGTACCTTTCTATTCTCAGAAGTAAAAATGCAGGAAAGGTCCGCAAGACTCCAAATGTAAAGTCTCACCTTGTTAGTCCTAAGCACTGAGAATGTATCTCAGAATGGACATCTCTACACTTAGAATTGTTCCAGGAGGAGTTTTCTTTGTTGTCAGAAATTTTAGCTAATCCTATGTCCCCTGTTATTTTCACAGGACTGAAGACTATATGCAGATATTTCTACTTCTTCATGTAATTACATGTA
Organism: Petroica traversi; assembly: GCA_025920805.1. Classification (NCBI taxonomy): domain Eukaryota; kingdom Metazoa; phylum Chordata; class Aves; order Passeriformes; family Petroicidae; genus Petroica; species Petroica traversi. The sequence goes on from JAHLSL010000067.1 coordinate 5,428,509, forward strand.
ATATGACCGGAAAAAAATGTTGCATGTAATTTGTTAATATTATATACAGATTATATTCTGATAATGCTACCATTCACTTGTTGGTACACAGACATAAAATAAGACACCGTGATGTACCTAGAACAGATAATCCCTGTCCTCAATGCTTTCTACTGGCATAATCCACTGACCAGCCCATTTCCTCAACTTTTCTCTTTATGCCCAAAAAGAATCTCTGAAACCTGCTTTTCAACCCTTCTTACAGAGTGAAATTAATGCCCAGTTGTAAGGATGCTTGATTTTCCCTAAGCTCTCTCAAGAAAAGTGTTTCATTAGCAATTCTCTAATACCTTTTGCCCCAGTTTTAATTTCTGTGAGTTATTTTCCCTAAACTGGAGACCTGGGGACAAACAAGCTCTTTATTGGAGGAGCACCATTGATCCCATGACTGCTTATGCATCCCTGAATAATGTATCAAAGCAAGTTTACTTTTCTGTCGCGAACTCTACATTAATCAGATAGCAGGAAAGACAAAGGGGAGAGAAAAACAAGACCCCTCTTTTTGTAGAGCCAGAGGAAATAGTACTGAGAAAGTATTTTAGATTATTTTTTCCTGATGTGTCAGATTCTTATTTGTTGCTAAGGAAACAACATACACAGGTAACTGACTGTATGCTGCACTTGGATGAACCCCAATCCCAAAGCACCAGAAACCTTTATCAACTCTAGGTTCATAAGCTCATTCTGCCCTTTTACCTTCAAACTGATCTGTCTCCTTGTTCTTTCCTGCCACTCCTTTGTTTCTAAACCAGCAACCAAGAGATTAGAAACAAATGGTATGCAAAAAGTGACCTTTACAAAAATGAAATGAAGAACCTTTACAAAATGAATGCCTCCTGTTCTTTTCTGACAAGGCATCTACCCTCCAATGTGTTTACAGACTGTATTGTCACTCTCTAGCACAGAATTTGACAGCAGTGGTGAGGAGCATTCCTTGGGGTCATGCACTTTGCAACAGCAAATACCTCATGCCTGAAGCAAAACCAAAATAAATCCTAAAGCCACCTCTTGTACATTTATTCCTGCAACCTCATGAGTAGGAAAGTGAAGCAGAAGCTTGGGAGAGAGCAGCCTGGCTGGAGCTGTAGAATCCTATAACAGTGATTACACCCAGCTCTCTCAAAATCTGTAGGGGATGAGTTTTTAAGGTTGGTTGGTGTCTTTGAAGATGTGAAGGGAGCATTCTCACATCTTTCTTCTACAATCTCTGGGTAATTGGAGGTTAATCAGCTAATCTGAGTGTGAGGTTCATGTATTGCTCGGCTCTTTTCAGTGAGGAAAATGTCTTGATTCTACTTATAATATTGTGTAAGTTCTAGTGATCCATTAGCTCTTCAGATCAGCTCATCATTGTGACTACCTCAGCCCCTGAAAGAACGGCAGAAAAATAATATTTAAGTTTGTTTCATTGTTTTCTGCAAAGAAATTCACTACTCTGTCATGTCTCTGCTCCTTCTCTGTGAGACAGTCAAAAAGGACTTTGTAGTGGTAATAAATACAGTGTGTTGCTTTTACAGGCAAAGTTGCTCCTCCTTATTTTCTGTGAAAGAGATCCATCTCATGATGAAAATCAGATAAATCAGCCCATAATTCTTGTTTGAGCTTTCCTCCCCAATGTCCAGAGACATTACTCAAAAATGAGCAAGAGGATGATTTTTTAATGCTCGGGACTTATGGATCCTAAAAAGTTAGGACACACATTGAAATTCTGAAGAAATACCTCCTCATGCAGTAAGTTTAGGAAAAGTACACCTTAAAGGTATAGTATTTTATTTTAGCAATAGTCTCTTTTCAAACAGCACCAAAGAATGAAAAGGTACATTTTGTAATCATTATTTGCTGCAGAAAAGCAATAAAACTAGAGATATTTGATCTTCATGTTTGGGGATTTTTTTGTTTCTGTCAGAGAGAGGACATGTCTTCAAGCTGATTCTGAACAAAATATTGCATTTGTACTCTGAACAGGCAGAATACTTAAACTACTGCGTATTGCCTCAGCCAGCTGTTGTTCTGAGGGAACTGAGTACATTTGGGACTGTTGTGTTTCAACCAGAAAGAGGAACATCTGACACTCTGAAAACATTACTGGTTTGCTCGGGCTTTTGAAATATGTTTACTGGAAGAGAAGAACAGAGACACCGGGTGAAAAACAGGCTAGTACTGCTGCTTTGAATGGAGCTGATCCTTGCACTAAATTGGAATTGGTTCTTTGGGACGTAAAAACTCCATGTAGAGCCTTCAACATCCACTTCTAATTTAGCCCACACCGTAATACATAAAGTTACCACTTGATGGCTCCTTGTCAGTTTAGATGGATGAAAGAAGTTAATGGATCCCAACCAGCCCCTCGCAGTGCATGCAGGATCTCTGCAGACTCACCACCAGATAAAGGACTGTGAAGCTATGAGAAAAGAGCCACTCAAAGACTCCTCTTATTCACTGGTCCAGAACACCGCGATGCAAGCTGTCATAGCTTTCACTGTCCAGTCTCTGGATTTCCCTTTCTGGAGCTATCTGCCTCAAATCTTTCAGTATTAAAAACAGATGCAAACAAAACCAGCTACAACAGCAGACGTTTGATAGCTTCCTTGACTTTTGTACATCAAATTCCAGAGATGGGGGAGGAGTGAGAGGGGAAAAAAAACCCACTGGAAATAAATACCCCTATGAAGAAATTACAACATCAAAATGCAATTCCCTCCTCATGTTTTTCTTAGAAAGCAGTTCAGTTCCATCTGGCTGTGGGCCTGCAGCCAATTCTTGCTACAGAAGAACTAAGACATTCAAAAATAAATAAATAAATAAATAAATAAGGAATAATATACCAAGTGGCTCTTCCACCCATCTCTAGAGCAAGGCTCTCAAAGCAGATATTGTTCTGAGCCAGCTTTGCACCCCCATGCAAACATTAATCTTACTTAAGCTGACAGAGTTGCAAATAAAGCCACGTTACACATGCATTCAAGAGAGAGGGAGGCAAAAGGAAAACATCAGTCAGATGACACAGAACAACTAAGGTTTTGTTCTCAGCGATGAGTGAGTGGAGCAGCATACATGAGGAGATACATGCTTGTTGTGGTGACTACTATTTATTTATTTCTTTCACTAACAATCTCTAAACAATGGTGTGCTCCTCAGCTGCAGGATGGGAAAATGCAAAAGGCCACTGGAAAAAAGTATTTAGACATTGGCAAAATCTCCAAATATTATTTCCTCTTTCAAAGGTGAAGATGCAAAAATAGAAGAAAAAAGAAAGGAGAAAAAAAAAAAAAAGGAGGGATTCATTTATTTCTAGAAGCTGTAGCAATATTCCAAGTTGCCAAAGGAACACAAAGCTCATGCAAAGTCAGTCACTGCTTCTACATCCTAGAAGTGTGCTCTGGCTATGGCTGTTAAAAAATGACTTGGGATTTTAATTGTCTCTGGTTGATGAATTCTGACAAAAACTCCTTAAAATTTCCTGCAACACATTCTGTACTGAGAGGGGGGTTTTTGCTTCATGCTGTGGAGGAGAAAACCCAAAATGCAAGTCTTTTGAACAACCTTCCCAACAGAACTTGACCTTTTGTCCTGAAATTTTCTGAGCAAGGAATTAAACTCCAAACTGTCTCCTCATTCCCATTTCAGTCAAGCTTAATGGGAACTCTCTCTGTTGTGAATGTAGAATCGTGGCCAAAGCTAAAGTGAGGAAGGAAACCCAAGTGTTCTGTATCTCCTGGCAATAATCCTGGGGATATCCATCAGGTAACATGGGACACAATGAGAATGACATAGTGAAGTGCTCTTTCTACTAAAGAGTTTCCTACCACTCTGCTTGAGTCCTCCCAAAAGTTGGCACTCGAGAAATGGTGGGAAAAATATGGCAGAAATGAGAGCCAGAGCAGGCAAGGGAGATATATCCTACAGCACTCCTGCTGGTTGATGCACTGAAAGGAGTCCATCCTGTTTTTTTTCTCCTAGAAGTCAGGACTAGGAGCTGATTTTCATCTTGGTTTGAGAGGTCAGAGAAGAGGGTGAAGTGGGAAATGAGAAACAACAGCTCTCATATGACATTGCTAAGGTATCTGTCCATAATGTTTGGCCCAATTGTTTGGACAGCAAATCTGGCTGCTTGCAAGTAGAGACTCCAGCCAAATGCAACCCAAAGTTAGTTTATGTTCTTCAAGGACTTGGAAAAACAAAATGAAATCAGAGCAATATAGGATTATGTCACAGATTTAAAACAACACTTAAAGGTAATCCGAGAAGGTTAGATGGATCAATGCATGTTTTCATATATCTCTGGGAAATAAATTTAATGTCTAAGGTTAAGGATAAATAAAAAATTTGGGCATTGCTTCTGCTTCAGATGAAAATCAACCTTACTTAACATCTTTGTCTTACCACTCTCAGTGTGATATGCCAGCATTGGCTAGTTAAGGGATTTGTGAGTGTGTACTTCACCAGCTTTATTCCACAGGGTCAGCTGAGTGAGAAGACATTTAGCACCACCACAGCCCTGACTGCCAAACCCATGAAATATCTCCATCAGTCCCTGTTAGATCTGTCATTGATACAGATAGCTGGAGGAGCTGTCCTGAATGCAGTCAGATAAGTGTAGAATCAGCCAGAGATAGGAAGGAAGGGTGGGATCCCAAGCTGTCACCAGTTATCAGAGCAGCAAGCCCAAGCAAGGCACCAGCTCTCCAGCTGCCATGTACCCATGACAAGGATGGCCTTGTGCCTTTGATCTTGTCCCTACTGACAGCTGACCCTTCCTGCACTTACTGGGGAACAGGGGCAAAACCACAGCCACTCTGGCACAGTGAGAGGATGAGCTCTGAAAGTGCCTGAGCTCTGACCTTCTCTCCTCCAAAGAAGATATTTTGTTTGTTTTTTGAAAGGGGGGGAAAAAAGAAAGAAATTTGGAGAGGCTTTGTGGGTGAAAAAAAGTCGTGGATTTGGGATTTCTGATAGATTTCCAACAAGATGAAAACATGACAAATTTTCACCACTTCTTGATACAGCCCATGGTGAATGCTCCACAGGGGGATGGGGGAGGGAGGAAGGCAGGAGAGTGAAAGAGAACCCATTATTTCCATCTGAAAATAATTTTTAAAGGGATATTTATTCCACCGGGTAGAACAACTCCTAACTAAAGCAATGTGCCTGGCCAGTGAGGTACTGTGGAGAGGGAAAGAAGATCCCTCCACTCCGGGAGGCAAAACACAGCCTGAAAAGATTCAAAAGTGCTTCTATAAGCAACCCACTAGCTGTGATGTATGTATTTACTCTGGGGAAAAAACCTGCATATTTTAATTTGTGCAGATTCTTGATTTCTTCTCCCAAAGCAAAGAGACAGCCAGGAGGTATGAGAAAAGAAACTGAATGGTTTAGAAGCTGCCTGCAACCTGGACATTGAAAAATATTTGCTTTATGGCACTGTCATTTAGTCTTTCTGAGAATTAGTCTTTTTTTTGGTGAGAATTTCATTGAAGCCTGTGTGGAAAAGAGCATGATGGAACATGAGGAAAATGACAGATATAAGACCAATAGCATATTGACTGCTACAGAAATTCATGGGCTGTGTAAGGAAAGAGTCCCTTTCACTTCAGAGCTGCTTGTCCCTTTTTCTCTGGTGGAATTGCATTGTATGTTCTGTGGCCAGGGAGCAGATTCTTCAGCTTTTTTGATATGGTGCTGAGCACAAGAAATCAAGAGCTGGGACTGGTAGATGTTACCACAGCTGAAAATATGTACAAGCAGAGTAAAAAGACATTTTCTATAACGTAGACTTTCTTAAGTGTTTCCAGAAATACAGTTCTCCCTTTCCAGTTAATGTGACCCTAACTTGGGTTTCTTCAAGAGCTTCTTTGTTCACAGGGTCTTTCTCTAGAAGCCCCAGTGACTTGGTAGAGTTTGTCTTGTCCTTTATTGGTCATTGATATTCCCACCTGGGACATCTCAGACTCCTTGGGTGAAGATGAAGACAAAAGGGACTACAGCCAGAGACTTCTGGAGGAACTGTTGGAGAGTTAGGGTGGAGGTGGTTTCGGGCTCTTCTTGAGGGTGAAGCATTTTCTCCATGAATGGTAGGACCATATGAGAGAGCCGAGAGAAGAGTCAGCTTCACAGGAATGCAGTCAAATGTTGCTTTCCACTTGCTTCTAAATCCCTAGATCTCAGAGAAATAGGAAACCCTTGTTTTACTTATTGGAAAAAACCACATATTTCATCTTACCTGCCCTCTTCTTATAAATTGCAATGAGTCTTTGACTTTAACAAAGAAATAACCTATGCTTTTTTTTGTGCACAGACCTTGAGCTCCTGATGAAACACTTCTGCACCACTCAGGAAAGCCCACGGAGCAGTCAGAACTGGTAATGTTCTTTTGGATGGAAGCTGTGAGGTTTGCAAATGAGCACGAGTATTACCCCAGGTCATGCAGGGAAAATTCCTTCCACACAAGATAGAAGATTTCTCTATTCAAGCTTTGGATCAGCCACAAGCCAACCAGAGTTCTATACCTGCCCTCTCAGGAGGCTTTATTGCATCTGGTCTAAAGCCAATCCATAGCTCCTACTCAAAGCTCAGCCAAAATGAACTTGTGTCTGTCTGCAAAGTACCATGTAGCTATACCCATGATAACAGGCTTTGGAATATAAAACCCGAGCACTGATCTGCAATGCTTTGAAGAAATGGCTTTGAATGCCAGGACCACTCTTGCTTAACAGATTTCAGCCTAATCTGATTTATTTATTGTTTAACCTGCCATGTGCCTGCAAACCAGCTGGAAGCACAGCCGGCTAATTACTGGGCTGTGGCAGCATAGGCTGCCTTTGATTGCTTGAGACAAGATGCCTGTAAGATGGACAAGATTTAAGACACATAGTTATTGTCTATGACCCTCTTTTAGATCCTAATGAGCTCTGAGAGGCTGAAATGTTGTGTTGGAGAGGGAGCGGGGATCTGGCTGCATCAGGGCAAGCGCTGCATCTGGAAGTTATTTCATCTTTCACTTTTCTGGTCTTTTTCCCCATTCTCTCTCTCATGCATCTGTGAGATGGAATGTGTTTAAAGCACAATCTGATAATCCCTCTAGACCTTCTTCTCCTCTGTTTGCATCTTTCTGGGGGCATCTGTGCTAACACATTTCCCACTTTTGCTCTAGACAAATGAGATATCACTGTTTTCCTCAAGACTGTGCAAAATAGCAGAGATTTTTCCTTGCCCTGCACATGTCCACATGCTGAAATTCCCTTTTGTAAAAAAGACTTAATTCCAGGAAGCAAGCTGATCCTGAGCAGGAACAAAGTGTATTGAGGATTACCCTAGCCCCCGTCTTTCATGCTTAATTTAGAAGTGGAACTGCAAAGTGAAATCCCTCTCAATTCTGCCCCATTCATGGACTGGCCCTTGCAGTTGCTGCCTATACTCTCTGTCTGAACTGAAGAAGCAAGGACATCACAAGACATAATAAAATCCACAATTTTATAGACTGGGGAGGGAAATAGAGGGGAAACTTTCTTATCAGTCAGTGTTTGAACTTTAACCCTCAGCAGGTGGGATGTTAAATATATTTAAATATAATGTATAAATATATATTTAATATAATTAAATATATTTTGTTTTGTTAAATACGCATTGTTTTAAGAGCTCTTGCTGGCCCTAAATGTTGAAAGTTCACTGCTTTATACTACATCTAGACTATTGAGGAGATGAGGGACTGGGCCAGAAAATGAGAAAGTACTCTGTAATGGACCGCATTAAAAATAACAAATCAGAACAGAACCAAAAAAGAAGAAGATGATCTCAATAACTTAAAGTTCTTTTATTGGCCTGGAAAGGGTGGAGGAAGCAGGAGGATGGGAAGGGCAGGAAGTGATCTCTCTACTCCACAAGGGTTCTGGGAATCTGGCTGCCTTTGGGAGACTGGGAGAAATGGGAAAATAAAATAAAAACTTGCTCAAAATGCCAAAAATGATAGGAAATGGTTATCAGCTTGAAAAGTTCCTCCAAGGGTTATTAATAGCTAGAAGCAAGGAAATAATGACTCATTGGGAAGATAAGTATATCCCAGCCCCTAAAAAGTGAACTGGTTCAAATTTGCTTAACCCTGACTATTCTATCATAGCACACACAGGGAAGTTCTATCACCAAAGTATCACCACATGTACATAACCCACCTCTATCTTCCAAAGCACTTAAATGTGCTTATAAACCCTGTTACTTTTTATGAGCTATAAACACATAAAAGTGTGCTAAATCTGGAAAAAATTCAACATTGGATTTTGACTGCATTGCAAAAAGAATTGGGATATTTGGTTTATTCAGAAGTTTAGAGTATTTTGCATATAAGTGTCCAGCTGGTCACAGTTCTGTCTTAGACCACGAAATAAGAAATTATTCTATTATTTCACTCACCACCTGGATTATAGGTGTTCTTATTTTCTGGCATCTGTAGGGAAACTGGGGTATAAAGATATTATGGTAGATTTTCTTCAAAGACTGGGTGCAGAGATGTAGGGGCACATAGCTCCACAGCAGTCCATTTCCAGCATCCACAAAGGAATATTTCCTCAGGAGGATACAGGTGGGTTTAACTACTATCTGTAGACACATGAACAGCAGATCTGTAACCTAACAGACATTTCTAAAAAGCACTCTGGAAGTCTGGGCACTGGGAGAAAGCTGGTCCAGAGGAGTGGTCAAATGGAGAACTGTGTTGCGATGGAGTGTGAGAACAGCCTGTCAGATCCACAGCCCTGCTGGCCACTACAGCACTTATCATTGCAATGAAAAATCCTTGTGCTGATAATTAAACAAGGGAGAGGTTGGGGGGGGAGGTCAACAGTGAAACTGCAATTTAAAGACCAAGTAAGCAAGCAAACAGGGAGCAAACTGGTCGAGTGGGCCAAGATTACCTGAATTTTGGGCAAATGTATAAGCGTTAAAATTATCCTCTGGGTTGCAGCAGTTATTTGCTTTCATATCCAGCAGCTTTGCTGAACCATGTCTAGATTCAAAAGAGTTTGTAACATGTCTGTCCAAAAATCCATGGCTATAAAAATGGCTTTCTGCCTATTAAGCTGCCTAAGGTATTCTCTTGACATAGCAATTACTGCATTTACATAATCACGTAAACAGTGAACGGGCCAGAGGGAAAAGTGGCTTCAGGGATATCACAGCCAATTCCCTTGTGTCACTGCCTCTGATAGGTGTTTTTCTATGCAGCATGTGTAACCTCCAACAAAAGGGGTGCCCCAAACCGCTGGGCAGTCTCCCTGTGAGGTTTGATATCCTGCCCCTTTTAAGTTTCCTGATGTCCAGCTCTGTGGGAAGGTGAGCTCCTGACTTCTGTCACCAGTGTACAGAGAGAACATGTTGCTGCCTTCCTGTGACCCCACCTTCTCTGTGGCTGGGGCTGGACCTCCTCTTTCCCCTCCATTGTAAAAGCACCGCAAGCACAAGAACACAGGGAATGTTTTCAGTGTCACACACAATGGGAAGTCATCCTGATCAGGCTGCAAGGAAAGAGAAGAAAGGGCAGCTAATAAATCTTTTCCGTCTCTATGGTTTTCTATTTTTGCACTGGGATGGAACATAATATTCTGAGTCCTTTGGCACAACAATATGTCAGGCAATTGGTAACAATACATTGGACTTTTGGGTGGGCGACGCTCTTTTGTGGCATCTGTGTGAAGGATGATTTTCATCAAACAGCTTTATGGCTTCAATGAAATATTTGTAAAGTGGCTTCTGCAAGTGTGTCTGATTGTCTGGTTTTATTCTGTTTTCTGTTTTCATTGGTTAATGTAAATCACCGAGTATTATGTATACTCTGTATTTGATCATTTCAAACCCGTAATTGAAGAATTTGTGTACTGGAGTAAATTTATGGTTTCTGTGAAATCCTTGTTTGCTATAAATAAGAGCTTGTTTACCCATATGTCAATTAATAAGAACATAAAAGGTGTTAGGAATAAACAAGTTGTTTTCTTTATTTCTTTCATGAATATACATGTAAATTTATTTATTACATGAACTCTGATTAAGCAAAGGGAAAAGTTTGATTCAGTTTTTCAAGTGCCATGTATTTAGTGAAATGTATTACACAGACATTTAGATTATAACAGACAATATGGAACATATTACAGCCTATAGCAGCTGTCATGATATTTCAAATATATTACATGGAATGACATAAAATATTTTCAACATATTCTTATAATTTTAATGTATATCGTGTGGTGTCCCATATTTTAAGCAGCAGAACAATAGGCCAATTCTATTTTTTTCTTCTTCTTTTAAAAATTGCATTTTATATGTTGTCAGATATATTTTTACCATGTGTGCAATAAATTATATGAAACACATAACACACATATGGAAAAGGTATGACTTTTTTGAGAGGGAAAGGTTGTGGATTGCTTAGCAAGGAACTTAAATCCTTTGTGCATTGTTTAAGCAAAGGTCGGTATCTCTGGTCTGGTTTGCAGGCAGAAAGGTTTTTAAAACTAATATTTGTGATTTCCAGCAACTGAGATGCTTTCTGCTGAAGTTAAGGTGGTAGCATAGAGTCAGCCACAGAAATCTGTGTCACTCAATGACGTATCACCCAAAGCACCCAGTCTGAGCTCGGGGATACCAAACCCAGTGGCAGGGTTATCTACAACACAAACACAGCCCAGATCTGGGATGGTGTGTGAAGAATCCTTGCCTTCTCTCTGGAGGTGGTGGGACACAGAGTAATTCAGAGAATTAGCCTTAGATCAGGCAATGTCTGTTAAGAGACAGTTATCAGAGTTTTAGCTGGTCATATTAATGCACTGGGAGTGTGGAGAAATCTTACAAAAACAGATTCAAGTGAATCACAGAGTTCTTCTGTCCTAATGGATTTCAGATGCCTATTGGTCATATTTTCAAGAAACATGTCAAAATCTGGACTAGCCTGGAGCTGGTTTGGTCAAATTAGCTGTTCTAGTCCACTTTTTGTCCTGTAAAATTCTGTGCTGCGTTTGAATGAGACCCTTCTTGCTGGTTTTGGTGTACATTCCCCTCTCTCTGCTCTGTAGATGCTCAGATTTGAACAAAGCCTCCAAACCCGAGCAAGATGAGATCGAGGTCTCAAATTTAACTTATATGATACTTTCACTTGTGACTTTGGGAGGGAAGCTAAGTCCAGCTGGACTATTTCACCAACTGGACCATGGCATCTTTCCTAAATGCAGCAGATGGTGGGTTGCAAGGTTCCTCTCTCACCACTAGAACTGCAGAGAGCTCAAAACATGAACCACCGAGGGACGTTTTAAAACAAGGGAAATAATCCAATGCAAGGTTCCAGTAGTGAATCTGGGTTTTATAAATATAAATCAGTGCTCTGAAAGACTTACCCAAGTTTTTAATAACTGCTTAATTCATCCACCAGGACTATATTTTTTTATTTCTAGTAAGCCTAGAAGAGCTAAGATTTTACTACTTGAGGTAGGCAGAACCTAGAACCAGAGGGAATTGTCTTTTAGGCTTTGTATTTAGACAAATGACACTCCTCATTCTTGTCATAACAGCTATAGTGAAGAGTCTTTAAGCTTCTTCACTTGACAGAAGTGAAAAGCCACCTTTAGTCCTCCTTTTATGGTCTTGCCTTGCAGATATGGTCTTTTCTATTACAATGCTTGCCTTCTGGTGCACCATGCTTCTATGCAGAGAACAGCTCAATACAGAGTTTTCCTTTTCCTTTTTTACTTTTTTGGTCATTACTGGCTCCATGCCATCCAAGCCCTCTCTTACCTGCTTCATGCTCTTTCCCTGAACAGATGCATTTGAGTGGTCATTTTCCAGGAATGTCTTTCTCAGACTTTGCTACCCATGAGCACAGCACATGTGCAGTTCAACTATGGATGCAGTATGTGTGGAAGGGAGGTAAAACACACCACTGATTTATGGAGATGGCATGTGAAAGGCACAGTCATCCTAGATGGTGAGAGGCCCGAGCTCAGGGAGTAAGGACTCTGGAGATTTTGGATGATAAAATCTAAGAAATCTTGTCAGAGCATTGATAAACTCCAGTGGTCTTTTTAAAATAATAGGACTAATTTGAAAGGATGTTCACAGATACAAAAAATGACACAGTTGTTGGCTCACACAACAGTCATCTCTAGTTCTACACATTAAAAGCCTGATGGGTAGCACAGAAAATGAGACCTTTCAAAAGAACAATTGCCATTTTGATACTAAAGTTGTCAGTGATAGAATGTTACTTATCAGTACCTTCCCATCATTAGTTATTGCCTGCAATACCTTTGATCTTTTTAAGGGATATTCTTGGAATAGCTTAGTCTAATCATGTAACTTAGAAGAAAAGACACATTACAAATCAATGCTGTCAATCAAAGCATTTAGCCTACCAAGTCTTGCAGGGTAAGTAGGATGTTTTGACCAACACACTCACAAATATATGCATGCATAAGCATTTAGATACATACACATAAACACACTCACACAGCTACACGCTTATGCAGAATAATACAGGTATTAAACTTGAGACAACATATCCATTGGCAACTTCAACGTTAATGATGAAAATCTGGCAAAACTGCAAGTAGATTTCCACAGTGGGAATTGTTGAACAACCTTCCTGATGTCCACAGGTCTCTTCAGGATCAGTCACACAGACAGACAGTCAGACACTCTGTCATGGCTTACTCCTCACTGAATCACCTTGACCACATTTCCTCCATGCTGAATTCACATCCAAAATAGCCTCTGCTTCCTCATGCCTGCGTGGTTTCCAGGCTGGTGCTGCTGGAGAGAACTGGTGTGTGTCAGAGATGTGGTATTAATTATCCCCCCGAGAGATGTGCAAGGAGGCAGATTCTGCCAAAGGAAGCAGGTCTGTGAGTGCTTCAGTGTGGAGGGGCACATCTGCATGTCAAGCAGTAAGGTGACAAGAATTCAGAGAAATAGGGGCAACCGTGCCCCTTTGGAAGACCCCATAGGTTAAGCAACTCTGAAACAGATTCTATCAGGATGATTAAAGTGTTGTGGAAGCAGGAGAGGAGAGATGGTTCCAGCTTGTCTCAATTTCCTGACAGGATTAGGACAAAGGAAGGGAAATAAAGAAAACAAAATGTATATACTTATGAGCTGGAAATGTTTGGGCTTTTTCCTTCTTTTTATTTTCTTTCTGTCTTCTGAGCATGCACTATACATTTGGATCAGATAAAACAATAACTTTTTCCTTTTCATTTCATGTCTTTAGTACTATCAGCCTTTCATTTGCATTATATCATCCCTTTCCGGTCCCTGAGTTGTATTTTTTGGGTGGACTTTTGGAAGGAGAAAAGCCTATGTATCTACTCATCATATGAATTTTCCATTCTGATTTGTAACACACCTATGGCCAAGAGGGCACAGGAGGAATAGAGAAAAGGATTTCCTCCTAAAAAGTGTATTAAAGGAGAACAGCTCAGTGAAGAGCTGACTGTGTGGCCTTTGGTTCTCTGTCTGGCTGCCCAGAGCAATGTGAAACAGGTCATGATTTTTATGTACTCCTCCTCCTGTTCACGGGTTAGAGATACACCTGCCTTGAGGTTTTAAGTGCTGTCAGTGGTTAAGCAAATGGGTGTTATTGTGGCCATGACTGTCAAATTGTTATACTTCTTGCACTGTCGTTTTATTATCTACATGTTATTTAATAAATATCAGGGAGTTCCCTGAGTTAATCCTCATTTGTACTAAACAAAACCACTGAGGAAGAAAGGAAAAAAGAAACAGAGAAAGAAAAAGAGAAGGAAAGGTAGAAAGAAAGGGAGAGAGAGAGAGAGAGAGAGAGAGAGAGAGAGAGAAAGAAAGAAAGAAAGAAAGAAAGAAAGAAAGAAAGAAAGAAAGAAAGAAAGAGAAAGAAAGAGGGTTTTCACACTAGATAAGAAATATGAGAAGAGGCTGAATAACTTTAAACATGATTTCTTGTTTTTCCTCAGCAAATAAATAGCACAGATGATTTCTTTCTTCACTTCAGTTGCCTTTCATGTATTAATACTGTAACATGATCGATGCAAGGTTTTTAAGAGCAGATTATGCAGCATCTGTCAGAAGTGACATGACTGTTGTTGATCCCACAGTGAGCAGGGAACAGATGAGGATGTCTCTGAAGGATCGTGCCACCCCTTCAATATGATTCTGGAGGTCTCTTGATGTGTTAATCTTAATTATTTCCTTCTGAGGAATGTTTTCCAAAGTAACTAATCAAGCAGATCTACCATTAATCCTCTGCAAATTGTCTACTTGCTGCCTGAGTCTTTGATGCTAGATATGAACACTGTCCTTCAGCAGTGGCACCAATGGCAAAGGCAGTTGTCTATTGCCTCTTCTGTTTCTTCTCAGTCTATTTTTCCCAAAAAGCACATTTCCTCTTCTTGACGCAGAGGCCCTCAAATAATTATCTAAGTTGGAGCTGGCATATGTGGAGTCCTTTATCCTATATGGAAACTCCATTACCCTTTTGCCTGGATGGATGACTATAGCTGGATGCATCTACCCTGTGTTGCATTGTGTTTTCAGCTTGCTGCCTGACCCAAGGCAATCAGTGCCAATGAGCAGCCTTCACTATTTACTGTCTTTTGTTTCCCCATCCCATTTCTCTTCTTATTTAGACTTTGTACACTAAAAAACTCTCTAGGTATTGGCATTACAGCGCCTCCCAGGTTTCTTGAGGAGCAATGGGACAGGAATGGATGCCAGCTGGGCCTTTCTATAAATGCTTCTACTTCATAAGAGTTCCCTCTTTTACAGCTTGAGTCCCACAAGTCAGCCATTTCTGAGCTATTGAATGAAAGCCAAATGCATTCTGTGTCTTTTTAGTTTCTTTTATTAAAACATCCTGCAGTTCAAAGACAGATGTCTTACAGAAGTCTGTTACATCAACAGGATTATCTTTAGACCCCAAAATGGTAATTTTATCAAATGAAGATATCAAGTCTGTTTGACAGGATCTGTTTCCCATAAAACCCTGTTGATTTGACTAATTTATATTTCCTAATGTAATTGTTTATTAGCTGAGCCCATGTCATGTCATGATTTCTCTTGGGATGTATATCAAGCTGTCAGACTTACAGCTATAATGGGAAAACACAGAATCATGAAATTTTGTTTGGAAGGAACCTCTGGACGTCATTTTCTCCAATACCCACAACTCAAAGGAGGCCCAACTGCTCCGGACCTTGTCCAGTCCAATTTTGAGTCTTTATGAGGGCAGAGATTCCACTGCCTTTCTGGGAAGCACTCCCAGTGCTTTAATACAGTCATTGTACAAATTTTGTCCTTGATTGGCAAGACTAATATCCCAAGAGGTGAACTGGGCGCATTGCTTCTCATCTTTTCCCTATGAATTTCTGAGAGTTTTTAGATCCATCTTCTCTTTAAGACTCAGCTGAAGACAGAAATATGTTCCCCCTTTGCATTCCCCTCTCCAGGATGAAGAAATCCATCTTGCTCTGCCTCCCACTGTACATTAAGTATTCTAGCCCCTGCAAGCTCACTGAAGCACCAAACTCACTAAAAACTGCAATGGTAAAATTGTTGTTGATTATGTTACATCCCTTGATACTTTATTAACTCCCTACTGTAAATGAAGATTGGGAAATATCTTTGAGGAGGGCTTATTGTTCCTACCTTTGGATGGGATAAATAATTTTTGCTGCACCTTAACATTCATTGTCTTAGAGAGAATCTCAAAGTCTGGCTTAAACAAGAATCCTAACTTTGGGATATGTGATATTAGGTGAGAATCATCCCACTGAAAGAGAGCATACCCCATCTACTGTCTTCAGTTCCTATGGGTCTATGTCATCTGATCATAACATCTATCTACCCTTTAGCCTTCCTCTTTAGTGGCCTTCTCATTCATGCTAGAATGTAGTGTACAGTCCTCATAAAATACATTTTGCCAAGTACTTCAGAAAGACAGATTTTCTAAACACTTTTTTCCACTCTGAATCGTCACATCCTGTCCTAACAGATTTCCTTTAGTCCCACTAATTTTAAATCAAGCTATTTGTGTTGTCCATAGTTTACATAAGTTTCCTCCTGCTTTCTACTCACCTTGCTAGTTTTTATTTGCTTTATAAAGTATGGACATGCCAGTATGTGAGCATGTGTGTACCTATGCCTATAAGTGACTGTATGAGACCATAAAATCCCTGCTAAGCCAGAGCTGCTTTATAGCCAGCTTTAGAGTCACACCATTTCAGTTTGGGGGCATTTAAAAAGATTTCTTTTAGAGGTTTCTGACTACCAGTTGTATGTTTGCCACTGCTTTAAAATCCCCTTCTCTACTGACTTGAATAATAATTACTTTTGGCTTAATGGAACAGGCCCATTTGAAGCATTAAATATATAAAATATTTGTTTATATACTCACAAATTCACTGCCTCTATATGTATGAACACATAACACACATGCACATGCCCCCCATTTTACTGTAGACCTCTACAGCTCAGCATAATCAAGTCACACTCAGTCTGTTACCAGGTATTCTTTTCACCTAATTCTTTTCACCTTCCAGTACCTGAGGGGAGCCTACAAGAAAGATGGGGAGGGACCTTTTACAAGAGCTTGTAGTGATAGGACAAGGGGGAATGGCTTTAAACTGGTAGGGGGTAAGTTTAAGTTGGATATTAGGAAGAAATTCTTTACTGTGAGGAGGCTGAGGCACTGGAACATGTTGCCTAGATAAGTTGCGGATGCCCCATCCCCAGAACTGTTTAAGGCCAGGATGGAGCTCTGAGTAACGTGGTCGAGTGGAAGGTGTCCATGTCCAGGGCAGGGGGATTGGAACTAGATTGGAACATTAAGGTCCTTTCTAGCTTTAAGCCATGCTATGATGCTGTCATTCTGTGATCTCTTTCCCACTTAGCATTAGGGAAAAGAAAGATAACTGAAGCCTTCCTGGAGTCACAAGTTAAGAATCCTTGGAGCTTATAACGGCTCCACCCTACTTTAAAAATTATTAATTTTGTTATTCCCATGGTAACCAAAATGTCGGACTCATCCATAAGTGTCCTGCCCAAGTTAAATACAGCTTTGATTGTGCATAGAATAAAGTTAAATCTTATAAATATCTGATTATCCTCTACAGTAAACACACATAGAGCAGCCCTATAGTAGGAAAATAAAACTAGAAATGATATTTTCATAGGTTATATGTTTTTTCATTTGGGACACTTTATTTTGTTCAGTGTTTAAAGGCCGTGTTAGGGATATTTGGGAAGGGTGTTTCCTTCCCAGAATTTTAAACAGAACAGCTACTCAGATAAACTCTTTTAAAGAACAAAATCTTCATGTGGAAAGAGGTACTGAGTTTCCTCTCAGGCATTCCTTATGCTTTCATAATGTCTCCTTTTAACTGTCTTATCTTGCAAAGTGATCAGCTTTGGAGTCTTACTACTATTATTAATTTCATTATATTTTTGGGTAAAAAATTAAATTATGTCATCTTTTTGTGCTCCCCACTACAAATTCCACATCACACTGTGCTCTCAGGACTACGACCATCTTCTTTGTGACATCAACATAGATTTTACCACAATGTGAAAATGCTCCAAAGGAGGTGGGATGTATGAAACAACTGTTTTTAATTCAGCTGGTTTGGGGTTTTTTTCCTCCAGCTGAGAAGCTAAGGCACGATGTTTTGTTACTGAGTCTAATACCCTATTGACCTGCACCACAATGGGATGGAGTTCCCCTAGTTTTCATAGGGACCTATAAAAAACTTTTAAAATTTCTGCTTAGAACTTTTGTGATACACTGAAGGTCTCCTAAGAATTTGTAACTTACAGAGATGTAAAGTATTGCTTACAGATGGAAAGACTGTGGAATGGGGGGAAAGAGCAATAGAATCACAGCCAGACTAATGTAAATATCTTCCTTCCAGGAGTTGTTCATAGACAATTAAACTCCCCACCCTTCCCAGTTGTGGTCTTTTTCTGAGACAGACCCAGAAAGGGCTAGAGAATTCTGACAGGAAAAAAACTAGTTTATTCAGATGGGTGGTTGGTAGAGCATGGTCCACATCATGATGTTTTGGCCCTTGGTCAAACCCATCCAAAAATGTTGGCTTTTCTTTCGAGTTCTTTCCTCTGAGTGGAGCCACAAAATGATTGCCAGATTGGCCTCTTTTGTGTTGCTGCCCTCTGTTTTTCTTCTTTTTTGGGGGGTATGGAGACAGTCACCATGTTACACAGTGTTAGTCAGTGACGTGGGTTGGTTTCACCAGTGTTAACATCTGCCCAGAAATCTGTTCAGTTAGAGCTGGGTAAAACATCCCAAGTTTTTTATAAGCTCTCTTATGCTTTCTAAGAATTTGCACTGGGTGTGTTCCATCTTCAAGATGTTCTTTTTCTGTATCTCACATTGGCCTTTGTGTTTGTTTTTTTTTTTCCTTGGAGCTGGGCTGAGAGACAAGGAGGATGAGGAAGAAGGGTTTGATACTCTTGCTGTTGAGAATTTGTGATTAAAGCCTTGGGAACAGATTAAGCTGAAATTGCCATTTGGGAAATGTGAGCTGATAAAATAGCACAGACTTCGCTCCCCTCCGTGGGAATCAAAACTCGCAGCCATTTCTGATGCACAACAAGCTGAGGTTTCCCTCTCTCAACCCCCATGTTTTCAGCTCCCTTTGTATTGTGCATGTTCCTTACACATCTCAGGCTTTAAATGTCTCCCTTGCTAAAAAGCAGTCTTTGCTGAAATTTGGGAAGCAGCATGAAAATTAAAATAAAAATGTGTCAGATCAGAGGGAAAAAACTAATCAGAAACCAAAATCTAAGTGTCCTAAACCCTACCCTTCCACTTGGATTTTGATGGCTGATGGCTGGGATTTAGGAAGCAAATTTTGTTTGTTTATTTGTTTTCACTACAGGCAGATGAAACACTTGGAGGGAATAACCTACAAGATTTTGGGAGGACACAATTAGATGCCATTTCCTCTTGGCCTCTGTGCCTGCCTGCGTCTCCACAAGTGGGGATGCTGACTGGAGGAACTGGAGGACAGGACAGCAGATTTCCTCTGGAAATGCTTTGGTCAGAGCAGAATGAAACCACATTATTCCTATCCTCTCCTGCTTCAGAGACTAGCAAGTCTGGTAGTGATTTCCAGACTTGACCTGGGTTACAGATTTTCTGTGTTTCTAAAAATGCATGCCCTGAATATCTGTAGTGATGACATCTATTTGCTAGCCTGGAGAATTTGCATTTGAGGGGAGACTTTCTAGGATCCTGCTAATATTCACAGGGGAAACCTCATAGCACAGTACCCACTTTTCCATCACTCCCACGAGAGGATGACAGGACCTATTATTCATGCAGCATCTGGCTAGACCATTTATTTCTGATTACATTAATTAGAAAAGGTGATGTGGCTCTTTTTTCTTATGAAGGCCCTGTTGTCCTTTACACAAAGAAAAGAACTTCATATTGTCTGCTATAGGAGCAAGTAGTTTTTGTGGTTTATTTTGTGAGAGCTAGTGACATACAAGAGATTGCCAGGATGGTAGCACTCCTGGGACACAGCCAGCATAGGCAATGGCTGAGATGATGATGCATTTATGTATTGCCCAGATTTACCTATGGCACCTGACATGTTACAGTTGAACAGTTCATCCCACCTGCATGGTATGGTTCACCAGGACTACGACATTGTCACTTCACAGGTAAGGGCCACTGAAGGCAGAACCTTCCTGAAAACTGAACTGAGAATCTGGAACTTCTTACTTCTCAACTGAGACTGGGAACCTCACTATGCCAGGAAAGAAAACTACAGTTTGTGACTTGCTTTTCCCCTAATCGTCCACACAAAGACGCAGGCAAGCAGGTCAGGTCATTCTCCTGCACCGTGAAAAGGCAGATGGAGAGGCTGATAACATGATTCTCCTTTGGAATTCTTGGGAGGGATGAGAATATTATGTTATGGGGAGGATCTACTTAGAGCACAAGTGAGAGAGGAGATATGACTGTTGAAGTATATCTGCAAAGGATTTTTTCCTTTTTTTGAGACTGCAGGACACACACATGGAGCACATGTCAGAGCGTGTCTGACTGCATTACCTACCAATGACCACCCTTACCTCCAGCTGCACCAGGCAAGGCTTTTGAGGACACCACAACACAGAGTTTTATTTCAAAAGAAACTTTTCTGAACACTCAGTCTGATTGTGTCTGAGTCTAGAGCTTGGGATCTGGGTCAGGTCTTGTTTATCTCCATGGATTTTACCTAATCCTCGCCGAACGCTGCCAGAGATCCTTTAACCTTATTTTTTAACTTTGTATCCCTCTGATAACACCATCTATCAGTCATGGTTACTTAGATGTCTTTAGGTTCTTTTGCCTAAAATAACAGGTATATGAGAGGAAAGATGCCAAACACAAACCATCCCTACACCCTGAAAAAAGGCGAGAGGGTGGTGAGGGGGAAGACTGAGGAATTTTAAAAAGAGAAACTCCTGCTTTTAATGGGTGCATTTTCCAAGGAAAATACAAGAAAATATAACAGACACCAAGAATAACATCCGATTTTCTGTTGCCAGCCCTTTTAATGACTTTAAAAACCAGTCAGTTTTATTCAGCATAGTTTCTGGGAAGGAAAAAAAAATGAAGGCAGGGGGAAGGATCCACACACACTATATTCAAGTAGACACTGTACAAAACCTGCTGGAAGCCAGAAGTGGTGATGACTGGCTCATTACCATTATATAAATAGTATTTAAAGTGCAGCTGGGCCCTCACATGAGCAGAGACCTAATTGATGCCGAAATATGTTCATTTCAAGTCCTGTGACTTCATGTGGAAAATATTACACTGGCTAATTAATGGCAATGAGAAGGGATGATGCATTGCCTTATAAAACAAGCAACTGAAATGTTGAGCCTCCATTCAAAAGGAAAAAGAGGAGGGGGGGAAGAACTCTGGAAGTTTGGAGCATAAAAAGCCCCAACAAAATAAAATGCATGCTCAGAGACTCGCAATGACACACACACACATAATCAAGATTTAGAGACATTCAAGAGGAAATGACTTGCTATTTATCTAATGGTTTTCAAGCCAAATCTGAGTTTATTGTATGCCCTTGACAGAAAGATAGTACCAAGCTCAGTGTTTATGCAGAAGAGTTCATGAAAATATAAATGCCGTAATTCTGGCAATTCTGAACACCATCCACCTAATATCCTTTTCAGGCACTTAGCAACGTTGCATCCACGGTGTCATTATTAAATGCATACAAAGAAGAGTTGGCTCAAACTGGGAAGCAGGCTTGACTTGAATAAGTGGGAGAAATTAATTGAACACTGTTGTACAGCAGAGAAGACAGATTATTAACGTGGTCTTCTCCAGCCATAAATTGTACAAAGGCGTGAATTGAAACTCCAATGCAAGATTTTAGTTCAATGCATGGTTCATCATACAAGGTGTAGTGACAAAGGTGTGGCCAAAAGATTACAACTGTGGACAAGCCATTTTTAGATAAGACCAGCAGAACTAGATCTTGTCACTGATTAGTTAGGTAAGTGTGAATACCAGGTTGTCCCTACCATGACCCTATCACATCTTGATATGATCCTTCTTTACTCTAGAATACAATGAGAAGGAAATATCTGCTGCAGATTGTTCAAAGATTGAGATGGGGGATGCACCATCAAATATGAAGTCAAAGAAATTGGAAAACCAGCACTGGATGTCTGGAAGATTTCTTGCCTTCTGAAGACTGTTTGGCACATAGATATTATCCATGCTTTTTCTCAGGATGGCATCTGACAGCCCTAAATCCTGGCTTTCCCAAAGCACCCCTTGAAGACTTTAAGACAGTGCCACTGGTCTCACTGTCTGGTAAAAAAACTGGCTCCAAATTTCTAGTTTGTTTATGTTTTCGTACATTTTTCATAGTGAATCTCTTCTTACTTTCTGAAGTCTGGATGATTATATCTTCTCCCTGCTTGCTCTATGCCTGGTTTTCAGGTTTTTTCTGTTTTTTTCATCTTCAGATCTTTATCCTTTCTGCATATATCATTTCTTTCATCATTTAAAGATATTTTCTTTGAATTTCATGATCTTGTCATTGTCTTCCTTTCTAGAATCAAATTGTTCTGGGTTTTGATCTTTCTAGATTTTGTGGCTGGGAGGCTTGATCCTTCACTCAATTCCCACTGACCTGTCTTGTTGCCAGTTTATGCCCCCAAAAATTGTGCCATAAACCCTCAGGCTCTTTTTTCTTTATCTGCCTCCTATATCTTACTTTCCTATTAGTTCTTTGTAGAATTTTCTTTTGTTATGGCACCAATGAATACAATTAGACTGCAACCTTCCCTTATGCTATTTACTCCCAAATTATGCTCCCCAAATTGCCTTTCTTCTACTTTTCTGCTGGGATTGTTTTCCAATCCTCCCAAATTATTGCTGTTCGTAAATTTCATCAAGCGCCTGATTATTTCCATTTCCAGAGATTAACGAAGATGTTAAATGAGACTCTGGCAGAATCCAAGTAGGCACATCTGTCTCCATGAAACAATGTTTACGGTTAAGCCAGCCACAATGATTTTTGGAGTAGAATCTCAGGAAATAATTTTGGAAAAGCCAAAAATGTATCATCTGCTCAGATTTATTTCTCAGAGATATTGTGGTTCTAGCAAGTGCTGCTATTGTGGAGTGTCAAAGGCCACAGTTAGGACTGCTTCTCCTCCCCTGCTTCAGTTTTGTGCCACACAATTAGGTGTTACTTGGTTTGTGAATAACTTAAGAACCATTTACAGCCAGGACATCACACAAGGCAATATAGGCCCAAGGGCAGTTTGCATTAGCAATTAACAACTCTCTTTGATTAAATTATCTGAGCTCTGTCTATTGACATTTCCTTCATGATAGTTACTTGTGACCTAAGTTGTCTAAAAAACCAGGGTGAGAGGAGAGTTGGACAACCCTTCTCCCACTTCCCCAAAAAAACAAACTCAGAGCAAAACAGATCGACCCCAAACAAAGACTTCTTCTCTATGTGCATCTCCCCTAGGGAAAAGGATAATGCACAAACAACACTAGGCAGATGGCAGCTGTGTTGTTTTCTGCCCTACTGGCAGGGGCTCAAATACAATGGCAGTGAAAATACATAAGTTCCAAGACAGAAAAAATCAAATGGTTTCTCATCATTTCCTTTCCCACAGTTCAGAGCTTCATTTCAGCAAATGAGAATGTTGTCATGATGGCCACAGTCATAAAAAATCAGTGTATCTCTTTCTGAAACAAGCTCTCCCAGAAAGACTTGCCTTTAGCTATCTATGAGCATGATATTGTGTGCACATTTATCTTTACTCTTGGAGCAAGTGGGGCTAGCATGGGGCACCTGAGAGCTACAGGGGAAAGTGAACTTTATCCAGATCTCCCTTCACATGATTTTCAAGCCTCCCTTGTATTTGTTGTCATGCATTTACACTTCCCAAATTCATGCCAGCAGTTCCTTTAATCACACCCACACATGTTTGTGTTTGTTTATTAAGTGCTGACTGCATGGCCTGGGGCGGGCAAAGCAATTGAGACTTGCCACATTTCAGACTCACACCTGCATTGGGGTGTAAGTGTGATCTTCCAAGTGTGGTGTGTCCTGATTACTGACTGTTCAATAAACAGTAATGAAGGGGAGTGGACTGGGTCTAGGCCACCTCATATAGGTATTTATCTTAAAGTCCACACTTGTCTGTGTCCAGTGACTTTGTCTGGCAATCTTGGGGTCCTTTGTCCACTCCTCTGTTCAATGCATACACCATTTGCAGTCACCTGAGCTCGCCTTAATCTCTGTGGTGTAGAGGCTGGATGGTGTCCAAAGTGCTCTGCCTGAGGTTGTGAGGAAGATCACCAAAGAAAGCTGTGATTTGAAGCATTATCTCCCAAATCCTAATTAATTTCCCTACTGGCAGGGACCTTTCTCTCTCCTCTTGTGGTTTAATTTGAACACCTGAAATAATGAATGGAAATAGAGCAGGAGAGAAGTGTTGGCCTAGTGCAGGCTTTGAACAAGCCCTGGGAGGGGAGCTCGAGTGTGGAGCCCGGCTTGCTGGCTCTGGTGGGGGGATTTTTTCCAAATTCAACTCCACCGAGGAGCCCAGATTACAAATCTCCTCAGGCCTCAAGGGTCTGAGCTCTCCTCAAGGGATCATGTCCCCTCACCCCCTGCCAAGCAAAAAGGATTCCATTCAGTAGTCTAGAGATGAGGAGCCCAGGTTACAGCTGCATGAACAGGCTGGTTACATGAGCATGCAAGAAACATGCACCCTTTGGGGACACCATAAAATATGGGACAGGGGGATGACAGAGGACTTCAGGAATGGTCCTCTAACTTGAAAGTGTTTTATAACACAGGCAATTATGGAAAATATGTGATAACCAAGGGACTAACAATTTTCTTGCAAGAAAGAGTCTGGTAAGAATAAAGTCTTCTTCTTGTCTCTTGTTTCTCATGTCTGTTTGAGCATTGGCACAGATGCCCCTTATCTGTCACGGTTATGAAAACTCTTCTCCAACTATTTCTGGTTTCAAGTTGCCTTTTCTTGTACTAACACATATTAACTCAGCCAAAACAGCAGATTCTCATGGTCTACCTTTCTTGTGGGCTGGGCAAAACCCACCTACTTTAGCAAAAATATAGTAGATAAGGAGTAAAGTGCACTTTAGCAAGAGTTTTTACAGTCCCGTCTTTTACTTTTCCCCCTCCATTTTAAAAAATATATTTGGATTAATATTTTTTTAAATTTTTGCTGGTCAAGGATGTTTCAGAGCTGAACTGTATCCTGTAAAATGCTTCGACCCAGTGATCTTAAAGGAGAAGAGGAAAAGTGGCTGAAACCACCAGCAACCTCCAGCTGCATCTATGGCTTTGGACAAGTTTGATCCGAACCCAAATGCTAACAGATCAGGGCCTGTGCTGTGCAATTTTTCATTTGATACTCTCCAGCTTTGATTTCTGGAAAGGGGAAAGGAAAGGGTGGATAGGGGATCAAAGGCGGCAGCTACATCCACACCCTCATGTTAAATCCAAACCCACTTGCTTTAGGATGTTAAAGAAGACATAGGGGAAAAATAGAAAAACATAGGTTGAAAAGTAGAAGAAAAAATTTTGCAGAGAGAGAGGGAAAAGAGGGGATTTGAAGCTCATATTCCATTGAAAGTTCAGCTTCGCAAATGTAAACCTTACAGAAAAATATTCTTTTCTTTTTTTTCTTACAGTTTTGGCATATATGCCTCCTGTTGAGCTGCTGTCCAGAAGGAAACAGGAAGGTTGGTTTTGCCCAGTCCCTCTTGCTCCACTCTGGCAGAGTCATAGTGGATCATTTGTCAGCATGGCAGCTTCTCAGTTGGCAAAGAGCAGACACCAATCAGAGGAACATCACAAGATGTGATTGGAAGAAGTGAAGTTGCATTAACACTTTCTTCAGGGAGACTAAGCCAAGGAGTGGGTTGAGTTCTGGTGCTCTCCTCTGATACATGTCTAGATATCCATCCTCTGGCTGATAGATAGCCTGTGATTGCAGAAGTGTAGTCTGGGTTTACCCAGCCCGCAAATCCCATCTGCCTCTGGGGCACATGATCTCAAGCCTCTTCTAAAGTGGATTCTGGGGTGGGCTTATTTGTCCAACATTGGTTGCCAAAAGAGCAGCTGGGAAATGCGGAGGCAGCTGGGCCAGGCATGGTGAATGTCCTTAAAGATTGATGTAGTAGAAGAGTGTAGCTCCAGACAGGAATCCAGACTGGAGGGATTTCAGGCCATTTGGTTGGCGTCAGGGTGGTTGTCTGACCTGGAGGGCATAGCTGGGAGAGGTGCCATGAGAATAGGCTTAAATAAGCCAGTACCCAAAAGTATGGGACTGGCTGAGGGAGAAGGGCTGGAGCACAGCCTGTGAACCCCGAGAAGCTGTATCTAGATCAGCAAGAAATATCTGCTGCATCGGTGTAGCTTTGTCAAACAAAATTAATTTCCTTTGCAGCAGCCACTCATAAGGGCACAAGGAATTTTTCATGAGGAAAGGAAGCATTTATAGGATGAGTGACAGTTTGGAATAATGGTATATATTTAAATTTTTATATGTGTATACTAGGGACCACAGATCGCTGTGCTATAATGTGGGTGAGTACGTGGCTGTTGTAAAAGGCTTTGAGACACTTCTTGCCACTAAACTTGGATTTGTCTTACCCAACAGCTTACTGCAACAGCTGTTACTGGGGACCATCCTGTCTTTAATGGAAGGGAGCCAGGAGATGGTCTGGCCAAGTGGGAGTCAGCTGGGGGTCTCCATCACCATGTCAGGAGGAGTAGAAAATAAAGCAGGTGATGTGCCATGCTCCAAAGCTCTGAAAGAGCAACCAAAGCACTCTGGAAGGGTGCTGAACTTAACCTGGTAGGGATGAACTATCATGAAGAAACTTTGGGGATGTTCTTTAAAGGTCTGGTTTCATGGGCCGCGTTGTTGCCTCTTTTCTGCATAGCTGGATGTGCTGTCCACCAATACCAACAAAATAGCACCTGCCTTGGGAAACCAAGATATTCTTCCTTAGTGAAGTATTTTCAGCAAAAGCTGCCCAACCCAGACTCCTCTTTAGAAAGGGCAGCTTCTGCTAAGACAGAAAGAGTGCCAGTTCCCTGAAAACTTTAGCTCCATGAGAGACAAATGTTAAGAGAATCTGGTGCTGGACAGATTTCCTTCAAGGAGAGGGGATGTTCTTAAAATTGAATCACAAATTGAATTTGTGATTCAAACTCATGCCCACATGTTTCTTTCTCCTTGCTGTATTCTCTGGTATCCCTTAATCAGCCACCTTACTTCACTGGAGTGTCCTCCAGGAGGATCTTGTTCAAAGTGCCCCCAGCATGAGCCCTCCCTTTTACAGCTGAAGATACAAAACCAAAACAGGTCCAGACTCCTTCCCAGGTGTTCTATCAATAGTTACACTTCATGTGAACTTCATCTAGTAAGCCACTTTCCTTTAACAATCCTTGTCCAATGATAAATTAGATAGGTTATAGGGAGTAATTTCTGGCAGAAGCTTCCTTAAGAAGTTCTCTCAGTAGGAAGATGGAACGATTGGTATTTTTTTATCTGTCTTAATATTTGATGTTGTCTTTGAGTTGATGCTGGTATGGGGCCTGGAGGGTGCTATTTGTCCTCATAGCTAGAACAGCAACCTAGTGAAACACACACACAGAGTCACTTACAAATATACTTCTGCTCCAGCCTGGAGGAATCTACCAGGAGTTCATTCTGGATGGCACTGTTCATTCTTTGATCTCACTGATAGTGCCAGCAAAGGAGGCCCCACTAGGGAAGCTACTGCAAAAGCTTTATCTGATTGCATTTATTTATAAACTAGGCTGGATTTGAATGATTCATCTAGGAGGGAATGTATCCCACTGCATAATCCACAGACCAAGACATGCAACCCTTGCTTTTATGAGGAGAACTGTTCCAAAAGGTGCAGGAGAAACAGCATAGGGAAGGGAGGATGAGTTTGGAAACAGTACACAAGCTGATGTGTAGCATTCAAGCATAACTGATAAGAGAGTAACAGCTGCTAAAATACCAGCAAGCACAGCAAAGGCTGACCTGTCTCATAAAGAGCCATAAGACATTGCTCAGGGAAAAGCCTGGAACCAAGACATGACTGCCTGGCATTAAGGTACTGGCATAGAGCCATTGGGTGTTAGGACCATGTGGGTTTAAAAGAACTTGCCCAGATGGCTTCTGCCCTATAACCAGTACAGTCATAAACAACATGTGCTATTTCCTCATCATCTATCACAGAGGCTTCCCTTGGCCAGAGAGAGCACAAGACTGATTATTCTTGGCTCATCTTTTCTTGCTGGACAGGAGCTCTCTGGTTCCCATTCAGATTTAGTAGAATTGGTCTTGTCACTCCCAGATTACTAGTTTAACTGCTCCATTAGGGGAACATCCAGGAACAGATCCGAAGAGGTTCCAAAACTTGAGACTGAAAATTCCGAGTGCAGTTTTCTCTCTCCCTCTCTCTCTTTTTTTTTTTTTAATTTTTTTTTAATCATAGTAAAAGTGTGAACCATATTTGATGCAATGTCGGCTTCATGAGGTAGTTGGCTTCGAAGTCCAATTTCCAAACCAAAGGCTCCTTTGGTAATGTGAAGCATTGTGTATTGTGTCTCCCATTTGTTTTGCCATTTGCAACTGTAACTAAAAGCTGAAAGTTAAAGAAAAACACACAAGAAAAATAAAGCATGTTCAATTAGGGAAAACTCAGGGCACAGCTGTTCCTTTAGTTGTCAGCATTACGAATATGTGAGAATCCCAAAGTCAAAATCTTGCATCGACCTTGATAATTACATCAACAGCAGGGAAGCACCTCCAGCAATAAAGGAGATCACATTCTTGATTGCTGGAATTCTAATCATTTGTTTTTAATTTTGTAGGTATTTAAGCAGATAAAAAGAAACAAAGATTCTCTGCTGGATCTTTGCCTTGGAACAACTATTTGTCTCGCTCTGTTTACCTGAGGCTAAAAAGTTCCTTTCTTCACCTCTGTCTAGGTGGTATCTCTAAAGACAGAGTTCCTTGAACTAATACAAGTGAGCAAAAGGACTTCATTCAAAATCTCATGCAGGCAAGGAGTATCTATGTGTGGATTTCCAGATGCTGTCTGTTAGATCATAAACAAGTGCTACTTTACAGTTCCAATAGTGCAGTGCTGCTCATCTTTGCCTGCATAAAGCAGGGACCCAAAAAATCCTCAATAGTATTGCCTCTCCAGAAAGTGCTGTGGTAAAGATACACACGTCCCCAAAGCCTCTTTATAGCATGACTGAAAAAATATATTCTACTGCAGCAGTTTGTTATTTATTCTTTGAGTAGTCACAGCCACATTTGTTCAAAAACATTTTTCAAGTGGTCAGAGCATGAAATGGAACCGTATTTGGAATGACCATTTCAAACCTAACCTCAAGTACAAATAACAAAGTTACAGCCACACTAAATTCAAGCTAGCTCTTTATTAAAGGACACTTACAATTGCATAGGTTAGAAGTAGAATCAAGGTTAGATATTTAAAATTAGGATAAATTTGATATAATTTCGTTGATAGATTTGAACCTGACAAAATTATTTATCTGCATATTTTCCACTAATGGCTACCTTCCAGAATAGATAATGGATAGGAAACATCCAGCCAGAAGTTGATGCTACAGTAAGCTGTAAGCAAAAGGGAGTTCTAATTGAAAGCATTTCCATACCGTGGGCACTGCTGAGTGGCTGCCATATTAATTATATGATCCCTTCTTCTAAAGCAATCTTCCACTTGGATACCAAGTTTAACTCCTGCCAAGAGGTCTCTGAAATGCCATCAACAATTGTGTTCTCTGACAAAAAGATAAAGTTAACTAGTTGTAAGCACCCTTTGCTGATGAACTTAAAAAAACCCCACTGGCTTCTCCTCCTGGAGAGACAGCAAATAACGTGGGTCATGTGCATTAATATTTTTCACTGACATAACTTTGGCACAAGCCTTGGGTTTGTGCCAAGGTGCCACCTGGAACCAACAGCATACATTTAACACAACACAGAGCAACAGTCATATAAATTTAAATCACAATCCAGCCCAGTGCTTTACCTCTGGGAAAGGGTCATAGGAGATATTTGGGGGAGAAGCATAGAAAACAAGGCAGATATAGCACAGTCCTCCTCTTAGCACTCCCGCCATGGCACCTGTGGGATTTAAATTCATCCTGTACTAAAGGTCTCTATCCCCGTGTGCCTTGCTTTGCATTTATCAAAACTGTATTTATGGAACTGAAATCCCTGATCACTCAGTTTCACTAGCAACTTAGCAGAGAAGCAGCTTATCTGGTAAGAGAGACACTTTAACCACAGCCAGGATTGTTGTCACCCAGACAGACTAGTGGTTAATAACAGATTGATATAGCAATTTACAACTTCATTTTACAGGTATGACTAAGGTAATTTTTCACCTCTGCTTCCATTTGAATCAGGCATTTATTTGCCAGGCATGTGGTAGCATAACATAGATGTTTTATAATTGAGCCAAAGCCAATTTCCCATCCAGATGATTGCAGCAGTGCCTTGGCAACGTGGGCAGTCTCCTCATAACAAGCAAAGGTTTGAAATTGCCAGGAGAATCTGTCTTCCATTTTTTTCCCCCAACATCTCCAGATTTAGAAAGTTGAGCAGGTCTTTGCAATTGTCAATATATCTTTAGCCTCTTCCCTTTTATATGTCTCTTTTAAACATGCATCCACATTAATGAAATCACCAGTTCTTCTAAACTTCTGAAAATCTAGATCACTGACTGTGTCTGCAAAGCATTCCTCTATAGGAGTGGGTATTAAAACAAGTACAAACTGTTCTGGTTACACTTTGTTGAATTGCTTCCTCATATGGACATACTTTCTGCAGATATTGAAATTCTTTATAAGGCACTACCCCATTTGGGGTTGGTTTGTACAAGCAGTTGATTTTAAAATATGAGGAAAGGATATTTTAAAGGATAATGTTACAGCTGTCATTAAAAGAGTTAGCTTAGTGTATTTTTGGAGGAGAGATAAAAGAAAGAATGGGCAGTTGCAATATTTTCTGTGATAGAAATGCCCCCGCCATTATGTTTCTTATCAATTTTCAGCCTTTCCCCACAAACTGTTAAATGGCTTTTAACTACAAAAATGCTTTTTTTCCCACTAATCTTGCCTCATTTTCAGTAATTTTCCTGAAATCATTCAGGGCTAGAAATGGCTAATATGACACTGTGCCATCATGGCTAGCTCAGCCTTCAAAATTGTCATTTTATTCCTATCTCTGCCACCAGGCTTGTAATATTGCGCCAAGCTGTTTCCTCCTCTGGAAAATAAATGAAATTATTTTGGAATCTCCTTTGCAAGTCTGTTGCAAGATCTGCTGACACAATGCATTCTATAAGAACTGGACAATATGATGACTATCGTTATTATTCTTAACAATACTTGAGAACTGATTTGCAATCCCTACGTTTCCCTTTTCCTTTTCATGGATAAGGCAGAAATCTGCAGGTGATGGGATCTGGGGGATTTATTTTTTATTATTGATATTATTCGGAACTTCAGCGATATTTTTTTTCCCTTTCTAAAATACATGTGAGGACAAATCAAAATCTTTGGCACTATTTTTAAATGGGTTTCTACACTTATTTTTATTTTATTTCTTTTACTGTCTTTCTACGACCTCCTTAACAAAGACAGAAACGAATGGAATTCCATTTTGGAAAGGCATGAGAAACAGATGCAAACATGTGTGCATTAGGCAAGGAGTTCTGTGAAACCTCTTCACTTGGAAGACCAGATTTAGGGAGATATTTGATGCTGCTAACCTGTTGATCACTGTCCATCCATCAACATGAATAAGCAAATAAGTATCAGAGGAGCAAATATATACATATGAAAATGTGTATATACATTCCTCAGAGCAGAACTACAAAACTGGAATAGGAATAAGCAGTTTCTGTACATCCCCTTTTCAGCTATATTTCCTTGATGTACTTGATACTAATTACAGAGTTTTTTTAGAACAGTTCTCTGGTTCTCAACACCTTCTTTCCCTGCATTTTCATAGGATCTCAGTCCAGACTTAGACAAGGATAATGTACGACTTCAGGTAAGCCTGTAGAACTCATAAGGCTGCTGAGATTCCTGGAGGGTTTTCCTGTTCACTGGTTTCCAAATGTCAGCGAAAAATTCGCAGCAGTGCTGCCTACTCCTAGAGTTGTTCGAGTATCTGAAAGCAGCTCACTTTTACCTGGGGGATGTCTGTGGAGGGATTGCCCATGGAGGCAAAACATGCACAGATTGACAGTCCAGGCCTCTGAGCATCTTTTTTTTTGTCAGGTACAGCACATCCGGTCTCTGGTGGATCTTACCCCAAATCCTGCAGATTTTGCCAATTTTATCTGCAGAACAAAACAATGGGAACTGTCTTTGTGTTTCAGGCTAAAAGCCAGAAAAATCATCTTCCTCGGCCTGACAGCCTAGGGGGTGGCTGAGATGATTGATATTTGAACTCTCAGAACAAGGCTGTGATTCCAGTTCATTTGTGTTTCAGTTATGAGAAATTTGATTCACTCTGACCTAGAGAGGAGCAGTAAACAATACTTTCCAGAAAATCCAACCAGTGGAACAGTCTCCACATGAAGGGCTGTTAATGCAGCATGGTAGAGGGGCCCCTCTGGAGAACCTTCAGACTTCTTGTACTAAAGAGGAAGTGGTTGAGATGATGGGTCCTATAAACTCTTCAGGATCTGGTATCTTACATGCAGCCCTGTTGGATAGTGTTTATCACAAGCAAAGAGGAGAAATTTCAGTGGGCATCTCTTCCTTGGCTTTTGTGTAGTTTACTCTAGTCACTAGTTTACTCTATTAAAATAAGGCACCATGATGTTACAGTTCATCTCCATGCCCACTTTTGTAAATACAACTTGGTGAGGTCCAGTTTCCCAGGAGGTTACTCAGCTCATCCTTTCCTGGCAAAAAAACATCCCTCTGACAGGATTTGGTGCACTGAATGTTGGAGATTTAGTCCTCACAGGATCAGAGACTCCTGCATAGGCAGGTTGTACAAAATTCAGAGAAAAGTAAGATCAGGCAGTGACTTGAGCAGCAGAGCCCTTTTCATTCTCTTTGGACAGTTTATGGAGCTTCTTGACAAAAAGACACCACATGGCACCACATTCAAGGCTGAGCAGGAAACAGACCCTCCCTTGGGGACAACAGTAAAGGGCAGAGTTAGACCAGCAAAGAATGAAATGACAGAGATTAGAAGGATGAAAGCCCCTTGTCCCTCACAAGCTCAGGTCCATCCTCTGGGAAGTCATATATGTGGGACTCAGCTGAGTCTTTTTCATCTCTTCCACCAGTGGCCCCAAGAGCAGGGTGAGATGTTCTTCACAAGGTGGTCACAGAGCTGCAGTCCCCATGTTTTTTCCCAGCACCCTGATGCCTTGTCAGTATCAAAGTGAGGGCATCATCCTCTCTCTGCTTTGGAGTGAGAAGAAATACCTCAAACAGCTCTCATCACCTGCTGCTCAGCTTCTGCAAGTGCCTTTACAAGCTGTGAGGAGCTGGGGAGACAGCCCTCTACTCTGCCTCACCTCAGGACCTGAACCTCTCCCAGACCTATTGTAATAAAATGATATAATTGTGGTAATTTTCTGTGATATGACTGCCTTTATTATTAGAAATACATATAGTTCTAATTTTCAGCTGGGGTCTGTTTTCTAAGCTCCAAAGAGCAGTCGTGGTGTGGCATATGTTTTTTGACCTTGCTTAAACAGTCTTCTATAGGAACATATCATAAAAAGCGTGATTCTGGGACAGAAGGACAGCACAGATTTTGCCTTGAAATCTGATATTCAGCCATATTTGGGAAATACGTTATATGTTCTAATAGTCAGTAGCATAACCTCAAGTCCCTTCCCTGGTGCCTTTTCCTGCCTGAATTTAGCTTTAAATTATACTCGCTAGCAATATCCACCAGGAGACGCTAAAGGAATCTGAGATCCTGGGGCACATGGAAGCCCTGCTCGCACCCTCCGAGTCGCGATCTTGCCCCTCGCTGTAGCTGAAGGCAGGGAGCTCGACACGGGGTGACCCTGTACAGGGAGAGCTGTGAGACCTTCCCTCCTGCAGGATGCTGGTTCAGTTTGTTGGGGCCGTGCAGTGCCACCCCCTGTCCCTCGCAGCCCCAGCTCAGGGTACGGGTGTGGGTGACAGTGATGCTGCTGTCGCTGCTTTGCCTGTGTGGGCTTTCTGGCCGGAGGGCTGTGACAAGGAGGAGTGTATGTGTCTGGCACGCTGAGAGAGGGAGGGAGCTCCAGGCACAGGCGTGATGACTGTAGATGGTGAAATCATTAGCCCGGGATTACAGTGAGAGATGGGGCCTGAGCCACAAAAACAGAATCTATAGCCAAAGCTCAGGGGTGGTGGGGTTGGGCTTGGGCCCATCTCATGTTCAAACTTCAGTGCAGAATTCAGCAAAAGACACACTAGGCCCAAGGGAGAAAAGGCAACTTATTCACACACAGAGATAAGCTGTGGAGGGGGATGCAGAGAAATACCTGCCAAGTACACTCTTTAAATATTAATGATCTCCTCCTCTAATTTTTAAAATTTTTCTCATTTTCTTTTTTTCCTCTCTTTTTTTTTTTTTTGTTTTTTTTTTCTCACAGTGAGAAAGACCCTCCTCACTTTTATATCAGATCTGGTGTCTTTATTTCCTTCTCAATGAGATATTCCATCCCTCTCCAGCACACTGAGCAACATGTCTCTTCCATCCAATAATTCCAGTGACCCAGCACTCCCATGCCTCACTTGGAGAGCAAGTGTCCAGCCTGTCTTGGAAAGGACAAACTGTCTGCCAAGGCAAAGGAAGCTGCAGACTGATTCAGAGCTAGGCTACCCAAATTCAGCCCCCAGTGGAGGAAACAAAGCAAGAAAAGTAAAAATAAAGGTCACCTTTAGATTTCAATCAAGATTAGAATTTCCCAGGTTCAGGCTTGTTTTAATAAGGGGGCTGAACCAGATTGCTAAGCTGAAACTTCCTGGCCAACTGGGAATATTACAGCTTTGGAGTAAAATTTCACTAAAGGCTCCACAGGTTTGAATTATTTTCCAGCTATAGCTCAATTTTTCTGTTTGAACAAACTAGACGTGAAGGTCGTGGCTGGTTAATGTTGTGACTGGTTCTTTGCTTTGTGACAGTGTCTCTTGCAGTGTTTAAGGAAGATGATTTAGAAGACTGGGTAGTCAGGGGTGAGGCTTGAGCACTAGTGCAGCTCTGGCAAAACATGAAAAACAAGAACTGCTCTGTCTTGTCTCATTTGTTGAAGATTAATTTTTTTTTTTTTAATGCTTGCTAGCTAGGATGCTCCTTGTTAAAACATCTATGTTATGCCTTTGCAGAGACTGTTTCAAGAAGGGTAATTTTAAGAAAAGAAATACAATCTACTGAAAACAATCCATAAGACATGCCCAGCTATAGTACTTTGATACTTTCAATCATTCTCCTGGACAAAAGTCTACCTTCCTGAGGACAAAGGCCTATGTGAAAAAAGGAGCTTTTCCCCTGGGCCACTAAAATGAAGCTGGACTGCTATAAGGATGCTACAACCTTTTCCACTTTGATCTTTACCTACTGGATGGAGGATTTGTGCCTTGGAGGATTAGGATTGCTGTTGTTGATGTTTGATCTCTCTCTCAAGAGAATAAGCTGTGAACACAAGAACAATTATTGTCACAATTGTCCCTATGCAGAGAAACCCTTCCCTGATACCAGGCACCAGTGCATGCCTGGAGAAGAGCAGGACAGAGGGCAATCCTGTAGCGGTCTTTCCTGTGTTCTTGCAGTTTCAAGTCACAGGGATTACTTTGTATTTAATGTCTTTCCATTGAAATCTCCCTTATGAACTGATCCAATCACTTGTTGAGTGTGGTGTCCTGAGGCAGGGCAC
Organism: Petroica traversi; assembly: GCA_025920805.1. Taxonomy (NCBI): domain Eukaryota; kingdom Metazoa; phylum Chordata; class Aves; order Passeriformes; family Petroicidae; genus Petroica; species Petroica traversi. The sequence continues at coordinate 5,464,066 of JAHLSL010000067.1, forward strand.
AGCTGAGTTACCTGTTGAGAGAGAAGCCACCTTTCATTTTTTGTTTTGATCCTCCATCCTACTAGTTAAACTTGATACCTGCCCAACCTCTCCTTCCCAGCACGAGTTGCACACAGGCAAAAAAAAAAAAATCACCCCTGGGATTGGGGTCGACCTCCTTTCATAAACTCCAATTGAAAATTTTCCCCAGGGTGCTTCTAATGTGATGGGATGTGTTCACAGAGTCCGCTTGGATCGCACAGGGGCTGATGTGTGATAATGTACGGGCAGGGCTGGGCTGGCACAGCTACATGGACACTTTCACTGTCTTCTAATAAATCTCTTTTGAACATGACCTCCAGGGCATTTCTATTCTCACCAGGAAGACACATTTTCTGTGGCTGTTTTTATTTTTTTTTCAGTTAATAAATTGATCCAGCCCAGATTTTGACCTTTTTCAGAGTTAAAATGTAAACCACCACCCAGAGAACCTAGAAAGGATGAAAGATGTGGGAAGATGTCTATGCAAAATACAAATACATTTCTTTTCCTACAAAGCAACTAAGCTTTAAGGTTTTGTGGACTATATGACAACACTAACTGGCAAGCACTAATTGGCAAATTTAGAAACTGATCCTGCAATGCAGAAGTAAAATAGCCATTCAGTAATAATCCCTCTTGGAACAAAGACAGGAAATTCAATATCTTTGCAGAATCCAAAGTTAGACTGGGGCCATGGGTTTCATGAACAGCTTCTCCAGGGATTGCATTTGTAAACCATAAACAGATTAAGAAAACCCACTCGTGCAAAATAGCCTCATCACAGTAAATTTTCCCTTTACTTAAATACTATCTACATTTGTGCTGTAAAATCTCCAAAAGTGGTGGTAGGATTGGAACATTCTTGCAATGCAATGTTTTGTTTAATCAAGCAAAGAGAGGAGAAAAAGTAAGGACCTGAACAGAGATATGGCCCGCAAAAAAAAAAAAAAATCGCAATATTTGCTTTGGGTTTGGTAAGGTTTTTTCTCACCAAACACCTTCTACTTGTTTCTACAGCTCTGGAAGACATGGATTGTTTGCATATTTTTCTCTGCCATCAGTGATTTCTCCCCAGACACATTATTAGAAAATAAAAATATAAGCATAACAGATGAAGACTAACCAATTATTAGAAACCTAGAGGAGATAGAAAAAAAAAGGCAAAGCACTTGTAGCTGTGTTTGTTACCTGGGACTGGTCGTGCTAGCCAGGTGAATGGCAGATGGAGCAAGAATGATCTGTAATACACAAGCTGCAGACCCATTAGCTGCTTTTGTGTCCATATAAACATTTAAAGATCTGAGCTTCATGAATATGCCTTATGAAGGTGAAAGATATAGAACTGGGGAAAATTTCTGTACCTGAAGCCTACAACTGTAAGAAGAAAAGGAGAAGAAGGAAAAAAAAAAAAAAGAAGAAGAAGAAAATGAAAAAAAAAGGAAGGAAAAAAGGGAAAAAGGAAGAACAGTCAACAGAGTGGGAATAAATGGCACAGAGCCACAAATATGTATACAGGATTATGTAGAAGATTATACATATTATAGATACAAGAAAAAAGACCTTCTGCAAAGCAGAAAATAACCCTTATGCTGGTTCAGGAGGCTGTACAGAATGCTTGATCAGCAAGAAGACTAAAAGGAGATGACTGGCATGTTTAAATACTGTCGGTTTTATCCAAATGGAGAAAACACTGCTAAAAATCTATTGTCTCTATATTTGTGATGGAGATTGAACAACTTGGAGTTACCTAAAATGAGAGAAAAATCAGGGAAAATCAGACTTGAACTTGCTGTGAGCTTAGAGGGGAAAAATTTAAGTCTGTTTTCACTATCAAAAAGGAAGCAAAAAGACAAAAGAGGAAAAAAAAAGGAGAAAATTCCTTTGTCAGGTCACTTTCTAGCTGCCCTTAAGGTCATTTTTTCCTAATGGTGCTTCTACTGATGTGGACACTTGCTCAGTGAGAACTGTGCTGAGCTCACTAATTCATTTCACAGTATCATTGGTAGGAAGTTATGTGTAACAAAGTCTGGGCCATGTGCATGCAGATATTTTTTTTAATCATTGTTGTGAAAAGACCTTGGGGATGATGAGTTACAATCACATGGAATAGACTTTTTGGTTGGTTTTCTTTTTGCTAAAAGCAGTTGTCACAGCAGGAGTACCTGTTTCATAAACTGCCTGGTTTAGCAGGGGGATATAGAAATCATACACGTAATGATCCAGATTTTTGGAGATATATTTAGGTAGTCAAGTTGTATTAATTTCAGAGAGAGTGAGACTTCCTGAACCCTCTAAGCACTATGCCTCATTACCACTATATCTTAGAGCATTAAACTTCAGGTTCTTACTCAGCTAACAACTCTATAATATCCTCCTTGGTTCCTTGCTCCGAAGATTTACTCACTGCATTCTAACTCTGTGGTATCATGCCTTTCACTAGAGTTTATAGCTTTTTTATATCCCTATTCCATAATTTTGTCACATATACTGGAACTTATTCTGAGCCCAGTATCAAAAGGTCCTTTTAGACTTTTCTGATGTGGTTCCATTAGCTGTATACAGAGCTGAATTGTCTGAATTGTTTTTCTTATAGAGAAAAGATTTTGGCCTTTTTTGTTGGCCATTTTTGATAGCCTGTGTATCTGGCACCAATGCAAGAAAAAGGCAAGGAAGTGTTATCATGGCCATTTTAGGAAACTGAGGCAGAGCAAAGGAAAGAATGAGAGAGCAATTGTCTGCATGAGTCACATGGAGACCACAGAGCATCAAACTTGGATCTGAGAAGTCTCAGGATACACTAAACCTAATCACTGAGATTTCCTTCCATTCAGCAAATTATGAATGACTTATGTCTGGTGATCTCTTATGCTAAGGTAACTTTTGATGTGATGATTGAAGACTCCATACCTTATTTTAGCCTGTTGTCTTCTGCAGATTTTTTCTCATGGTTTTAAAGGATATTACCTATGTGCAATTTTTGAGGTGAAACATACAGAGATGCCTTTCATGGTCCTAGTTGATTTCATCAGAATTCTGCTTCAAGTATCAAACCAGCCTTTTGCAAGTATCTGTAAAGAAGATTTGATGGTGATGTGACAAACGAGAACTGAATATCCACCAAAACCAGAGTAATTGTCCTCTAGACAGATACAGGATGCTAGTGGTAAAACAAACTCAAGGCCAGCGTAAAAGTCCTTGGACCCTGTGACCCCTACTGATCCAGGGACTCTTTCCATTGTCATAAGCTCTCCTAAAACATGAACTGATCACATGCTACCTAGAGGGCACCAGGCTACCTAGAGGGCATCTGGTTTCCTTTTACATTTCCTTTTACGTTTCCTTTTATTAGTCCCCTGTGAGGCCACCACATCTTCACAGTTCCTGCATGTAGGGAGCCAGGAGTTCAGTTATTACTTACATTAAAATACAATGACACCAATTGAAAGTAGACTAAATTCTTGTTCCCATCTCCCCTCTCCTCATCTACCTGCAGGTGCTTCTGAAATAGAAATCTTTTGGATGCATCCCATGGGAGTCAGCAGGGGGTGAATGTTGACTCCTGTGAGATTCAGGCGCCAGCTCTTTGGGGATGTTCAGATCGTATGTCTAGACGAGATAACATCCTTCCCTGAACCCAGGAGCTAACCCCTGGGGAATCCATTATTCATGTATAAAACACCAAGAGAAACTTTCATTGCATGCAGCTTCCTTTTTCTTTCCCTCCTCCCCGTGGGAATTTGCTTAGTTTAACCCTTTCATCCCTATGAACCAGCAACTTCCCTGCTTAAAGCCATTACTCCTTATCCTTCCACCTCTCAGGGTTCTGCACTCTGCACCTGCAAAAACACTGTGTCTGGCTGAACAGCACCAGGTCAGCCTTCAGCAGCAGCTTTAATGTGAAGTCCAAACCCAGAGAGACCTCCTCCTTTCCCCATGGAGAATAACAGTTCTTGGACTAAATCTCCAGCCCTGTCTGTAGGGCCCAGGTAGCACAAAACGCCTGGCAGTTTGCCCTAAGAAAGTACCTGGAGTTGCTCCTGAGAGAGAGAGGAATACCCTGAGAGTACTAGATTAACAAGGATATGCATGACACAGAGGGAATGCAAGACATTTTATTCTGATCTACTTTCAGTATCATCAGGCCCCTAGAAATTCTTATGATCTAGTGTAACTTTGTAAAGGTTGAAGACTGGTTTGCATTCTGGGTGACAGTAACTGGGAGTAAAGCATCTCCCAAGACTAAGAAATGTATAAAATTAGTGAATGCTGTCTGGACATGCACTTTTCCCTGTATGGGCTGACCAATGGGTTGCACATGCCTTTTTCATGTTTGCTATGGCCTTGGACAGATGCTACTGATTCTACATGAGCTAGTCTGACTGTGCAAATTCATCAGCAGATCACTTTTAATCTGGTTACATGACTGGCTTCTTTTATTTAGTCTCCATCACCGAATTGTTGTACCATCAGATTTTTCCAAGGCCCTCAGCAAGTGGAGGCCAGCTTAGTGTCTCTACTTTTTGGTTTTCCTCAGCACATTGTAGTTTTTCCTAAGGTTTTTGGCTTGGATTATAATGGTCAGAGAGAAAAACACAAATAAACATAGAACAGTCTCTGTGAAAAGATTTGCTTTGATCTGTATCTTGCAACATGGCAAGAGACATCTGTCCACAAAAACTTTTGTCCCAGCAGTTCAGTTGTTGAAAGATGGAAGGGAGTTGCGTGTCTTTATGAGGTCAAGTTGGCAGAAGAGAGAAGAAATTTGGTCTCTGCAGTAACCACTATATCCAGAAATTATCTGGATCTTGGATATGACAGATCATGTGCATCTATTTATAAAAGGCACTTGCAGGCAGCGGTAGCACCATATTGCTCTCTGGTTTTGCATCTTGGTTGAGTAGGAAAAGTCCCTTCTAGGCAGGTGGTGTGTTTACACTGTGTGGATCCAACAGCTCTCTCCATTTATGAAAGAACAAGTGGCAGTGGAGATAAGAAAATGGCATCCAGGAGACATAAATTGCATCCATAAATTATGCACATTGAACAAAACAGCAAACATGTGTTTTCTTCTTTTCATGTGCATTGAGAACTGCAGAGATTTCACAACATCACATCTGATTCATCACAGTGATAGAGGTCCACGGCTGGACTAGAGCAGTAAAATTCTTGCAATCAACAATGTGGAAAAATCAAACATATTTTTATAAATGTTTCTACATTTAGAAAGAGGTGGGATGTTGCACTCTTACAACGTGAGAATAATGAACTCAGATCCCAGTCCATTAGTGACTAAGTATGGTTTTAAACAACTCCAGAAAGGGATAAACATTTTGAAATCAGTAGGCCTGGATAATTTGCACCCAAGAGTTCTAAAAAGGTTGTGTGAAGTTCTCTCTAGCCAACTTATTTTAGTTTTGAATAAATCTTGGCCTACCCAGTAAATTCCAGTAGATCATAGAAGCTAATTTTGTGCCAATATGCAAAAGGCCAAGAAAGATGACCCAACTAATAGTAAGCCAGTTAGCTTGACACCAATCTTAGGCAAAAAGAAAAACCAAAAGAAAAAAAAAAGCCAAAACCACAAAAACAGGAGTCAAATAATTAAAAATTAGAGAACAATTGTACTTACTGTCAGTCAATGTTATTTAATAGAAATGGGCCATGTAGAACAAAGACAATTGCATTCTCTGATGAAATCACTAATTTTGTTAGCAAATGCTATGGTGAAAAGATAACAGACTTTAAAGGACTTTATCTTTCCCAATATCCTCATTTCAAAAGCAAGTTACTCTGTCTCATTCCAATAAATTCTGCACTAAATTGAAGTTGATTAAACTGCTGTAAAAAAAAAGCCTGGTGAGTTAGGGCCCTTTTACAAATGAGGGTTTTCTGGAAGTTAGATGAGGAGATGAGGAAATCAAATCTTTCCCCAATGCTGTCCAATAGCTTGATGAAATAAAACTACAAAGAACTAGCAGAAGTATTTATTTTTATTTTTATTTTTATTTTTATTTTTATTTTTATTTTTAT
>JAHLSL010000067.1:5470126-5535495 GCA_025920805.1 Petroica traversi
TTTTTATTTTTATTTTTATTTTTATTTTTATTTTTATTTTTATTTTTTAGAAGTTCAGAACAACCCTTCCACTCACAAACATTCCTGCCATGCAAGGAAGCAATGGAAAAGAGTTAAAAAATCTGAATCTTAGCCTAATTATAACTTGATTGAGAACAAAAATAAATATTTCAGCCTCTCCTGAGTTACTGCAACAAAATTTTTCTCTCTCTAAAATGAAGAGAGACATTGATCAAAAATATTAAGATGCTTGATAAGGCAAACCTATTTAAATTAAGTACACACATGGGAACAAACAAATAATTTTGGAGATACCCTCAACAGAGAGGACTGTTCTCTGAAAAGTGGTGGTTCTGAAAGGGTCATAGTGGGCAAGTGATTGTACATGAGGGAAAATTGTACTCAGAGAGTAGTTATCAATGGTTCACTGACCAAATGGAAGGATATTGGAATAAAGTTCTACAGGGATTTGTTCCTGTTTCCCATGCTATTCAATATTTTCATTAATGAGGGAATGATGGACTTTTGGTATTAAGTTTGCAAATTACACCGACCTGGGAGATGCTAGAAGGGAGGAGAAGATTTTAGTATGATTACAGCAAATTGGAGAGATAAAATCTGAAAAAATAAGGTGATCTTCAGTTGGAATGATTATAAATACTCATTCCTTAGGCAGCAACTATAATTTTCCCAGATATGGGATGGATAATGTTCTCTGGGTAGTGAGGATCTGGGATTGCACTATAGCATGATCTGAACATGAGTCAACAGTATCTTAATATTGCAAGAAAGACAAACAGTGTGGGGGATGTATAAACATAAATTTTGCCTGCAAAATATGTGCAGTAATCCTTTCCCGGAGTTCAGCGTTGATAAAGCCCCAGATGGAGGCTCTTCCAAAGTCCTGAGGGCAACTTTAGACCTCTGATGCCAAACAAGATGCAGATCAACTGGAGGAAATTGAGAGGTGAGCGATAAGGGTCGGAGGCCTAGAAAAGGAGATGCTGTTTATCCTAGACCATAGGTGTGTAAAAGGACGCTGCAGAAAGGAAATGAATGCTCAGGTTCTTCATGTTTATGGCAAGCCAAAGTCATGGTTTAAATGACAGGACAGGATCCCAGATAGGAACAAGGGTGAAAAGCTTTCTAAGCAGAAGGAAGTGAATCACTTCTGTGCATTGTCTGGGGTGTTGTTCCCCTGGAAGGATTACTGGAGGTCTTTAAGAACAAATTAGAGAGATATCTGTAGGGATAAAACGGCTGGAATTGATCCTGAATTTGGGTAGGAAGATAGGCTGGAAAGGAATCTTAAAGTCACTCTAATTTATGAACATTTTAGTGAAAGAAACAATTCAATAGATGTTATAACAGTACAGGAAGGAGTGTTAATTAGAAGTAGAGTTGTGACTCTTTTATAGGAATGAGCTTTGTATCTAAACAGTGTCTCTGCTCTTGCTTTCTTCTGCAGAATGATGTAAATTATGATGCAGAAAATATTTCATTGAGGAACAACATAAGATATCTGTCAATTTAGTTTTAATTTAGGCAATAGTTTCAGTAAAATAAGTGGGAATATTATTTATATTAATGAATGTTTTTTTGTTTGATATTATCAAATATATTTTGTTTATTGCTTTGAAATTATATTTTATATTAAAGTTGATATTTTTAAAGATATAAGTTTCATAGAAGATTTTAAAAGTGTTGAATTACTTCAAAATGAAGCCTAATAATTAATTTTGTGGGGTTTTTTTCTCAAAAACAACATCTCAATACAAAATAAAGTGGGGTTTTTTTCAGCAATATTTTTTTTGGTGATGAAACAGAAAAGGTTTATTGTTCTCCATTTGTATTTGCCAAAACTTTTGAGACCTGGGTGAGCCTTGCTGCATAGAAGCAGTGCACCAGCCCATTTCTACTACTTCTCTCAGCAGTCTTGATTGAGAATATTGTCTCTCTATTGGACTGCAGACTTTCTCTTTCATTCAATATCTTGCAGCAGCCAGGGAAGAAGTTGTTATATTCCTCTACACTTAATATCTTACAAAGGCATAAAAGCAAAGAAAAAAGACAAGGACATTGATGGCCCAATAAAAGAAGTGGCAGACAAAATGTAGAGGTCTTTGACACCTAGGAAGCATGCCAGTAATTTCTTTACATCCCAAGGTGACTGATATGTGATTGGCCAACATATTCTTTTCCTTCTCTCCTTCTCTTATCTCATACACTTCTTGTGGATGTTATCTCCCATCAAGTGAACTTAATCTGGCTTGCGTTACTCTAACCTTCAGTGAGGATTAAAATCACCCTCAGGCTCACCCAGCTCCCTTCCACATCCTTTTCTGAATAGTCCAAACCACTCACTCCACAGCTCTTTACACTTAAATCAGCGAGGCTCATGGAGTTTGTGTGGGAAGGGGTTGATCCCTCTTCTCCTTTATTCCTCTTCTCACCTGTTCACATATTCCCAATCCTCCTTCTCAGTCAAACATGTCCATGAAGAGATACCAGACTTTTCCTCCTTCAGTAGCATGGGCTGCTGCTGTTCAGGCAAGATTTGCCTTTGAAGTGAGGATATCAGAAACTGTCCAACAGCTGCAGAGACTTCTGAGGGTCACTTTCTCAGAAGAAACTCTGTGGGGTGTTGGCTTTGTATCTGGGAGCCTATTTTACTTCTACAGTAGTTCACTTGTTCCTTTAAACATGAGCCCTGAATATGGCTCCTGCTTGAGGCAACTTCATAGCTGTTTATTTATTCATTTTTGGTTTTTATGAAGTGCATGGTGCCTATCTTCTCTCAAGCAACACATGTAAAATTAACTGTCTGAGTTAGGTCTTGCTTGCATCAGGTGTCATTGACACCAGCTGGGAAGCACTAGAGGAATCAAACCAGTGTAAAGATGCTCAGAACAACACCCTGTGCTTTTCTAGATATCTTACCGGGCTGAACAGAAAAAGGAGTATTAAAGATAATTCTCTGTAGCTCCTTGCTAAGCAAATATGTAAAGCCTATGTTCCTCCTCCAGTGCTTATTGGACATGGCTTCCTTTCTATAGCCGGGGGAAATGAAAACAAGTATTTGTCTTTAAACTACTCTGCAGTTGTACTTTAATTCTTTGGCCTATTCACTCAACTACCCCAACTCATTTTAGTCCCAGCAACTTATGGAAAACATACAGTTTTGAAGGCTTTTCACAACAAGCCCATGTTGAGGTTCAGCTCAGGGAGCTTTCAAGAGCTGAGTGACTCCTCCAAGCTCAGGGCATGGAATTATCCTGTTTTGAAGGCCCATGGGGATGCAGATGATGCTCCTCTCCAAATATATGCAAGGACCTGTAATCCCAGTGACTTCTGTTGCCCTTCATCCCCTCTTATGACTTCCTATTGATGCATCTGTTGCATCAGAGTGAGTTCTGTTTTGACTCCTGATTAAGATATTGATCCCTGAAGCTTCTCTCACTTCCAGGCTGCAACAGTGAGCAAATACCTTTGGCTGTCCAGAGCAGAAGGGACTGGTATTGGATCATCAGGGTTATTTCCTGCTGTCACCCTGCCTTCTAGAAGACGTGTCCCACTCTCAACTACAGAGAATATGGACAATTTTGGACCACTGCAGGAGCACGTCAACCACCTGTCCTCCATCACCTTGTTGAATCGTCAAAGCAGTTTACAGGAAAACTGACAATGAAGTAGAACTCTACTTGAGTAAAGCGAGACATAAATTGTCCTTCAGAAGGTCTTCAAGAGAAAAGAACAAACTCACCCAGGCCAGTAAAAAGATTCCTCAGGATGAATCTGGCACTGTCCAGGGCATATATATTTCAATATTAAGTCCTTGTGAATATACAGTAAGTGGCATGGAATATTTCTCCTCAATGTAATTAGTATCTTCAATGATATTTTATTCTGTTCCATTTCCCTCTGAATTAAAAAAAACCAAGTAATTCAACCCACCTGAGAGCAAAAGCAAGGTTCAAGAAATCTCTGTCTTTAACTAGGACGAGTAAATGCTAATGCAAGTGTGTTACAAAGGAAAACGTTGCCTCTGAAAAGGGTTTTATGTTTCCCTGAAGCAAGGAGTAGCTGCATTTGTACCAGCTCCACAGCCCTGTCTGGTACTGATACGTTTTGAGTCATCTTTGAAAGCCTGGTTCTTTCTTCTGATAGATAAATATAACCCCAGATTATTTTCACCCATCTGAAAGAGAAATCATTATGAAATTAACCAGTGATCAACCAAACCACACGGGGAGCTCAGAAAGAGTTTTTAGGCTTTTCAAATGGCTGGCTGTTCTCTCTCCATCTGGTTGTGTTTAGCTCTGAAATATAATTTTTGGTGCTGATCACTGCTGGGTAGACCATACAATTAAGGTATTTGAAAAACAAACATTTCTAAACCACTGATCATTGGGGGGATGGCTTAGAAACGACAGCCCATTTTCCAAGAAGATGGTTAGGAAAGGGAACCTGAAAGCTTAAGATAACATTGAAAAGGAAACAGAAGAAGTCCAGGGAGGGAAAAAAAACAAAAGAAGAAAAAGGAAACCAATCAAATAAACCCACCCTCACAAGGATTTTAACTGCTTCTCTAGTACTTTCAGACTTATATTACTTGGATGCTTTAAGGAATCCAGCCTAGTTTCTGTGGACTTCCGTGGCTTCATGCCTCTATACAAGAGATATATACTGAAAAGTGGAATCTGTGGCAGTTAGAAAACAGGAAATATTTGCAGTGATAGGAGGAATTTCAGCTCTGTAGGTATTTTTTGGACTTTACAATATTAAATTTAGAGAAGGAATGAGTGCAGGACTGAAGGCCCAGAGACAAATTTGGACGTGCCTCTCTTCACTGGTACCCTGCTGATTATTTCTTTTTCCCACCTAAACTCAGCTCACTTTGGCTTACCTCCCACTATCCTCAGGCGGCTTCATTTTTCTTCTTAAACAATTTCAAAACTGTTCATTGCTGAAGGTAAGTGCCTGGCTCATTCTCATATGAAAGATGATTTAAAGCCAGGAAGTTTTTTTACAGTTCCATTTTGACTATTTTATCAGTTAACTAAGAAGGTAGAGACAGTAAAAAAATAAAGACTGTTTCGGTGTGATTTAGGGGCTGGTGCAGGAGCACAAGTGTTCAGAAGCAAGCCAGAAATTAAGAGTTCTGAACTCTTGCAGGGTTCAGGTATATGTGAGAATGTGGCTGAGGCATTACTATGTAAGGTGTTTAAATAAAAAATCAGGATCTTCATCAGAGGAAGGCTCAACTCAATCCTCAGATGCAGAAGTAAAGCCCATCTCTAGCAATAGTACTACTATTGCAGTCAACAATGTTGTGAAAATATTTGGTTAAGGATAAGACATTTCTGGATTTCCTCAAAGTCCATTGCTGCCTTTGACTGAGGAGAGAAAAGATTTTGGATCCTGCACTGGAAGGTGATGCAGAGGCCAGTGCAGAAGCCTCCATAATCTGAGATAAGCTTTGACTAAGCTTTTTAATACTTGGATGCTTAAGCAAAGATAACCTCCAAGGTCTTGGCAGCCTTGCCCACAACTAGCTGAAACACAGAAGAACCAGGTAATTACCTAATGTGGTAAGAGCAGTTATGGGAAGTGTGTAAAAGGTAAGACAAATTCTACCTGAGACCAAGGCTTGCTCACACATCTGGGATTTTCATACCCAATGCAAGTTTTTCCCTTAATTTTGCTGAGATGCATCTACTGTTGAGGTGAGTCCTGGCACTGCTTTGCTTCCTTCCTAGTGAACACTCCAGAGATATCAAATGTTGTAGGCTTTTGGAGAATAGGGAGTGGAGTCCTGGCCCTTCTTCCAGACTGTTACTGGGATGGAGAGGATGTAAAAATTCACAATTTTGCATTTGTTTGAACAGTTTTTGTTCAAAACATGGTCAAATCCACAGAGTTAGACCTCCCCAGACCTTGGAAAGACTGCATCCCAGCATGCCAGGAGTCTGCAGGAGCTGCTGAATCCCTGGAAAGCACCTAGGGAGCTTCCATAAACAACTTTTAAAATGATAATGATAGTTAATGACCTAATTTCCTAGCCAGCCAAAATACCTGAGGAATCAAAGTCCCATATCTGAATTAATCTAAACTCCTGGGAGGTTTTGTTCTGGACTTAATATTCACAATTACTCCTTTATGTCTGGCATTTTTGGGGCCAAATCAAGACCCCATTTTAGATATCCAAATAGCTGGATATAATTATTTATTTTCTGCAAAATACCAGATTGCAGCATTGTGTAACAGCAAGGGGTCTTAAGGAAAATGCAATTTTCCATGTGCAATGAGGCAGATTTATGTGCAGAATGTAGTACATAAACAGCAGTCAAGCCTCAAAAAGATAGAGAAAAAAAGAGAGTATACATCCTTCTAAATTTCTTGATCCCATTATAGCTATGGTCCTTATTTCTAACTCAAAATTTCTTTGCTGTAAATTGAAAATTTTCCCCTTCGCCCTTTACTCAATTGCTTGAGTTGAAAGAGTCACCAACAACCTCTTTATAACTACTTGCCATATATTGAAAGACAGTTTATCAGTTCTGTCTCCACTTTCATTTTTCCCCTTTCTTCTTTAAGTATGGCATGTAGTATGTGGTGAGTCCTGGATTCTACCTGTAACATCTGCCTGTTCTAGAAAGACATCCAAGCTACATTGCCATCAGTTCAGAGTGAGACCTGTCTATGTGGGGCTCATTAGGCAAATCTATGCAAACTGAAAAATCAGCATATTCTGCCTGCTCTTGCAAGACAGCCTTTTGTGGTGAGTTCCTTATAATTATCAGTTAATTGTTGTGGATCCTATGTTGCCAGAATTTTGAAGATGTGAAGATTGGATGTTGGTACAGTTTGTAGCTCGCAGGATACTTAGCTATTCCAACAAAGATTTCAGCACCTTTCTACAACATTTGCCCACAAGCCTATGTTCTGGTATAAATGACAATAGGGTTTCTGACTTGTGATAGCATCTCCCCTTCCTGGTAAGACTGGATAGAGAGTCAGTTGATTTGATTTAACTTTCCTTTTTGTGGTAATCTTCCTTTGCAAAAGCATATGTTAAAAAGTTTAAAAGTCCCTAAAAGTGCATGAAATGTTCTTTAATATCTTAAGTCATGGAATGAAAGTCTTAATTCTAACCCATTAGAGAAAACAAGTTTTCCCCTTCCCTAGACTTCAGTTTTGTGCAGCCATCAGAAAAATAACTACCTTGCCATTTATGACAGGTCTCCTTTGTGCAGATGCTTGTGGTTTTGCTGGTCAGTTTTTCCCACCTAGCACTTTGATACATCCAGTGAGAAGTCAAGGCTTTGGGATCAGCTCTGGGCAGTGACCACAGGACTTCTGGCATGCCATGTACCAGAGAACAGGTCACCCATCTCCAAAACTGTGGTGGTGAGATTAGTGAATATGGCATCAAAGTCCCCACACCTCACTCAGTGGATAGACATACTATGCAGGAACTTGGGCAATATCTCATTGTGCATACTTCATAGGAGCAAATCCATTTCACTTGAGCCCTCACCAAATTCTGTCTTTGCACCCAGAGAGGCACAGCTTCATTGCACCCAGAAAAACAATAAGGAAGCAAACATGTTCCATAGACTGTTGTTTTTTATGAGAAATAAAATAGATTGCTATAGCCATGTGGAACTTATGGGCTTAAATATATCACACCATGGATTATACTTTATGCAATTGTATTTACATTTATTTAGCAGTGTTAAAAATTACAGAGGGAGCCAATCACATTTCTAAGCCATCTGAATTTTAGAAAAGAGCCAGCTTGAACAAACAAGGCCAGGACTTGGTTAGCTGCCTCTTTGGTACATGTGAAATAGATTTTTTCACTCATTCTACCATTGTACTTTCTTTCAGTACAGCTCAGTTTTCCTGGCCTTGATCACAGAGAATCCCTAGGAATTCAAACACTCAGTCAGCATATATGCTACTTTATCTGCACTGCTTTATGAGTTTGCACACACCAGAAAGAAGTTCAAAAGCTTCTTATTTTCAATTTCACAGATATATATAAATACATATATAAGAATGAGGAGTGTTCTATAGCCCAATAGATTTACCATTTAGGATAAAGACTTCTAATTTATTTGCTTATACAGAACTTCTGATTTTCCCCAAAAAATCAGCAATTCAATCTATATTCTGCATGCACTGCAGTAATGTAGTTTTAGTGATATTAAAATCATTTACTGTTGAGTCAGACTCTGAATTTCTTCCTCAAGCCAAATTATTATTGGCTTGTATGTGAGTTTTGTCTGACTGAAGACATCAGATTTTAGCCCTTGTATAACTCCATGTTTTATGTAAATCATTGCAAAATATTTTAAGAAATAGTTATATATAGCTAGTAGGCATACAATTACAGGTGAAATGCCATGATGAGTGGGATGAGCCACAAGTAATTTCAAAGATTGCACAGCAACATTTCACTGCGAGATATGACAAGAAATGAATAACATTACATCTTCAGTGAAAGACTGAGTAAAGGGAATCAAGTTACCTTGCCAGAAAGAAAATTCAGTGAAGGGTTTAGTAACGTTTCAACATGACACTTAAAGTGCATAGCTTAACAAAATACACCAAAGTTATTCAGAGCATGACACTGATGGAGAGCAAAGGTTCACTATGAGCCTGGAAATAAGTTCATCACAGGATAGACTTCAGCTTTGTAGCATTCTATGGAGTTGGGATGGAAATTACAGTGACCCAGTATTGATCACTGCCATAGATTGGTCAGACAGTTAAACCAGATGATTGTTGTACATCTCTTCCAAGTGCAGTACTCTGTTCTCTTACGTGATATTCCATTACATGTAAGGAGCTTAGAGAGCCCATCCATACACTCTTTGCAAGACTCTTTCTTGACACCCAACTAAACACTCACCCTAGTTTTCCCCTAGTATTCGTTTTGATTGCTGTGTGAGTGCAAGACATACCAAATAGGAAAAAGCACACTGCACTAGCCAATTCAAATACAGAACTTTGGCTAGGGCTGTAGGGTAGGATGTAGCTGTTATCTTGTTAAGCTGAGAATGATTTCTCATATTCAGCTCTCTGCAACTGGCACAAAGCACCCACTCAGCAGGAAAAAAATCCCATTCTAGTATTCCCTGATTCAGTGAAAAAAAGTGGCTTAATAAAGGTGTAAATTAAGTAATATTAAAAAAAATAGAAGGAATTTTGTGGATCAAAAAAAATCATGAGACAGAGCCTTATTACCACTTCCAAAGACTTCGGTGTAGCTTTTAGGGAAATACCAATCTTTTGGTTGTGACTGGCTTGCTGAGCACCTCCCTTTTCATATAATTGTCCATGAAATTGCAGCCCATACGGTTAAAATATTAAACAGGATAACATTACAGTTTTTAATCCACAGCTGAGACAAAGCAGAGATCAGGAATAATCCTGTTCAACAGCACCAGGTTTACTGTCTGATGTGGGAGGTGTTGATTAGCTTTTAAGTAGAAACATATTTTTTAAAGTTACATAATCTGATGCTCAGATTTCCCCCTCCCCCTTGAAAAGAATTAACCTAAATATTATGAAAGATTAAAAATTTCTCCAGGCCTTTGGTTTTGGGGGAAAGGGGGTCCACCTGCAGCTGGAGTTTTCTTTTCTCCTGCTCCCAAGCCCATTACTCTGTGAAGAATATTTGTGCAGTACATTTTGTGTAAGATCACACGTTCAAGTAATCAGAACCTGACTAAGCTGTTACTCAGTACTTCCTCAGTCAAAACCAGTGGAAATTTGCCTGAAGGAAGACTGGGGATTGAGTGAAAATGGCAGGAAATATAAGGAACGGAGGCATAGAAAATGGAAGGACAAAGGATCTCTTTCTTTGTTCATGATCTTTCATGACCTGTCCCAATAGCTTTGCACCTTGGGACACCCCATACAGGGCATCAGGTAACTTCCTGTTGTTCTTCTTATCTTGATTTGGCCCCTCTTCTGTAGAGCTGATTTTGGACACAATTCTTAGACCTCCACTAGATGAATTTAGTTGCCTGTTGCTGTTTGTGTAGGTGCTGGAAGACAGAGCATGAGCCCTCCTGTAAGGGTTTTCTGGTTCTGCTTGCTACCTGCTGTCCTATATGCAGGTTGTGCTGGGAATTCCCCTTGGGTACCCAAAGGAGGTAAGATTTGAGAGGACAAAGTTCCTGGAAATCTTTCAGCTGGAGCACAAGTAAGGTCCTGGTGCAAAATGTTTCAGCTGTGGCCCTGAAGGTAACATGCAGAAATCAACAAAGTAAATCTATAAAACAAAAAAAATTAAGAAATGTTCTTAATTTGGCATAGTCAGCCTGAGTTAACCAATGTCATTGAGAGCATTAGAGGAGCCAAAACAATTCTCAGTGCTCTGGGTTAGTCCAATAAAGAATTCTAAACTTTAATTTGAACCTCTGCTATAAGTCAACTAAAGTTAAGAGCAGTGCTTATTTTCCACTTTCGTCCTCCCTCTATTTTTCCCTTTCTTTGAAGTGTAGACATCCCTGCCAACAGGCACCTAAATAAAATTGGAGGGATTTTTCAGAAGTGCTGAGCACAAACAAATCTAATCAAAATCAGAAAAAGCTGTGGGTGTTCAGAAATTTTAGGTGCCCAAACAGGGATTTGGCTTCACAGAGTTAGACGCCCTTGTTTGAGAACTTTTGGCTCAAAAACATACTACCCAACCCATTGTATGAGTGTAATGTTCAGTGAAATGTCAAGCTCAGTTTAAACCTCTGGGAAACTAATAAAGTCCATGTACAGTATTCACCTGGGAAATTGGCCCTTTTTTTGTTTCTTGCAATTACTTAGGAAACAAGACTCAATACAAGAATCGTAATGTTGCCTTTTTGTGCATTTTTTTCTCTCTTTCTGCCTCTTTTAAAAAAAGGTCTTCATTTCTCTCTCTTTTTTTTAAAATTATTTCTAACATATTTATCTGTTTATTTCTTTTCCTTATTTTCATCATTTTGGAATTTCAAGCGCATAAAAAATGCCAGAGTAATAGCCCTGAAAGTAATTTTCCAGGTTGAACTTGGAGGTGAAAGATGACATCACTCACCAAGCCTGGGCTCTGGGGCCAGCTCAATGAATATTATGAAGAGTCTTCTGAGGGAATGCATCAGCCTTTCTTCTAAAAGTGCTTCATGTAGTGGGCACAACTGGCTGCTACAAGCTGGATATGAGCTCAAACCATGATACACAAAAATGACCTTCATTTTACAGTGATTTTAGATATTCAACTCCTTAGAGTGCAGCAACGTCAAGTTCAAGGTGCTCTAAGTGAGAGTGGGTCCTTCCCAGTGCAGGGGCAAATACTGCTCAGAACAGAGGGCTTTTGCTCCAATGTGTAAGACCTGAGTATATGAGGATCAAGGACAAGAGGTTGTGGGGTTGTTGGTGGGTTTCGCTTGTGTCAAGAAGAAAGTAGACTGGAAATGGTGGATATCAGGCTCTGTCAAAACATTCAAGCAGCAGGAAACAGGATTTGGCCATAGGAAAAAGGACAAACATAATCAATACAGATGTTATTCCCAAACTTCTAAGAGGGTATTACAGTCCAGATTTCTGGCCCAGGAGTCAGACCCTTGCCCAGTAGCAGCTGTGTTTTATGTACCTGATCCCCATTTTTCATTTTAGCCAAGTCTCACCATACTTCCGATCTTGCTTTCTGAAATTCAGATGAAACAGCTGTAGAATGCACTATGCCAGGCAACTCCTTCTTTAATTTTCTCTCTCACAGCAATAATAAAAAAATGAAACCAGTTGACACTGCATGAATTAGAAGGTTAATCAAAACCAGACCCTGCTGGTGGCCCAGCTCCAGTTGAGCTCAGATGGGTGGCAGGGGCAGAGCCAGCTTCATTCAAACCTTTGAATAAAGATGCAGATGGTTGGAGAGGGCCTGGTATGAATGGGGCTGTGCTGAGACATCCTTTGTGTTATAAGCTTTACCAAGGATGGGCTCTGATCTTGTTGGTGCTCAGCCTTCTGCTCGGGACATCTCAGACATCCTGTCCTTTCCTTCCAGCCTGAAGTCATTGCTCATTGGAAAACCACACACTTTTTGCTACACTTAAGTATGAACAAGCATTCTGAAAAATGGCCATCATAGGCCAGAGGGAACATATGTATCTGTTTATTTTCCATTAGTATTAATTTCATTTTTAAAAACCAGCTCTTTCATTCCCCTCTGCAGTTGGAACTAGCAGAGGCAGGTTCTGTTCTGGGAAACACAGTTATTTCTGGTAGTGTGAACATTGACAGATGCATGAGTTCAGAGGAGAAAGTCCCTATGAACCAGAAAGCCTGTGAAGTAGATGACCAAACATTCCCAGGCTATACCATTATGCTCTGAATTAAATTAAAATTATAAAACAATAAATATAATAAATGTATTAAAATTATTAAAATTCCTTTTTCTTACAGAAACTCACTGGAAGTAGCCATTAAGAATTTTGTTTTGAGAGGTGAGAGGCACCTGCATACTCAAGTGAACTCAATGAAAAATACAGATACTTCAAGTATCCAACTCGTGGATAAGCCATAAGCCAGGCTTCAGTCACTAAACATCATCAAACTGAAATGTACTAATTAGGTGTGTAATAACTGAATGCTTTCTCTGTAAAATATATTGGCACAGAAGACTTCAGAGTTTTGATTTTCTAAATGCCTTTTTGGTTTGGATATGGATGGAACTTATTCCTTCTTAGCACTGCAGTCAGGAGAGTGATGTCCAACTATCCTACTCTAAATTCCTGTTTCCTATTCCTGAACAGGAAATGGCTGTATAAGGATGCATCCTGATATGTCTCTGTAAGGATCCTAACTCAGTAGTAAAAAATACTAAAAATTGTAACTAATTAGAGCAGGAGAGAGACACTCCCTTTACTCTGAGGTCTTACATGATGTCAGAGAGTTAAAACAGTTCTAAAAAAAAGTACAGCTTACACATTTCTCTGCTGAATATGAAGTATGAGAGCTGAAACAATGAGAGTGATACATTCCAAAGGATGATAATACAAGAAAAATCTACCAGCTTATGTTTTGAGTCCCTGTGGAGACCACTTGGTCAAAACACAACAAAACAACAAAACAAAACAAAACTCAAAATTATATATTCATCTGGAATTGAGAGTTACTCCATAAAAAAGATTTAAAAGAAAGTGGACATGTTTGTATATATATGATCCAGAAATAAGGTGTCCTCCTGCAAAATCATTGAAAAGCTGCTTTGTTGACATAGTCCATGAGTAGTTAAGAAGAACAAAAATTTTTTTTCAGATCCTTGTGTAAGCCTTCACTCAACATATGTGCCCAGCAGCAGGCTCATCTGCTCAGTCAGGACCTTGGCATCTGCTTTTGCTAGCTCAAGTCTCCTGTAAAGAGGCCTCGAACAATATTAATGTTTTCTGCACTTACCCTCTGTCAGCCTCTAGATTCATCATTAAATTGGTGCATTTCCCAGCTCCTCTGGCCAGGCTCTCTGGCAACAGCAAAATCTCCTGACCTAGTTATTCCTAATCCTCATACCTGGTACACTGGCAAAAAAGCAGCTCTGCTGTCCTGAACAGATCTTCAAACTTTTCTGAGGTCTTTTACCCATCAAGCACCTTCCTTCCTGTTGAACCAGGAAAAAGGGAATTCCAACGTATTTTGTGCATTTCAGAGTCTCTGAAGAGTTGTCCACATGTCACCATCTTTTGAGGCAAAGGACATTTCATATGGTTTTGGCAAGAGACTGGCAGTGGAAACCTCCATGATACCTACTGCTACCCAGTGGATGTGCTTGTTTTTCATTTGAAAACATTTTGTTGAGTAAAATCCTGGCTAGGAAAACTGCCTGTCTCTCCCATTTATATTATTTTTCAGAGCAGACGGAAATGTTATGTTCCTGCAACATGGCACAACTGCAGAACCTGTCTTTGCCCATTTCCTCGTTAATTCCCTTAACAGCTAGGCAGATCAAAACATTTCCATACTGAAGTCCTTCAGAAGGGATTTAGCTAAGTGGGTATCCTTTTCTCAAGAGAACTCATCTTCAGATTAGTCAGAAGTCATTTGGTGATATCTGGGTGACAGGCTCAGCTTCTTCTTCTCTGAGGATGATTGCTCTGTCCCTCCAGACTCCATTTACAGTCTGGGAGTGAACAGGACTTTGTGGAGGAATTCTGAAAGGAAATTAATGGAAACTGATGGAGGTACTAAGGGACAGGAAGCACATGCCTGCAATTTACATTATCATTAGTAGCATTAAAGATTGCCCAGAGAAAGACCAATCTTCAAATCCTTGGTTGTTGCTCTGAATTTTCTCCTTCAGAGAAATCAGTTTGTATGTTTGGTCATTGACATTAAAAATCTATATGTAGGTACCTACAACTGCTCATACCTACAGGTATTTGGGGTACCCCTACTGATGAGATTTACATTTACCAGATCAAAGGTTAGAAGTTAACATGTGTAACCAAGGCAAAATTATCTAGCGCTGATTTCCCATGCTAGGACAATTCTCTACTTGGTGTCTTTGTGGGATACTTCTAAAAGATACTCCCTAAAAGAAGAACCACTCCTTGAACTCTACCAAAGCAAAAGCTGTCAATATTGACTGTCCTCCTATAAGCTATCTGTTCTTGTTGTCAATACCAATCCAGCATAGGTGAGTGAATATCAAATGGGATTGTTACTGGAACATGATTTTTAAGATCATCTCAAATTTGAAATTCAAAACAAAGATAAAATCCCACAGCTTCATACCAGTTCATACTTGAACTGAAACAAAAGTTCAGATTTCCTTTTTCTCTCATTCTCCTTTTTCCTCTTTAGGAATTATAGATTTTTAGATATTAGTTTGAAAATGTTGTTTTGAAAAAAAATAAGTAAACATTTTCCTTCCATTTGGATTTCAGAAGTAGTAAAAGTTAATTTCAGACTGAAAATGCAGAGACTAGACTGTTAAAATTTCCCAGAAAAATGCTAGTTAAAAGAAAGTCAATACAATGTCAGTCTTTCCCCAGACCTGCTTTTTTACTTGATCACGAAAAAAGATCCTTGAAGGAAATTTCTTCTTTCTTCTCCCTTAAATCTTGCACAGCCACAGAGTCAGAGGAATATGTCATGCTCTCTCCTTTTTTTTCAGTCATAGGAAGTGGTAAGGCTTCCCATTTCACCACAGTGCTTGCTGTGAGTGTCACCTTGTGCAATTTGATCGCAGAACAGAAAAGGAAGCTCATGTTGGTTAGTGAGGCTTGTGTTAGGGCAGTGAGGTAGAAAGGCTCACGTGCTCTGTGTTGTGCCCAGCACAGTGCAAATGCTTTAGATTAATTAAAAAATAAAGCATACAAACAAGACACACAGCAAAAATCCCAAGCCATAATCACTGTCACTGTCAGCCTCACACGCGGTTTCTTTCCCCTGTGAGTTACCTTGCACCCACTAGTTCCAGTGAAACTATCTGGTTTTATCAGCTCTGATTTGGTGGAATTTCAAGCATTTCACATGAGCCATCTGTTCTGTAAAAGATTTCTTCTAAAAAACCTGTTTTCCAGAATGACAAAGCCACGGAGAGAAGTTTCTGAAATTTGTCTGGCTAAGTTCCTGCTGGAGTGAGGCAAACTAATGCTCCTGGAATTTCTGAACAATGAATTAATTAATTGTGCCATACAGTTCAAGGACTAATATGAGACCTTTGGAAAGGTAGATGCTGCATGTATATATATTTATAGATACACATATACATGTATATAAATACACATATCTCTTTGTATATCTAAGTAAACATCAGACTGCATTCCAGGGAAGTTCAGGGCTGAAGAAGCTGTTTATGCATTAGTGGCCTTGAAACTCAACCACAGAATACTAGTGAGAGTGTT
This sequence comes from Petroica traversi, assembly GCA_025920805.1. Taxonomy (NCBI): domain Eukaryota; kingdom Metazoa; phylum Chordata; class Aves; order Passeriformes; family Petroicidae; genus Petroica; species Petroica traversi. Next base: position 5,486,020 of record JAHLSL010000067.1, read on the forward strand.
AAATCATGACAGGGAAACCTGGAGCTGAGGGTGATTTACCACTGGGAATGATACATTTTGTGAGTCAGAAGTGAGCTGCTTCAGCAAAACTGGCTTCAGGAAGAAGTGCTCAGCTCTCCATTAGGCCTGTCCTTTAAAAAACTTCATGCTCTCTCACTTTCACAAGTGTGTCTCAATTTTTTTTTTTCAAAAATGGTGACGTCCCAAGGCCAAATAATAAAAAAGGAAAAGGAGTTGAACAGAAGCTGAAATGTGATAGCAATTTCATTTTTGTTGTATCTCTGGGAAAAGGCTGAATGCATTCCAACTCAAAGGGAGCCACTCACCTTTGTCTTCAGTACATTGCTATTGTGTGCCATTTAGCCTTTTGTGTTAGAGCTTGTTGAAACACTCCTTTCTAAGCCTCCAAATTTATTCCAATGCATGCCATCCAGCTTCCTGATAATTAATATGCAGTTATGCATTCTACTATTAGTACTACTGCCAGTGGAAATTTGAATATAAATGTGGCCTTTCTGTGCCACAGGTTGCTTTTTCCATTAAATAAAATAACCAGTCTTAACCCAATATTTTTATTCTCCCTTCACAGATGGGTCAGTGGACAAAGAAATAGATTTGTATTTAGTTCAAAGCCACAAAATTAATCAACTCACAGGTGTTTTTTGTGTTTTTCTATGGTATGTATTGGGTCTTCACTTTGTGTGAACAGATCTCCATCAGCATGATTTCTGGCAGTCCATTCTTCCTCTTCCACCCTGCTCCAGAAGTTATCAGAGTATCCTATCAAGCAGCCAAGAAAACTTTCCTGCCTGGTTTTGGTTTCCTAAAGTCATGAGGAGGTAAAGGGTACCCCGAGAGGTGAAAGGAGTGGTTGGGACCTGTGTAAGGGATGAAGTGGGCCCAGACTCTCTCATCATCATACTCCAGAACATAACTAAACTCTGTTTCTGAGCCGAGTTTTCTGTCCAAGTGGGACACAAAGTGCCACAAGGAGGTGGCTGCAGGTGAGGGGAAGTCCAGGATGATTTTGCTCTCTGAAGAAGTAAGAGCTCTGAGCAAGTTTGGGACAGTTATCTGCTAAGTTAGCATTACTGTGGTTTTCAGATACAGGTACCAAGATTAGCCAAAGAGCGTGGCTGTTGGCAGACACCGGTGTTATAACAGGGTATGATGACACTTCTGCTGTGATTTTAGGCCCTAAAGCCTGGAATGAGCCCAGCCTTGGACCTCCAGTGTCAGGAGAGAGCTGCTTGCAGAAAATCATTGCGGAGAATCATGTCAGAACAGGGACTGAGCATGAATATTGCACTTTCTCCAGGAGAAAAACAAACCAGAGGCCAGCACAGACAGGTGTGTGAGCCTTGCTGGAATATGAAGTGCACTCCAGGGACAGAGTGCAATCCAAAGAAGTACTTGCCTTGCTTTAGACCTGGGCTCTGCATTATGTCTGTCTCCTGCTACCAATTCAAAAAAGCTCCATCATGCCTGTGTTCAGCGTAAGAACCAGTAGAATTAGATTTCCAAAATAGGCCTAAGCAATATCAGACCCACAGCAGAGAGCTGTGGTCAGATTCAGTGGGAGGGAGGGGAAGCCTAGAGTTGGAAGGATTAGGGTTGCACCAGTATATCTGGTCATCATCTCACTGTTTTCCTTTGATGTGGTTCTCTAGAAAAGACTGCAAGAACAGGTCTTGCAGCTTTTGCTAGACGTGAACTTCTGAATTAGGAGCAAAATGCGGAGGAAGGACTAAGATAAACCCAACATTCTGCCTCTTAGAGCTTTTTTGTGCATCTAGCTCCTATTTATATTTGTAAAAGTCCTGGTGCTACAGCAACAGGCACATTGTCCTGAAAAGAGACTTTGCATGACATGGCATAGCAAAGGCAAGGCTTGAAATGCTCATCATCATTGGTGATGTGCTGGTGATGTGCCTCACCTGGATGAGTTAGGATTGTTTTTATGGCTCTGTGTTGTATTGACATGCACATCTGCATAAGAAACGTCCATGTTAGGGGTACTTGAATACATTTAAAAGAAACAATCTCTAGGGGTATGTCTAGGGGTATATATGGATTTTTTTTGTAGTTTGTACTTTGTGAAATGTAGCTTAACACTCATTTTCAACAGAGTCTGGTGGAGAGCATCCTCAGGGGCAAATGTTACAAGGAAAAGCCTAAGCAGGCTGTCTGCAGGCTCTGTGCAAGGCACCTGAGCACTGCAAGAAGCAAGACAGAGCATGCCATGCTCAGTCATTCATTAAAAATGCAGCAGGCATGGGCCCAGAGTGGACCAACCTATTCAGAGTTTGGGCTGACTTCAAGACACCTACGTAGGCTGGTGGAATTGGCAGGATGGGGCAAGATGCCCAAGGCTGTCTGCTTGGGAGGAGGACACCTCCCGGTGGAAAGGAAGCATTTCTTTCCCTAGCTGACCTACCACAGGGATGGCAAGAGGTGCTGCAGAGAGCTGATTCATGGAAGCAGGAGATGGGAGAGGCAGCACCTCTTTACATCCCCTCTGGGGCTAATCCCCTGCCCCATTGCAGCTGTTGTGAACAGGGCTGTCTGCTCCTTCTCTTGGTAAGGTCAGGCCCCTCCTTGAAACACAATCTCATGCCTGCTCTGCAGGATGAGCACCTGGGGAAGTACCTGGAGTCAGGTCATGACTAGCTGGACTGTGCTGACCACAGCCCAGGAGTTACAGTCCATCAAGATCAGGAGACAGATTGCATATTTCCTTCACCATTTTAGAGAAAGGGAGCACAGGTATAGATCATCAAAGGCATTTAAACACTGAACTCCCAGGACTGGTATCAGCAGCACTTACCCAGGGACCCTGGAGCAGAAAACAAATTTGAATTAGTTTGCAAACTCTAGCCTAGACCCACCTTATCCTATAGGTGCTGCACGAACCTCAGTGTTCCAAGTACCTGAAAAGGCAACAGCTGTTCTCAGTGCTGGGAGCATCCCTTTTTAATTCCCTTGTTACAGCTGTTAACTCATTTGCCCCCTATGAGAAGGAAAATGAATCACGGCTGTCTTTTGTTTGCTAAATGTTAACAGCCTTGTGGAAAAACCCTCATAAAATATTCATCCTATCCTGTTCCTCTAAATTAGACAGTTACAGTTCTAACAAGCCCCAGAGAAGACTTCTTCATTCTCTCATTCAAAGGTACAGTCAAACATTTCTGCAGGCTTTTCTCTACTCTTCATTACCCTCAGCCAAAATTTCTGCTCCCCCAAGCTCTTTGCTGCTTTTATTCTTGCATATCTCTGTGCATCTGGCATTACAATAGGAGAAGTAGAGGTTTCCAAGTGCATTCATCCACGTTGCTTTAATGGTAAAGAAAAGGAATATATTTGCTTTTGCAAATGCAAGGAATGATGGGGGTTTGTGTGTGAGCATGTTTGCAGGTGCCACTGAGTGATTACTTCCCACCTGGGCAGGGGGAGTGAGAGAGGTCTAAGATGTTTTCAGATCAGAAGGTAATGGCAAGATCTTGGACATCACACCATCCATTGCTCTCTTAGTTGAAGGGAAATTATTTTACTCTAGTAAGTGCTCACCTTCTCTCTTTCTTTTGTCAGAAAGGCAGAACGGAGATTCTTTCACAGCCCCTGTCTCCCCATGTGCCTTCAGGCTTTCCCTTCCCTACTGGGTGCATGTTTCTACAAGGATGAGGACGGGCACAGCTGAATAGGACCAGCTCCCTGCTCTCTGTATCCTGCCTGCCTTTCCTTGCAGCTCCACTGTGCCTTGATCCTGAGTGGATTTTTGATGATTCACAACAGGAGGGAAAAATTACTCAGATACTCTTTGTTGCTTGAAAGTACTAAGGAGTGAGAGAAAAAGGGAGGGGGAAAGATTTAGACTAGAGCTCCCTTTCTGAATAATCATTATGGGTAATGACTTGCAGATTTTCAGAATGGTCTGTGTTACTTCAGGCTGATTTGTTCCAAACCATGACCTGAGCGAGCCTGTGGGACACAAGATGTGTGCTTTCCTGTGTTTCAGGTTCTTCTCAGAGTCTGAAGCAAGACCTTGCTCTGAGCAAGTGGTGATGACTCCCTGGCTGCACTGTGAGCTCCTGCCTGCTGATCAAAAGATTTCTTGGTGAGCAGGGGTACAATACCATGCATGAGGCCCTGTTCATAACATGGGGAACTATTTTCCCCCATGGTGTTCCCTCCTGAGTGTTACTACTGCTCAGAAACAAGGTTGGCTTTCCCCGCCCTGGGCAGGCTGCCCTGCATCCCCCACCTTCTCCATGGTCACAGCCAAGGAAGGAGAGAAAAGTTCAGACTAAGTTGTGCTGGAGGAGAGGTTTCAGAGAGGTAATTCACTCAGTGAACTTTCTACTCCAGAGGAACTATCGAAGTAGATATGTTTACAGGAGAAAGCTTTTGGAGAGGATGGTGTTGCCTCCTGGATAGAGCAAGCACTTGGGTCTCTACTACAAACAAGAAAAGTGTCACAGTCCACTGGGAGAGCCACGGAGGCAGAGAGGGTGTGCAGAAACAACAGGAAAGATTAGGGAACTGCTTGATTTTGAGATGTCAAGGCAAACTCCTTGGTTCATAATAGGATAAAAGTAAGTCAGTCTCTGTCATGTTTGCTGGCAGGATTTGCTCTGATTTGGGAAAACACACAAGCTGATGGAAAGAATGGAATAAGCTGGGTTTCAAAGAGGAGGAAACAAGGCACTCCCCTTCGTGAACCACTTGTTCTGATGTGTGACTTTTCGGTCTGGCTAGACAGCTGAACTGAAATTAGCCAACAATCCCACTGAACTTTGCAGGAGTGGGGTGGACTTTCAGACATGTCAGAGCTTGAGAAACAAATATCCTTCATGCATACCCTTAAATCCCCTAGGAAAAAAATCTCACAACAACTCTGGTTTCACAGGGCATAAAGTGTTCTTGTTTTCCTAGCACATATTCTATATGTAGAAAGAAAAAAATAAATAAATGAAATTACAGCTAATAAATTTGTTAAGTGCAGAAAGGTTTTGTTTTTACATATAGCAGTGCTCAGTAGCACCACTAAAGTTAAAGGTCTGTCAACATTTTTGTTAATAAACCCCCAATTTTCATGCGTTTATTACTCAGTCATAAAAGCCTTTTTCTGAGTTCAGCTTGCCATATGAATCCTTAGATTCTGTCCCCTTCCAGTCTGAAGTCTGGAGAGTACACACAGATGTGATTCAGACCTTTACTCCACACTGATTTTGCAGCACTGAGCACCATTAAAAAGACTAATTTGCCTCTCAAAGAAATAGAAAAGTGGCAGCACAAGTCTTTATGTTTATACCACAGAGGAACAGCATTAGAATTAGATAACTTTTTTAACAATACAATGGAATTGTATTGGCTTTATTTAGAGCTGTAGGAATGTAAAATGGAACAGAAAGCAGATTTCCAGGATAGGGTTTCCATTATGCAGTCTGACTTCATACAGGAGCTGAGGAAGAGACAGAAGGGGAAAGGGATTCAGTCTGACATTTTGGTGTCTAATGCTCTATTACTGCCCCTGCCTGGGGTGATATTAGCTGCACTTGGACCTCAAAGGTAAGGGTTATTTAGGGACAGGACAGATCTTAAAAGAACCTTGAGAACCTTGATACACTTCTGATTAAAAAAAAACCAAACAAAATAAACAAAAACAGCAAACCAATAACTAAACCCTGTGTTCAGTCCTCCTAGTCCAGTGATCACAGGTATGTAAAGACAAGGCTTTTTCTTCAGCTGTCTTAAGGGATGAGGAGGGCTAGGATGTATATGGACCATAAAAGCAGAATCAGTTTTGCATAATCAAAATTATCAGTCTGAATAGTCACAGCACCAAGCCTGCCAGAGTTCAAGAAGTGTTTGGCCACCATCTTCAGGCATATGACGTGCTTCTTCAGGCTGTCCTGGGCTGTGCCATAAATTGGACTTTGATGATCCTTGCAAGTCCTTTCTAACCCAGAATATTCTGTGATTCTGTGAATAGGAATAGGATCTAATTTCCCTGGATTCCAGCCCAATATTCTAGCCAGTAGTGCTGCTTTGTGATTAGAAATCTTCCAGCTTTTAAAAGATGCATCATTACTTGCTGTCTACAAGGGAGAGCAAGAGGCAAGACACCAGTGTCAGGTAAAAATAGCCTTGAACCTGGATTGTTTAGGTATCCACCTTAGTTAGCCTGTTTCAGGATTGCTGTGCATCCTATTCCAATTTTACCCTTGAAAAATGTACATTTGAAGTATTTTATGCAGCCACTTGATGTGACCTGTTGTAGGAAATTTGGCTTCTGAGCAGGTGCAAAGAAAATGTCCTTTTTTGGGGAGTGCAGCTCTTTTTACTGGGGGTAGCTTATTTACACAAAAATCAGTAGCCTTTTCTCTAGGATATTCACTGAAAGAATCAAATAATAACTAAACTACTACTTCTTACACGGCATCTTAGATCCATGCGTCCTAGGATATGTTCCATATCATTAGATTTTAACTTGGTCTGCTTTGATTTTATCAAGTTCTCCAGCTAAGACTTGGGGTACCCTATTACTTCAGTGTTCTTACCTATCTTCTACACAGTTGCAGAGCAATCAGATATCCAGATATTCTTCAGAATTCGTATTCAGATTGTTGAGCATCATGGGAACAGATTTTTCTAGCCAATAATCATTAGTCTGAATCCTAATGAGTATCAGAGATAGACAGCTTTCCTATAGAGGACTGAGGAAGACATCCCATTGGACAGCCAAGGTCTTGGTTCAGACCAGGACCCCAATTTTCTATTTCAGGTTTCTGAAAGGGTCAGGAACCTGGCCATTTTCTCTCACCATGGATTTAGACTGGGGAAAATTCCTCTGTAGGCTTCTGGACTTAGATGATTACAGCTTGGAGACCTTTTTGAAATCTAACCAAGTAAGAGGAAACTATGTGTTAGACTGTGGGACCAGGAGGGACAAGTACCTTTTGTTGCTTTGGGGTTAAATTTATGGGTAGGATTTCTTGGTGATACTTTGTACCTTCTACCTCTTCCAAGCTTACCCATTCTTTTCTTCTCCCTTTCTTTGGCAACTTGCTGCAGACACACAGAAAGGTGACTATTCATGGCCTGGCAGGTGGAAGATTTATTCTGACAGAGGAAGAATTTCCTGATGAAGTGACTTCAAAGGCAAAATATGGTGGAGAGAGAGGGGGAAGCAGGCAACACTCCTGTGAAGGATGAAGAGGGAGACTGTGCCAGTTGGCATCAAACATTAGAAGGATAACCTTCGTCCTCATGGCTGGCACCAGCAGCTCAGGTTAGTGCATTGGCAGCTTTGTTTGTGCTGCAGTTTCAGCTTCCCCCAACCCCTGGCTGATTCACATCCAGGGACACAGAGGGCACTTGGCCTGTGTCCAGTGCGTGCACCAGGCAGAGCAGAGGAAGCTTTGAAAGAAATGATAGAGGTCTGTAAAATATCCCATCTGGGAAAACTGAGCTCTTTATCCCTCCTTGCTGCTCAGCTTATTGTTGTAGAGCTGACTGAACCCCCAGTGGTCTTGAGGCCTTTGTGTAAAGTTTCTCTCCCCTTGTCACAGTTTGTAGATGGCTGTGGATTTCCCAATTTTTACAGGATTATTATTATTATTATTAATAATAATAATTTAAAAATTATGTCACATGGTCTTCCTCAGGCACATAACCGAGTTGAGAGCTAATCCACCCACCTTGGTGAGCATCATTGGAAAAGGTCTGACTGACTCCTGTCTTCCTTTCTGGATTGTCATCAAGTGGAAATTTTTCTCATGAGGCAGGTATCTCAAGGTAAGTATGGTAGCATTTGAAACAGAGGGAAATACAGAAATGCCAGAAACTGAGGGGCCACTATCTCACCTAAGACCAGCACTTCTACAAGACACACAACAAAATAAACAGGCTGTGGGAGCAGAACAGGAGTTAGCCATGAGTTTTTGCAACTTTTCCACCAAAGCACTCATATGGTTTTTCAAACCACACTGTTCTGTGTCCTGAACACAGGTGAAGTTAGGTGGATATGGAGTTCTGTGGAGGTAGCTTCATCCTGAAATATACTGTCTGTAAGGATCCTGCAATTATCCTCAGTGTGGGAAGTAATACCTCTTGTTCAGCAGAGATAAACACTCATCATACCACAGAGCAGGAAGTGAAGCAGAAGGCTCTGTCAAGATCAATCTCTGTGGGAAGTTGAAGGACACAGAAGGTACCACTCTAGCAAACTAGCCAGGGCTTTAAAGCACATCTTTAGCTCTTGTGGTCAGTGCGCTTTAGTTTCCTAATATATTTTAAAATGTACTACATGAACACAAAGGTATTTCAGACAGAAGTCTTTCATTATGCAAGCCAAGGTCAATGAGGACTCATTAAAGAAATCTTGGTCTCAGGTGACTTGTTACCATCACTTTACCTGATTTTTTTTATCCCCACCTCCTCTTGGAAGAAAGAGACTGACTGGTTTAGACAGTGGAAAGCCAAACAATATACTTTTAAATAATGCAGCCTCACAAACTTGGTGCGTAGGTTTTTAAAATTACCAGATACAGAATTTGGGGTTGCTTCAGAAGATGGGTTCCAAATTTCTCTGAGCTGGACTGAACTTGAATGATCGAGGAGAATAAACATCAAAGATTTTTATTGTAAACCAGGAAGGATTATGTACACAGTCATTGAGAGCTTTTTCATCAACTTCTCCTACCACCAGGCCAGGAAAACTTTACTAGGCCTTGTGGATTAGAAAGATTTCTAACTAGATTGTTCTTTTGGTTAAAGCCAATGGAGCAATCCCAAATATTTTGTGTCTGATGATGTCCATGGCCGTACGAATAGTTAAGAAAAACTCTGATGGCTGTGAGCAAGACAATTATCCTGGGACAATAAAATACAGATTCTACATCTTGTCCCCAGCTTTTACACCTGACTTCGGTAGAATTTATTTAACTGCAAATGCAAGATGAAGTGGGAGGCAGAGGAAAAATGGGGTTCAGAGGCTACCAGCAGCTAAGCCTGCAGTTTGAAGAGACAGATGGTATTGGATCCATCAGCTGTAAGAACTTCTGTGGCACCACGCAACCTTGGTGGCTCAGTCCAGCCTCTGAAGCACAGCACATGCTCCCATGTCTCACAAGCAGTGCTGCTGAGGCCTGTGCTCTAAGCCCTTTGTTTTGCTGTTTAGGACCTATTTTTTTCCTATCATGGAGAAAGACAAGGGGAAACAGCTGGGATTGAAGAGGTGGAGGACTCCCAGATTTAGTGGAAGGGTGCTTGGAAACAATTTTGAGATGCAAAGCAGAAATTGTTGCTTCTAACTTCTTCTACCCTCCACAGATGTTAGCCAGGGAGTCTATCTACCACACCCTTTCTAATCTGCCTTAGTGGCAGATCTGAAGCAACTGTAGCTCAAAGGAACTTGCTGTACTCCTATAGCAACCTCTGTAAACACAATGTCACAGAAGTGGGACCAGCAGCCAAATTACCAGCTCACTGTCAGGAAAGCAACAGCCAACACCTCTTGTCCTCCTACAAAAATGTCACAAAGTCTCCACTGACTCCTGTTGCTTCCTTCAGCCTGCATGATTTCTTCCATTCATTCACGTATGGTCTTAAATTCCAAATCTAACAGCAGCCCAGGCTGGGGTAGGAGTGATCCTCAAATCTCTCAGCACAATTCCTTCTTTCTCCACGCAGAGGGAAAATACTCCAACAATACAAGACGTTCGATAGCCACATGTTCAGGCATAATCTGCATTCTTTTCTCAGAAGATGGAAACTTGTGTCTGGTTCATTACAGGTATGGAGGTTAATATCAAATGTCACCAAAAATCAAGTATTTTAAGGGCTGCAGCTTAGTTGTCACTTCTTGCAATAGAAGTCAGCAGGAATTGCAGATGTCTAATGAGTGATGGCTACTCCTGGAAGTCTGCAGTGCTGGGGAATAAAATGTGTTTGTTCCTGCTTATCATAAAAAGGAAGAAGAAGTAAAAGAAGATGAAGAAATCCTAGTTCCTACAGCAGTATTTAGCAGTGCTACATAGTAAAGGCAAAGCTTTGCAGGATATGGAAAGAATGTGATCCTGGTTCCAGGGAAGCTGAAAAGATTGCCAGTTCCATAAAGTGTCAGAGCATTGCTCTCAGGGAAAGGAAAGGCAAATATGTTTTTTACACAAACAAAAGAAACAACTCCTAAAACATTTGCAGGTTGTGATTATCAAAACTTAAGGAAAAAATCTCATTCACACGAGGACCACAGTTCAGTGTCTTGTCTCACAGTTTGCTGACAGGAACTGAGAGACAAGATAGCAAAACAGGCAGGGATGCATCCTGGATGGATTACTGGGGACTGCATTAGACCATCAAGGAAAAGTTTCTTTGTTTTAAACTTTTTCTCGTATGCTGTTAACACCCCCCACTTTCTGTTCCCAGTACTCCATACTCTCACAGTCTCTTTTCCATCCTTATCTGGGTATTTGTCCCCAGTTTTGCCCAAGCTCAAATAGTAACCCAAAGGCACAGGGGCTATCCTGAGACTCCTGCCCTTCTAAGGGAAAAACCCTCTCCCTAAATCCTCAGAGGGTACAGAAACCATGCCTGCCTTTCCCCTCAAGACTCAAGTCTCTCTTCTGCTAAGTGAGAAACTAAAAAACTCATAACCAAACCAAAAAAATCTCTAAAATTTTGAAAGAGATGCGACAGTTTTAAAGGAACTGAGTAAATAGTTTACCCACAAGGACAAACAATATTTTTGTTTCTCTAAATAAGTTGTATTGGGCATGTAGAATTCCTGAAAACCCACAGGAATCTCATGTCTGAGCTGAGTGATCCTTTGAAACTGGACTCCCAAAGGGCAATGCTTTCAGTCTGTGACCCTCTGGAAGCCAACTTACAGATGTAAATGTGCAAAGTCCTGGGCTTGCAGTTCAACTTCGATCTGTAACCACAGAAGAAGAATGAGTAATACATTCACAGCTGGAGGTTTTACAGTACAGATTTATGCAGCACCTGTCAGGACTGATTTAAACTTTTCTGATCCTACCCCATGGGCGAAGATGCACTAGAGGACACCTCGTGAGCCCTACTGGTTGTGCTGGCATTAAGTGCTAGGTAGAATTTCAAGGTTGCCCTCAGAGTGTCTTGTCACCAATGGGGCTTGAGGAGACTTCCCTCCACTTTGTGGTTCTAATGATGGCAGAATCAGCACATATTCCTGTTTCTGTTCAAAGATTCTCCACAGTTTATACCACTTGAACCACCAGCTCTGGTGGCATTGACAAAAACTTGCTGGTCCAAGACTGTAGTAATGAGGAACTGAAAAGTTGCCTCAAATGACTGTCTTCAGCATTGCTCTTCACTACACCCTCCCTTTTAATCTGCTGAGTTTTATTGCTTGTTTGTGGTACAGTTACAACATCCTTATTCTGATTCCCTTCCCTGAACATTTAAATTCCCTATGTGAACTCAACCTGAGTTCCAGGTTAGCTTAATTTTTCTATATACAAATATATATTTACTGAAAATGTTTAAAAAGTATTTGTGTGGGATTTAAGATAACATTGAAATTCCTTTTGCTGATGATTTATAAAGCTATTTTCCCCCTGTCTAGACGCTTTCAATATTTGCAATTAGCTGATGGAAAAATAAACGGTGGAGTATTCTTTCCAAACCTCCATTGGAGAGGAAAAAAGGTCTCCATCATGTAAAGTAAATACTCTTCTGTCAAGTCAGCCAGGAAGAAGCTTCTAAAAGGCAAAAGACATGGAGGATGAGTCCAGCTAGTGCTGAACTAAGGTGTAGAACTTGAATAAAGTAGGGGTACAGAGATTTTATAGCTCCAGGGAGAAAAAGGAGAAAACAAGATACTGTGCCAGAGACATTTTTCTTGGGCTGATTGCAAAATTAGCTGGAGCTGAAGCTAATTGATTGTGTAGGCAGATGAAACAAATTTGAGATGACTATAAATAGCAACAGTCTTTCCGTGCAGCTGTAAATCTGAGCTGGAGAGCTGTCTTCAATTCGTTGTGAACATTTGCAAACATGGGAGAGAGAGAGTAGAGTAAAATAAAATAAAGTAGAACAAAGCATGGTCATACAAAAAAAACATACAGAGAGCTCAGCACAGAGAGAAATTGTCAGGGTCAGCCTTTACAAGACAGATGAGAGCTGGAATTTAATCTCACAGATGTTGTGGCCTGATGCATTTTACCTGTCTCGCCCCCTCAACCACAGCCTGGGAGAGGCAGAACTCAGTTCTTTCTTTTGTCTTTACAGGATTTTACGTCAGATAGTGTTGCTGCCTCTTAATGGAGGAAGAGGGTGAGTGAAGCAAGGGGCTAGGTGTGTTTGTCTGGGTACAAGCAGAGAAAAATGCCACATCTCATCAATCCCTGGAAATGGGAAAGACATTGTGTGCTCTATGCAAACTGTGAATACATGTGGGCAGGCCCTTGCCATGCTTTTTTCCTCCACTCTTTAAGGTGGGGGAGTTGTGTTTTTTTCTTCAGGATTAAGTTACTTGTTTAAACTCTGCTGTACAGCTGTGATGAGCAACAGCCTGATGAGGGAAAGCTATGGCTGAAACCCAGAGGAGAGATGGCTGTCAGGATTGGAGTCTCTGCATGTGGCCAGTGGCAGCTTTCAGCCTCTGTGCCTGTACCCCCATCCTGGGTGGTCTCCAGAGGAAATGATCTCCCTGTGGTGTAAGACTACAGACATGGATGCAGCCTTTCCTGCACCACTCTGGAGAGCTGGTGAGCTCTGGAGAGCCAAACTCTTCACCTTGGTCATTTATCTGCCCATCTGCAGGAGGGGGTCACCCTGTAATACCAGGTGACAAAATAAGTCTCACAGTTTAAGTCCAAAAGTGTAGAATTCCATTATATGAAATTACAGAGTCATTTGAAGAATTGCATGACAGGAACACAATTAGGATGAAAGATGTGATGCTTGGACTTTTTCAAAAGGGGTCATCAGGCCTTTACCACCAGATTCACTGTTCTAGTAATATCTACACTCTGCTCTGCTGGGTTTAGCCGGAGAGACTTCCCACACTGGGGAGTTATGGATTACAGATACAAGCCAGACAAAAGGGTAGAAAGAGAAAAGACAAACAAAAAGGTTTACCTAGCCACTGGTTGGAGACTGTCTGCTTCCCACATCTCTCACAAGAAGGTGAGTGGAGTGACTGTCTTACAAGTAGGGCGAGCAAGGAGTGTTCACATGGTCAAGCTGGGTGTGGAGGATGAACAGTAACTTTTCCAGCTTGAGTAACTCACTCAGTTGACCACGCTTCTGCTGGGTGATGACAAGGCAGTTCAGGTGCCAGCAAAGGCTATGCAGAAAGGAAGGACAAGCTGGGGCACTCTCTACGGGCACTTCATTCCACTGTGTGCTCTGCTAGCTGTGGCTCTTCCATTTGATGTGAACCACCACCCTGGGGAGAAGGCCAAAGCCAGTCCAGCTCAGCAATGAGCTTCTGTAGTGTTCTTTTGGTAAATACAGTGTATTTATATGAATTTTAAAACTGTTCACCTGACAGCCATAGAGAATCAGCCTCTCTGCCTACACTCAGACCAAGCCCACAAGGTTGTGATGCGACCATGATTCCTCTCTCTGACCCATTAAAACATACCCGAGGTCTGGGATCTCTCCAAGGCGGAAGGAGACTGGATGTTTCTAAAATGAGTGTTGGATAAGCAGAGTTAATTCTTTTGGGCTCATTCATGTGCTTGGGTTTGGCCCAGCCTGCCAGGCAAAATCTGCTTGGTATGTTTCAAGGCCTGCTGTTTCAAAAGCAGCGGCTGTGGTGAGTAAACCAAGGCAGTGGTTTGACTCCTGAACCATCTATGGGAAAACCCTCTTGGATTGTATTTCTCATGTCCTTTTTTTTCTTTCTGATAAGAAAATGCCATTCCAAGACTAACACCCACCCACTCTCAAAATCATGCATGCAATCTCCACCTGACCTGTCACCTCCCTCCTGACATTTGAAAGCATCTGTGTTTATCTTCTTTTTTACTGGGTTTCAAACGACAATGCTATACTCTCATGGAGGATTCTTTTATCAGCTTCAAGGCCAGGAATCTAAAAGGAGTTAACCTGAAGGTCACTTTCTAACAATTTCGCTACTCAGTCCGAAGAATCACCTTGGAGATTTCATGTTTAATCAAGACATTTTTACAGCTTTTCTGCTAAAGAGAGAGGTGCACTTTGATTGAAGATAAAATCCATCAAATGATGCAATTCATTTCATCTGGCGTCGCAGAGTCTCTGTCCACTTAGAAAAAGACTCTCTGCATCATGGAGAGAAAGGCTTCTTTTTTGAGGGGTGGGGGAAGGATGACTGTTAGGCCTGTTCTTCAAGTCCAGTTTTAACATAAGTCTCCTGCTGAACCCTACCTGACTGCTCTGAGAAGACAAACAAGGCAAATAGCTCCAACTGGATATACTCTGCCCAGGTCTGTGTATCAGGTTTGGTCTTAAGTTTCACCAGCTTCTATAAAGATACCTTCCATTTGGAAGAGTCTTGCCCTTTGGTATAACACTATCATTTCCTGACATGTGGAAATCAATTGTATAAATTCATGTTTACTTGCCTATATATCCACTGATGTGCTATATAATTCATGTTCTACTTGCAAAAAGCCTGCTCACACTTATCCTGGTCACAGAGGCGATAGGAAAATTTGGATCTGCCAGACAGCCATGATCGGGGGCCTTCCCCTTGCTTCTGCAATAAGAAGTATTCTACCAAGTTTTGAGACAACCTGATTTCCATTGCACACCATATGGTTCCAGCTGGGTATGGGTTAACACACAAATGTCTGAATGGGAATCAGGTGTATCCAAAACTCAGGGCCCCTATCAGGATAAGAGGAGAGTTGCAAAATCTCTGCAATACCTGTATTGACACATTTAAACCAGCTGTGCAGCAAGCAACGAGGAAAGGCTTGTTTCATGCCTCTTACCCACTCACACCTCTTTCATGTTTTGCCCAGTTGGACATCTGGCATGTTTTTTACTACACACCCAATGCTGAGCTTTCATTTCAGGCGACCCATTCTGATTCTATCAGAGCTGACTTCTGCCCTTATAAATGCATGAAACTCAAGGCTTGTCTTGAGGCAGAGCCAAACACTAGGAACGTTGCTCAGCAATAGGTCAACCTCAAAGGGTTTGAAGCATCTGCTCTTTTGTGCTCCCAGGGATTCACATGCTGATGCCCACAACTGTGGGTCTCTGAGTGAGGCAGATGGTATTGTCCTGGGTGTCTGACCTGGCTGATTCCATCACTGCAGGATTCTTCTGCAGTTCATCTTACATCTGTTTCCCACTGGACCCATGCAAGAAGAGACTTGCTACTGGCATTATATTAATGGAAACCGAATGCGTGCACCTGGTACATCCTATTGTAGTAAAAAAGTTGAGATTGCACAGGAACCTAAAATAACCAAATGCTGAAAGACCTTGCAGAAAGAAGTTGGAGAAGGATCTTATTTGGCCCAACAGAAGGGAGAACATTGTTTCAAGACATAAGGAGAATGAGAAATTACTCTGGCTGGAGGATACCATTACGCCAAAATAATGACGCAGTTTAGCCTCACACACAATAGTGACTGACATAGAGCAGGTGTCAGTCCCTTACCCAAGGCTTCCCAAAGCAAGGAATTCTTTTAAATGTAGCCAACACTGATAACATTGGCTGATCTTCAAGTCACAAGTACTTTAACTCTCCAGCTGTGCCAGTCACAGTCCAGTGTGAACTTCAGGCATGCTGTCTAGTTCTGTCTGTGGCATCATTACACATGGTCAGCAATATCATATTCCCTACTGAGCATAAAAATATGGTCTTAAATATGAATTAAGCTTTTTTCATCTCACACCCTAATGTCTCATCTCTTTTAAGAACAAAACTTTGTAAATTTCTAACAGGAGAGTAAGAAAGAAGCCACCAGAGATGTCAGTAGAATAAGCTGGGTCTCATGACTGGAAAGAGATGATCAGAGATCTTCATTCAAGGCAGACACAAAGCCTTCTGAAGAAAGTACAGGGGTGTGCAAGCTGCAAGACAAGCCAGTAGATTGGGTGGGGTGGAGGACATCAGGGAAAGGGATGATGAAGTGAAAATGGAAAAAGTTGCTGGGTGGATCAAACTCTAAACAAGGATTCATGAGAGGCATACAAGAAATCTGCAGGTTAAATATCGTGAGCAGTGACACAATCTAACCATATTCTGAAGGTTTTGGAGTGGAGGATTAGACAGATTTCCCAAGAGAAGATTGTCTTCCATGCTCCTTTATCTCTGCACTTCTCAAAAGCTCTATATTTATCCCTGCACCAGAACCTCCATCTTCACTTTTGTTTTGCAGCCTTTTTCCTGTCAATGCTTCTAATTTTCTTGCCTTGCTGCATGCTTCTACCAATGCCAAGATGGCTTAGCACTGATTTCTCAGTTCACTCTAGTCAGATTCTCTGTCGTTCGTTATTTGTTTGCTTAAATCTGTCTGGCTGAGGGCCAAATGCCCTGAATTCCAAGAGTTCCTTTTTCAGTGTTCCTTTATCTCCTTGGAAGATTAGATGATGCTGTGGGCTCTCCATCCTGGAACATACATATCTTGGAAGTGTAGAGGGATTTCTGTCATGTCTAATTCTCCATCATATTCACATGATGTTACTGCACATCAGCAAGTTGAATGACAAAGATAAAGAAAGCAAATCACCAAAAGCTTAGAAAATCTTAGGTATACTTTAGCCATCTCTGACAAAGACAATGTTCCTGTAACTTCAGGGTGCAAGGAATTCACTCTGCTAGTCCTTCTGAAATATCTCTTCACACCATCCCTTGTCCTCAGCAGGCTTGGAAGGCAAAAGCTGTCTAATTGAAGTGAAAACAATTGACGGAGACATTTTTACTACCCTTATTAAAGGGAGAAGGAGTCTTTGATATAGCACAATATCCACTAGATGATGCAATTAATTTATTTTGGCTGGCCAGTGCTCTTGCCTGGGTCTGTGTGTTATTAGAGGGTGGTGCAATGGTTGTTCTTCCCACTGCTTGCAGGCCCTAGGGTCAAGTTCTGCCCCACCAATAACATGACTCATCTCTGCATACAACAATTCCTCAAGTGATACCAAAGTGACCACAACATCAGTCAGCTTCCAATCATCTGAATCCAGTAATGATGGCTACTTCCCCAGAATCCTCTTCAGAGCAGCTCACACACTTGTTCCTAACCACAGAATGAAAGTCAGCAGGGAACATGTTGGCTTTCACAAAATAATATGTGAGAAAGGCCCTAGGGCGGATATCATTTACATTTCTGTCCTCATTAATATGCCACTTCATTAATAAATTAAGTTGAATGCCCTTGTAGAAAGACATACTTGTCCTAATGCAAAGGATACCAGTGTGACACTAGGCAACTCACCCAACTTTGGCTGCACAATATAATGAAGCACCTCTGAGTTTAAGGCAGAGAAATGGTTATCTGACAACCCTGATTCCAGTTGCCCTGGGTAGCCCAGTTTGCACCTATCAGCTATAAAAAGAATCAAAGATAGCAACCAGATAAACAGATAGAAAAAGAAAAATTATGATAAAACCCTTCTGCTCCCTACACTTCCATTCTTTCTTTGCTAGTTTCTCTTAAATAAGTGTCTTCTAAGTCAAATGTGTGGGAGAGCTAATTACAGAAGGTGGATAGGTTAAGATAACCACACTTCAGTTTGGAACCCTGGAAGAATTAAAGCAACATTCTCTGTCAATTTTCCACAAAGTTATTAAAAAGTAAAGAGACCTCAGCCAACCCCACCCCAGGTAACGTGGTGCTGCTGTGGGGTCATCCCGACTATGTTTCTCTTGGTTAATGGATGCTAGGGAAGGGAAAACAATGGGATGGAGAATTTGCATCCTCTAGATTGAAGAAATCTCTTTGGAGCAAGTAATGCAACTTGATTTTTTAAGAAAATCCTTATGGTCTGCATAATTAGAACTACTATGCATGCAGTAGTTCCAGTAGTTGTTTAGGAAAGCCAGGTTTTTTATGGCAAGGCAAATGGACCTTGAAAAGAAGCTCTGTTTTCAGAGTTCTATAAAGAAACTCAGGGCTAAAGAAATGGGGGGGGGGGGGTGAATTTTATAATATATCCTCTATCCATGTTATTTCTCTTCCCTGTGGTGAAGATAATCTATAAGGAACCATGACTACATCCTAATACTTTCCCTCCATTTTGACACTTGTTATGAACTTTCTGCTGTGTCAGGATATAACTGTATCACTTACAGGAATTAGGAACAGCACTCCTATTTCCCTTTAGGTAAAAATCCTTGACCTGTTTTGCTCACAAAGTTTGATGTTGCTCCTAGGGAATAAAACCTTAGCCATTATACTGGGAAGAAATCTTGAGAGTTCTTAGAAATGACTCCTCTTTTCTGGAGGCTTGGAACAGGATTTCCTGCTGATCAGAGTAACAGATCAACTTGGAAGAGCATCTTTATGATTTCCTTGTATTTGACATTATTTTACAGTGATGATTTTAGTTTCTGCCCGTCCTACATAGAACAAGCCGTGAGAGCCAGTTAGGCAGATGAATGTGTTCTGACAATAGCATCTGTAGGACAGGGGCATATTTTTGCCAGGAAGCATTCAGTACTTTTAAATATTTGATATTTTTAGTTTTTTTCATTTTCAAGTATTTGTTAATATTTATTCCACATGGGTGACAGATCTGAAAAAGCCACAAGATTCATGAGGATTCATTCACTTCATATGCTTTGGGCATTTTAAGGACTTGACCACACTGCATTCAGGAGCAGATCCACTCTGCTGGGAATTACCATCTATTTATTTCACTGGGAATTGAACTGAAATCCTACCAAAATGACAGCATATTTCACCAAAAAAAGAATGTCCAGGAATGTTTCCTGCTGAACAGGTACACGTGAATCCCCTTGTAATAGCTGGGTATTAGATTTTAGACTCTCTGAAAATCAGTGCCAAGTTCACTGTGAACACACAAAATGTTTTGTACTATCCCGTCGTGGTTCAGAACTGATGCCAGAATAGAAAGGAAAGAAAAGAAAAAAAAAAGTGATCTCCTGCCCAAATTCTTCCTTATAATGAGTATGTGTGAGACTAACTATGATCTCATAGAAATCTCTGTTTTGTGGTCATTAGGTATTATTTACATGTCATCAAACTGGCTTTGTTACCTGCTCTGTCCCCTGCAACTCACCTCCAGCAAAATTGTTGCTGTATCAAAGAAGGAATCTGCTTGAAACTCCACACACCACCAGTTGTACCTTAACCTCTTGTTTACTGGTGTTTGACACATAAAAGATCAGCTGCAAATGGAATGAAAGTACAGACATACAAACAGCATCTTCCAAAATAGGGCCAATGCTCACTTCACAAAGATTCTGCAGTGTTATGCTGCCAGAAAAGGACTAGTTATCTGTCTCAAACCCATGGGAACGCTGGGTATTGGGAGTATGAGATTATTCCAACTGCTGGTGTTACTGTGCTACCACACAGGATATACTAGGTATTCCCCATATGTGTAGAAAGATATGACCCACTCATCTCTTTGCTGGAACTCTTTGACAATATTCAAAGAGTGTGAAAGATCAGAACAGTATTTGTCTGGGTTACTACTGTAGATTTTTCCCCAGGTTTTGCCTCAGCAGATTATTATACATCTGCTAGCAGGGTCTGACTTGCACTCTGTGGCAACAGATGCAATCAGACCCTGTTGTCAACCAGTGTGTGTGGCCATAATTTGACAAACACAGTATGAATGAGTTTGATGCAGATTCAGTGTTTAAAGATAAATGTAACACAATATTGGCTTTTAACTGTGGGTTTTAGGATCATATTGTACTTCTGAGACAATACACACCAGCTGTACTTCTGTGCCTCTCAGACAGCTGACACCTATACACCCTGGGGAGCCTTGAGGAGGCACAAATGCTTCTGTTTCCCTCATCTATTTCCATACTCCTATCAAAGGCACAAAATTAAGGGTAAATTCTATTGAAACTCCCTCCATAATCAGCTGAGGAAGGTTCATCACAACTAAGACTTTAAGCATTCTTTGAGGGATCTTGTCTTTATGGTGGGGCCAACAGGGCAAAGGCAGTGATTCTTTTTCTGCACTCGGCATGGGCAAGGCCATAACTGAATTTGGTGTTCAGCCTGGGGCCTCTTGTTGTGAGAAAAATATCATGGGATTGAAGTGTGTCCAGAGAAGGGCAATGAGGCTGATGGAGGATCTGGAGCACACATCCTGTGAGAAATGGCTGAGGATGATGGGGGTGTTTAGCCTGGAGGAGGCTCAGGGAGGACCTTATCACTCTCTACAACTGGATGTAGCCAGGTGGGCATGAGTCTTTTCTCACAAGATGTGGTAGGACAGGAGAACATGGCCTCAAGGTGCACTAGGTTTAGACTGGATATTGGGAAAAAATTCTTCATCAAAAATGTTGCGCACCACTGGAACAAGTTGCCCAAGAAGTAGTGTAGCCAGTGTCCCTGGAGGTATTTAAAAGACATGTAGATGTGGTACTTGGGGACGTGGTTTAGTGAAGGACTTGGCAGTGGTGGGTTAATAATTGGACTTAATGACCTTAAAGGTCTTTTCCACCTAAACAATTCTGTTCCTATTATTCTACTCATAGACCACAGAGGGAGGGTTCTGAGTGCTTAAAATTAGATGGGATGAATCTTGGTATTAAAGCAGAAGTTCAAAGTCGAGTGGAGAGCTTGCATAGGGGGCTTACCTAAACTTTAAGATCTGTAACATAGCAGTAGCCAATTTAAGAGCCTTACCCTGCATAAGGGCATCTTCTCCAGAGTATAATCCTTACTAGCTTGCACTGTTCTGCTTGATTCCCTAAAGGAATTATATCAGGCCTTACAGAGAGGGGCAGCTATCATTAGGCAATGCTCAGAGTAAAAGTACAGTCAGTGCTCCAAATTTCAAGACAGTAAGGAGAGATATTACCAAGACTGCTTTGCTTTTGATACTTTCATATTAAGGTAATCAATCATATGTTGTCTTCTCATTGAAGATCATGAAAAAAAGAGCAGAAAAAATGGTGAGTGTCTGACTGGTGTCACAAAGAGAAAAATGCACAAACCCTAAGACTAGAACTTTCAAGCGCAGATTGGAGTTCTTGTATTACTGCAACCTTCATGCGTGATGGTGGGCAGCCTCCTTAAAAGTAGACCCACATATAGTTAGAGGTAGCAGCCATCAAATAGGACTTACCACATCCCAGGTTCCCCTTAGAAACAGGTACACTCAAGCAGAATAAAAAACTAGATAACAGACAGCCTTAATTCCTTCTGGAAATGCCAAAACAAGGAGTGACCTAAAACTCTGCCTCCTGCTCTGAGCATCCAGAAAATACCAGGATTACCAATTTTCCCTTCCTTCCTAGACATAAGCAGATGTGCCTTTTTAAAATAAGAACTCAAAGGGAAAACAGTCTTTGCAGATTCGTTGCTATTTTGTTACAGTGCTAGGTGAATTGGAAGGAAATCCATATACACTGGGAAAAAAACTCCCCTCTGACCGGAGACAGAAGATTTTATTTCTGAATTGGCTCAAAATGTTTTGAGTCAGATGAGTTCAATAATGAATTACTTTCCAGTTACAGTGCAGGGTTACAGTTCAGGACGTTTTCTCAGTAGATGGGACACTCTTTGTTAGCCTATAATGCAATGCAGATGTTTCTCTTTTTGCCCTGTGCAAGGATGATTATCTATATGGGTTTTCAGAGTTTTCACACAACCCAGACATGGAGTCTGCAAAGAGCAAACTTCCAAACTACATGTCCCAGAAGGCCATAACACAAGGGAAAAGCTCAGAAGTGACTTGAAATAGAGCATTTTGGGGTAATCTTGACACACCACAAGAAAACATTTTGATTTCAGAAATGGTGAAATATTTTGTTTTGTTTGAAAATGTCAGGCAAAATGCTGTGGCCTTGCCAGAAAAAAGAAAAAAAATTTTCGGGGGTTTTTTGATATTTTTTTCCCAAAATTTCCACCCAGAGAAAAGTCTTGACATTTCAGCTCTTTGTTACAATGTGGGATGAAAACAAACATTGAAATGTCAGGATTTGCTGCAGGATGAATTTTGCCAAACTTTTGGTGTAATGCCTTGGCCCCAAAATTTACATCTTACTTTGAAGTATGGGTGTATGCTCAGAGGGTGGAAGGGATTTTGTATAAGGAGTGTCATATGTTCATGGCAAACTAGACACCTATGTCTTACAGTTCCTGTGATGTTTTAGACCATTGCAGTTAACAGGTAGTGGATACAAATAAACAAAAGATAGCACAAATCAACATGGAAATTCTTGTCTTTTTGCTTAGTTTTTGCTCCTTCTGTAAGTGGGGAAACTGCCTTAGGTCTGTATCTGATTTTAGCTTGATTAATGGAAATCAAGAACAATGGGAAGCTCTTGTCTTGAAGTCATTGGGAGTGATGCCTGAGTGAGGAAGGAGGAAGAAAAAAAACCAAGTCAACCTCGGACAGCTTGGCCCAATGCAAGCTTTGGAGATATCTCAGCAAGTAAGGCAAATGTGGTCACATGCCCTATTGGCTGAAAGTAATTAGGGAGCATAAATCTGGATTAGTGTCACAACTCAGTCTGTACAAATATCCTTAGAGGGATTTGGTTCTGCCAGCATTGAACAATACATTGGTGTGAATCAGCTACACAGGATTATGTGTGGATATTGCTTTTTGGGCAACAGGCACATTGACAGAAAGATTTATACTTTTACTTCCTTCATGGATTTCTTAGAACACCATCCTTTACATGGCTAAACACAAACTGCAAACTAAAAAGAGAAAGAAATACAGAAGAGCTGGAAAAAGCTTTCTGTTATCTCTGGATTATCCAATCATTCCAGCAGCAGAATATCAATACCTGTTTTGGAATGCCTCACATGAACACATGTCACAGCTCTAAAGGCCAGGCTATGTTTAGTTGCTGAAAAGCACGAGGTTTGTGTACAAAAGAGCAGCTTTCAGTCAGCCCAGAACCCTACCTTCAAGAAAATATTAGTTTGGGGCTCCAGGGAATGTAGCATCTACAGAGAAACTCTTCCCTGTTTCCTCTGGACATTCAGTCATCAGCAGTGGGAAGCTCTGATCAGATTATCACGTTTGGAAGCTGCCAGTGGACATTTCCTTCAGGAATTATCCTCATCCTTTTGGACATAGGGGCTGCTGGACATAGGCTGCTGCTGGAGATGACATAGTCCTGGCAGCCACTGTCCATCCCATCCCACACAAAGGTGGATGCTGCATATTGTCATCTCTACAGCCTGGAACTAGCCAAGGGACACTCACTTGAACTTCCCTAAATTAAGAGATCCCTTTGTACCATCAAATAAATAAAGTTGCTTTACCTTTCCACTTTACAGGACTCTTTGAAAGAACAAGTTCATGTATGATCAAAAATGGTCAAAGGGATACAGACATTGCAGGCAGTCCAGAAAGAGGGAACAAGGTATTTTCAAAATCCAAGATGGATTTCTTTTACAAATTCTCAAAGAGTGAACTGCCAGAGGAGATCACTTTGAGTGTACGGGGAACATGCAGTTATTTGAGTAATTTGTGAAGGTTATATTTCACAGTGCAATGATAGACAAGGTATGAGTGCTAAAAATCATGTCAAGGCTGCTAGAATTATGACCTTATTATTTATTTCACAATCTCTGAGATATGGGATGAACTGGGTTAAATGAGGTACCTTTGCACTAGGAGAAGCTTTTTTTTAATCACAGAAAGATTTTTTGTATTCACATAACACAAAATTTTGCAACAAGACTGGTTTCTTCAAGGAATAGGTGATTTATCTCAACTGGGCATGGAAAAAGGCCAACATTCCTTCACCTCCACAGTACTGTGCTTTGTCACCAAAAGATACTAGCAACTTAGCCCAAAAGGTTGTTTTGGCTTCAGATGTCTTGTAAAGAAAGAAACGAGGAGAGTTTTCTAGCTGAAATAACATGAGCCCACTTGGACTCAAGGGAAAAGATGAAGGCGAGTGGGACTTTCAGAAACAGAGGAACCTGCCTTTTCTCTGCCTTGAGTTCATTGGTAAGCTGGCATTTTAAAAATGGTCCCTCAACTGCATCAGTTTAACAATCTGTGGGCTGGACCACTATTTTATAAAAGCTATCATGTTTCTCAGGAATGGCCTGACAAGGAAACCCTCTGTCAAGAGACATTCTACAAGTGTTTATTACTCTGCATGAATACCACTCTAACCCTGGGACAAAATCACCGCCTTTTCAGGCCTCTCAGCCCCCAAAGACAGAAAGCGGTCACAGTGATTATTCTGCTCTGAGTCCCACCCGTACCCTGAGCCCTGGGCTGCCTCACAGATGCCTTCAGCCTGTCTGCAGACTGCCTCCACGGGCAGGCCGAGTCCTGCTCTACCCAGCTGGCAGAGCCAAATCTGCCTGGAAAGGTGCTCTCCAGCTATGCAGGAGGCCATGGCCAAAGCCTTAGCCTGTGGGCAGGAGGCAAGCACAGTCTTGAGGCCACTGTTAGCAGAGAGTAAAGACACATCCAAAAAGTCAAGGAAAAAACCTAAGAGATGACAGCTCTGAAGACACTGGCCCAAGGTAGGAGGCCATTGCAGTATGGAAGCCAAAACCAACATATGCTACCAAGCCTGAACAGACCCTTCCCAGTAGCCCAAGAAAAATTCTTGCTGAAACATGGCTGAGTCACTGCCTTGCATATGAAGAGAATCTGTTGTATATCCAAGATGTCAATCCTTTGCCGAATAAAAAAAATGTTACATTCCCCTTTCCTTTCTGGAACGCAAATGACTTCCAAGGATGCAAAAGTGTTTTTAATGATTTTCATATCTCATTACCAAGGCAACAATTAGAAGTCTTGATTAGACTTTAACCTTTTTTCCTAAGAGCTGTTGAATCTGACTCTGAATGAGTTTACTCTTCTGGACATCTTCTAACACTTGTTGCTCCAACTTGGCACAATACTGCCTAAAACTCACCATGATATTTTGCATCTCCCAATGAGCCTTGTGTAGCTCCAGTGCCCCACTGCACTGCAAGGTGTAAGCATCATCAGAGCAAACCTGCTGCTGTGATGGCTGAGGATCCATGGCATCAAAAGAGATGGATTCCAAACTGATGCTGATGAAGGGCAGACAAACAATTTTTCACTAAAAAAGTAAACACTGAACAATTTGACATCAGCAGAACTAACCAGCCTGAGGAGAAAGAAAACAACAAAAGGAAGAAAAAGTAAAAGAATTTATTCAGTTCCCACTGCTTTTTCTTTCTCTTTTTTTTTTTTTTTTTGAGCTAGAATAACTGAATATTCCAGCTTCCTCACAAGGGAAATGATTTTATGTGCTAATGTTAGAGGAGAGGTTTGCAGACTGCCTCAGTGAATGGAGTCATGCAAAGTAGCATGGAAAAAATAAAAACAGAACTAACAAAAGGTGTTGGGAGCTGAAATGTTTTCAAAGGGGAAGTGTTGCCCCTTTTTGTTTTAAGTCAACCACAAGGCTGTTTTGATGGAGTGGAGAGGGACAGTGGATGAGGTGCAGTACTCAGACTCAGCTGGGCAGGGCTCTACTCCTGACTTAAAACCCAGCACACTGCATGACCCTAGGCAAGTTCCTCCCCTTTCCTCCTACTCTTTGCCTGTCTTCTCCAGTGTACCTGTGACCTCTGGGGCAGGGAAGAAGATAATGTTCCTCAGTTGAGAACATTCTGGGAGTGTCTTACGTGAGCAGAAGTCCTCTGAGCAGGCAGAAGCCTTGCTGGTGAAAACACTTCTGTCTCCTTGGCCTCATCAGCATTTTGCCAGGAAGCAGCTGAGCTCTTGCCAGCTCTGATGCTTCAGGTCTCCTCAGTGGCACTAGGAAAGTGCTCTAAAGTGGGGGATTTTCCTGAATGGCAGGGATTCCCCACATTTTCCCAGTCCAAGATCCAAGACAGTAGTCCTTGAATTCCCAGAATTCAGAGTAGTTGGCTCATTTTTTCCTCCATTTTCTTAGTATTTTTTTTTCCTCAGTTAGACAAAAGTATTTTCATTCCTCCTGTCCTATCCTCTTAAAAAAAGAAAAAAGAAAGAAGAAAATAAAACTGTAGACTCTACTACATGCAAAATTATGTCTGCCCTTTTCCTAACAAATTAGATAAGAAACCCATTTTTTAATATGTTGGAATTGATCAGGGAGTAATTCCTGCTAAGAGCTATGGGACAGAATCCTTATGTCCCTCCTTAAGTTTCCAGATATGAGAAAAGGACCAATATCTGGGTCAGACCACAAGTTCAGCTGTGTTGGCACCCATAACCAGTAGATTTCAAGGGACATAAAGGACACCACAGACATGTTTTGAACGTCCTCAGAGCACCCTTTCTGACCCAAGTTCTCTGTAGCTCTTGCTGAGTCAGAGGTAGTGTTTTAGAAAAAGTATTTTCTTAAAATCTTTCTAGTAAGGGTTTGAACCCAGGTAAGCAACCTGTGGCAGTGATGCTGCCTTAGCTAAGCATGGGGAATAAATATCTATTTTCATTAGTGCTGAATAACCTGGCACTGCCTTTAAAGGCTGAGTGTAGGATTCCAGACTCCATTTATTGTCTATAGAGATAGATATGTACCCTCAGGGCGCAATTAATCTCATCTTGGGCTACCTGTCTCAGTCACAGGTGAAAGTCTGAAGACACCCATTTCTGTCCCCCCCTTTCACCTCCTCTCTCCTCCCTGTAAAGGCAGTCTAGGGTGTCTAGCTGAGCTTTAGAAAACTAAATTTTAGATATCCAGGCTGAGGTGAATTTCCCCCACAAGTACCAAGTATCTGTGACAGACATCACAGGATCACAGGTAACAGCACAGACCAAGAAAGTACCATATTTTTAAAACTGTGCTGTTACTCCCATGGCTGATGGAAGAGATATCTGTGGAAAACAAGAGGTGTAGTCAACAATCTCACAAGGAGGCCCAGGAAATCCCTGAACTACCAGCTGTGGTATCTGAGAGGGGATCCCAAGGAACAGATCACTCAGATAGACTTTCTCACTCTTTTTCCTTCTACTCTCTGAGACAGGATGCAGGATCAGGGACTGAAGGTCTGACTCTGTATGAGTTACCTTCTTATTTCTTCTTGTAATAGCTCACCTGGAAGCTAATGGGACATAAATGTGTATTAATAGTGATAGGCATGGAGAAGAAGAAATATGAGAAATGTCCCTTTGGAGTCCTTACCACTATCAGACAGTGAAGACAGATAATTGCATAAAATCCCCCCTTCAGCATTTAAATCACTTCATCATCCTATTTTCACCACAGGGAAGGAAACAGACTTTCTGGCTTCTCTGCTCTTAGCCACCATGGGTCCTACATCTCTCAGGTCAATAAAGGTTGCACCAAGCTATGAGTATAGCACATGGGAGTCTTCACAGTGCAGACATGTCCAGAAGTAGTTGATACATGGATTTGCATCTAAATAGCTTAATAAAATCTTGAATAGCCAGCTCTTGGTTTAAAGAGGTTCATCCATACATACAACTTACCCTGCTTTTCTCTCTCTTCTGCTTCACTGTGTCTAAATTCTGTGTTCTCTTAAGAGTCCAGTTTTTGGAAGTCAGCTGGTCACTGACACAGGAGAAAAGCTCTGAACATTTAATAAATTAAAAGACTCAATGAAATAGAAATATTCATGACAAAGAAAACCTATTTTCTCCATTAAAATTCTCCCAAATAATGACCTTTTTACAGCACTCTGGAGATGGGGTTTGGTACTTTCACAGCCAGCAACAAGAACATTATGTACCAAGGTCCAAAATCAGCTATCTCAGAATTATCTCCTTTCCCTTCTCCTCAGCAGCAGCTTAAACTACCACTGCACTCTCAGTCCTTGAGATGGCCCTCAAATTCACCCTTTCGGACCCTCCCCTCTCCATTGCTAACCAAGCCTTCACTTCATAAGCACACAGCCCTGAATTTGATTTCCACCTCTTGGGATCTACATCTTTGATGTAATTCTGTTAACGTCAAAGACATTATGGCAAGGACTCATCTGGGATCTTGTGTACAGCTGTTGTGTTCCAGGCTGCAGGAATTCCCAGTCCTCCACCACACCCAAATCTGCCCTGGGTTATCAATACTCTGATAAGCAACTCAAATGGTAAAGGAATTTATCTACTCATATTTTCTTCATTCATTTTCCCTGGGCTCCCTCCCCTTTGATTTTTCACTTTTCAGGCCATGACATTCCTGCTGATTCCTAGATCTCTGGATTCCTACCTCCTCCTTCTGTTGTTGCTAATACACAGCTCTGTCTGGAGCCAGATTTAATTAGACCACAAGAAAAATGAACCACAATGAAGTTACATCAAGGGTGTGATTTCAAGACACAAGAGCCAGGAAACACAGAAGACTAACAAAACACAACAAAAAGAAAACAGAAAAGAGGAGGGAAAATTTACAACAAACTTTGTCCTAACCCTGTAGTGTCCCACCTCTATAACAGCTAATATGTTCAAACACAGTTTACACAATAAGCAGTTGATGAGGAAAAGCCTTGGAAGGAGAAGGGAAGGCCTGGGGAGGATCTACTGGAACACTTTGGCCCCATAGCTTTATTGTGTGTGGTTTTGATGCTGTGCCAAGCTTTATGACACTTACATCAAGGTTGCTCTCTGCAGTGATGCACCATCGAAGCTACATCACCTACCCATCAAGGAATTTACAATGATTTCACTGTGCTTTGGTTGAGAACATGTTATCATTACCTTCCCTTTTTTATTAACCCAAATGCCTTTCCAGCTCACAGCATACAGTGCTCCAGGAACTTCTTTGCTGCCATGATTGCGTGTCATTGTGTAAATTCAGCAATGAATACAATAGAGACCTGGTCTATCCCAAGGCCTCCAGGCACTGATGTAATAGGAATAATAAAGCATAATCATAAGGAAAAAAATGGCATGTAGCTCTGCTGTGTGGAGTATGGAAATGGATATGGGTGACTGATGCTGACGTAATTCACTCCTGCCAAATGGAGGCAAACGGCCCAGACGTAATTCTCTCCTGCACAGCATCAGCAGAGTTATGCCAGTTTCAATAAAACCCTTCTCTGGTGGAAGGAACCATCCTAGATATTGTAACATGGTGGAGATTGAGCCTGTGCCTTCTTAGGTTTGCAGTTTGGTTTTTCCCTTCCATTGATTACTTGTAAAAAATACTTTATTTTACCTAAAGGAAAACAAATAGAGGAAATAACATAGTCTGATAACTTGTATGCTGGGTAACACATTAGCAGGCATCTGTTCCTAGATCTATTTCTCTCCTCTTCGTCCCTCATCCCTTTGTGAATTAAAACAGGGTAGGAAAGTTTATAAGCTCTGCACTTCTGTTGGGAATTCTGAACTTAAAAGGATGGAGCTGGTTTGGAATAGTAAATACTCAAGTGTTCAGTTAGAAATTGTGCTGTGCAAAATGCAGAGCACTAGTTAACTTTCTATTGATTTATAATGGTGTTTTTCACTTTGGTTCTCAGATTGAATTGGATCTCTGTGCTGTGAATTACTCCACTGAGAGCTGGAACACATAGTCATTGATCATGTCTCATTTCATCTAGGACAGAGGGTTTCTCCCACTTGGGAAAGTGCTGTTAACCCAAACCTCAGGCTCATAGCTTCCCAGGACAAGCAGTTCTGTAGCTGGAAGGACAGTTTGGTTAGAGGTTCAGTACTGTGATTTGGTAAGATGAAAACTGGAGATAGGGAACTTCTCACTGTAATGAATTTTTAGTGGACTTTCCTGGTTAATTACATCCCAGATGATTTAAATGGCAGGCTGATTAAAACCAGAGGCGAACAGGGAGGTGAGGGAGGTGAGGCTAGGCAACTGAGGAATCTATAAAAGCAGTCAAAGTTAGAAAGCAAGCCTTCCTTTCAGTAGGGCTCATCTGGCAGCTGGCTGGAGTTAGCAGGAGACGAGAGAAGGTTTGTTAGTGGTGTGTATACCACCTACTTTTAGATACAGCTCAGTGGGGAACTTTCTTTGTTGGGTATGGGAGGGGTTTGGCTTCAGCTAGTCCTCTCCTCACAGATGGAGTCAGGCTCTTCAAAGAACAAATGTAGTCTCCATATTATCTGCCCTTCAGCGTTTCTGAATGACTCACTGGTGTACTTAGTTGAATAGAGAACAGTTATCAAGTCAACCACAGGATTTTGCAAACCACCTTAGCATCGTTGTAGGTATCTCAGTTGAACACACCTACTCTTTCTGCAGGTATAAGGGAGGAAAATGCTAAAAACAAATAAGTGAACTCCTGTGGCTCTACTTGCTTTCCTACTTGCTGTGCAGTGAATCAAGGAAAAACCATTGAATCACATAAAGGTTTGGGTTGGAAGGGACCTTAAAGATCATCTCATTCCAACCCCCCCTGTCACTGAAGCTGAGCAATATGCTACTAATATGCCTCCTCTCATGTTTTGAAAGACAGAGACTGGAAAAAGATGGCAATATGATCTGATCTGGAAGATCTGTTTGTGAGGAGAAACTGAAAAAAAAAGTGGGAAATTGAATGTGCTGCTTGTTCCTTGACTCTGTTGACAGATGTACACACACAAGCAGCTTTTACAGCAATCAGGAGTAAGTGATGAGTTTTCTGCCATTAGATATTTTTTGCCAAGCACAACAAGCTTTTGAGAAAGCATGAATCTTTCAGCAAGTAACAGAAACATTTACAGTTAGGAATATGCATTGGGGAAAAATGAGATATTATGGAAGAGATGACCTTTGAGATAAATCACTGAGAATCAAGGAAGCAAGTTGCTTTTTCTGCTTCTTTCCCTGACCTCCTGGAGGACTCTGCATAGACTTTTTCCTTCTGAACTTGTTTCCCATTTGGTTCTACGGTGGAAGGACCTTCTCTGTATGTCCAGTGCTCACAACAAGTGACCTGATTTTCACTGATTTAGTCTCTGAAAGCCCCCCCAAAATAAAATACAACCCTTGCATTCTCCCTTTTCCTTGGGATTAGAAATCAATTTCTCTCCAAGATAAGTTGTGGATGTCTTCTTATGAAGAATCTATTCTGGCTACTGACCCTGCTGTCTCCTTCAGTACAAACAAGACTAGGCCTTTCCTCAGAGAAAGTAAAAGGGATACGGACCTGGGAAAACCACATAGTTTCAGGAGTAGAGGAAATTTGAGGAGGAAGGGTCCATGAAACACCACCCCTTACACTGCCTCAGGAGAGTACCTGAGAAACTGTGTGAGCTGCCTTCTATGCTCCAGCTAGAGGCTGGCAGAGGAGGAGGCAGGAAGCAGATCCACTAGGAACATCCACTCCTTGAGCCTCCTGGTGCCACTGCTCCTGGACCTCTCTCCCTGTACACCTTGCACCTACCAGGAGAGCCAGTTTGTCAGAACCAAATCTTGATCTGTTAGCCACTAAGATAGGCAGGTTTCTGTGCACCTCTCTGAGACACCAGATTATTACCTACTAGGGTAAGTGCTATCTTCTTTTGTCCTGCTGTCCTAAGCAGTTGCCTTCATGCAGAGAAAATTTGCCTGTGCTGAGGAGAAATTCCATAAGCAACAGTGGGCAGAATAAACAAGATTTTAAGAGTGGTGGTGCCAAAGCCTGGGCTCCAAAGATGTGTCAGCAACAGGGATTAAGGGCATAACTGAGCCTGTGGATTCACTGATCAAGCACACTGCACAGCAAAAGGCCCAGGAAAAGAAAGCTCAAACTCAGGCTTATTGGCCTAATGTGTCCCTTGCTCCCTTGTCATGAGTAGTCCAAGTAAAGTGCTTACAGCTCTGTGTGGGCAGAGCCCTTGGTACAGCCTGCAAGGGGCAGGGAGCAGCCAAGTCAAGCACTGTGACAATAACCCAGCAATGGCAGAACAGCCCTGCATTTGCAGGCTGAATCTCCTGCTGCTTCTGGAAATGGTGCCTCAGCAGAAGCAGCTGGGAGAGGTTCTGTAAATGAGGGATTGGGCTGGTTTCCGTTTCCCATACTACACATTTTTGGTGGCCTTAAAATACCTTTTGAAAGTGCAGGATATGGGTATGCAGTCAGAACATTTTTCTACTTCTGGAAATGTTGTTCCTGCACTGAGCTGCCCTCATTCTCCACTTTCTTCTCCCCTCTGAGATGGAAATGCACGAGTAAGCGTATGTATTATTTGCAGACTTGCATAGAGGCCAGATCTTCTCATGGTTGAATTACTAGCCAGCCACTCATCCTGCCTCAAAGAAATGCTTTCTGTCGTGAAACTTTCCAAGCTGGTTTAATCCACCTTGGGTGGCAAACTCCATGAGCTCTTCCCCTGCTGGCATACACTTTGCATTCACCAGAGCTTAAATTAGCTCTGGGTAATTCCAGCAATTTCTCAGTCTGTGGAAAGGATTCTCCAGCTGAATGCATCATGCTGCATGCTCCCCTCCCTCTACCTGGGTAGTCTCTTTAGTTCAAGGACTGGGAAGCAAAGGCCCAAGAAGGAAAGAGGGAATGAGCCAGTTATTTGGAAATATTAGTATATCCTCTCTCTCCAAGGCAGGAGACTGAACAGTTTGAATAGGAGATGCCTCAACAGCTGTTTCACAGGAGGCCATCACAGCTGGGGATTCTTGGCAGGATCAAGTGGATCTGTGCTCTTTCCTTCTAGACAGGGTTGTCTCTACTTTTCTATGTTCCTCCCTCTCTCCAAAGTGTCACCTGCACTTATGCCTTTGTTCTGGGATGGTTTGCAGCAATATCCTATTTTCCATCTATAGGGACAGGGGTACTCTTGTGACAGGATTCACCAGAGGGTGCTGTTACACATAGCCTCTTACATTTTTTCCTAGCCTGGAATGATAATGTAGCCTTTTAAGGGGACGCTGAAATGTTGCCAGTTTTAATAT
This sequence comes from Petroica traversi, assembly GCA_025920805.1. Taxonomy (NCBI): domain Eukaryota; kingdom Metazoa; phylum Chordata; class Aves; order Passeriformes; family Petroicidae; genus Petroica; species Petroica traversi. Next base: position 5,518,949 of record JAHLSL010000067.1, read on the forward strand.
GTCAGCTCCTTTTCTGAGTGGGAAGCTGCAAAAACTAACAGGTTTTTCCTCTTCTTCCTCTCTGTTTCTTTGAGGGGTTTAATTTTGGGGGGTTTATTTGGTTTTGACTTTTTTTTTTTTTTTCCTCCAACTGTCAACAGGAAATTATTCTTGTTGCACTTTTCCTCCTGGCAAGCAGGAGTTTACTGACTGCTTCTGTTCTGCTGTGAAAGCATAATTAATTGGTTTTACACTCCTAATCTGTCTGCCATGGGCTGGGTTTCTCCTGTGGTAGAATGCATCTACATTTGCTATGGCTCCATAGTAAGAAGGATGCCCCAGTTTCCCTTCACCACCATCATGAAGACCTCTGAAGTCTTACTTGAGCCCAGAGGTCCAGCTTCAATCCCATCTGGAAGGGAGGGAGTTAGGGACAGGCTGCAAGAACTGTCCAAAGCAAGACACATTGATCAGTTCTGCCTTCCATGAGAAGAAGAGTGGCAAGGATCAGGCCAAGTGACTGCTGTTCCTGGGCAATTTGACAGGCACAGAACATGTTGCACACAGCTTTCAGGCTTGCAACAGAGACCTGTTTGTTTCCCCTGTTTAACTTGGGAACCATGCATCCAAGTAAACTTTGTATGTCTCCATGTATAAGCCTATACTGCAGCCTATTGATTTCCTTCACCCTTGGCAAGACTATCATGGAGGATTTTGGCTTTGCCTGTAATCTCTTGAGCGGATGAGACTAGAAATTTAAATGAGAGCTTAACTTGCTGACTGCACTGCCCACATGATGGCTGCTCCTTTGGCTCTGGTTTAGAGCTGTCTGTTTGGATGAGAAAACTTGGGTACAGGGAAGGAAGGGCTGGTTCCCATCTGTGCTCTGCCCCTGCAGACACTGCAGATAAAACTGGCCCCAGGGACTTGGCTCTGCAAACCAGATTCAGAGCATGAGCTTGTCCCTGGGAGGCTGCACAGGTACAGGCTCTGTTATTTTTGACATGTGTCTGGTTTCAATCTCGAACCAAGGCCCTGGATGCAGTCTCCTGGCTCACCAACAGTGTGCTGTGGGTTGCCTTGTGGTCCAAGCACAAGATACTGGATCCATTTCTTCCTCTCCCTGCACAAGAGGCAACCAGAGGAAACATGAGTTTATGGTGAGAAGCTAACATCTCATTTCTGGGGTTGTCTTTTTATCAGCATATGGCTTTTGTGGGAGCAGTGACCACCCATGCAGTAGAAGATTCGGTGATCCAGTCTACAGCTTCTGCAGAGAGAGATTTTTTGATCAAACAATTTTGCTTGCAATGTGGTTTCCTCTAAGATTTTCAAGTCAGAAGTTCTGTGAGTCATCTTGAATTTTCTTGCCCTGACTAAAACTAAGTGTAACAAATGAAAATATAGTCAAATAATACATTTGCATAAAGGTAAGAAACCTTCTCCTAGTGAGCAAATATGAAAGCACCAGTAAATTCAATTCCATGACCACTTTGCTAATTGGAACAACTTTTCCCAAATTGCTTTATAGCTTAAAAGTCCACAGAGATCACAGCCCTGAGGTACTGGTAAGAGAGGGTAAGCAATAAAATTAGTAGTGGTGGGATATCAGTTTCTATGTGATTTTATTTATTTCTTAGAAAAATAATGAGACTAAAAGCAAGACTCCCAAGAAGAGTCCCACCAGACAGATTCCCTTCTAGTTTATTTCAGCTGGGAAGTGATGCTCTCTTTGAGTATTAACGTTCGTTCCCTCTTCACTCTGATTTGCCTCCAAAAATAGTCCTGGGTTAATCCTTTCTGTATTCATGAATTTGAAATAATCTTTTTATTTGCACCAAACATTTACAAGAAATGTAAACTTCTTCATCGATTGCACGGTGCTTAAGGTCACTGAAACAGTTTCCAGGATGCTGGCTTGATTTTACTGAATGGAAAACTAGTGCTCCAGCAGTCAGTGCTTGAGGACCTGAATCACCACTGCCAGAGAGAGGTGGGGAAGGAGGAAGTTTGCCTCTTCCGTGTGATTCACCGTATGATGCTCTCAGGCACTGAGGTGAAATCCTGACAATAATACATCCGTCCAGGAAATGGGTTTGAAAAGGCCAACTTAACTGCTGTCAGTGAAATTCGTTACATCTCCATTTGCCTACACTCTGACCTCATAAATGTGTTTAGGAAGTTGGGGGATTATATTCTTGAAGGGATTGTAGTGTTTTATTTTAGCAATTTTGAAGTAAGTACCTTTGTCTATAACCTCTTAAGGAGTTTGAAAGTGATACTTGTTGAGTGCTGAGCAGACAATGGAACTGGCCTCAGAGAGGCAGAATATCTTAATTTGTTCCATTGATACTCACATGGGATAGTGAAAAACACAAGTAAAACCTGAATGCTCCAGCTCTTTTGGGGGAGGAGAAGAGAGGTTCCAGAAGTTCCCCTTGAGGTGTGACAAGGATTAAATTTGCTGTCCCTAAGAACCGCATTAATGGAAGACCTAAAGCTGGTATCAGGTCTAATAATTTCTGGTTTAAGAAGTCAGAGTAGTCAGCATGGATTACCATACACAAACCAGATTCGACCAACCTAATTGCCATTTGTGATGAAAGGACTGTGTGGGCGAGGGGAGAGCAGTGGATATAATGTTGATTTATTAAGTCTTTGGAGAGAGTTTGGCCCAGCACTCGTTATGAAGCTCATGAAATATGAGCTAGTTGGTCAAGTTGTTATGATTAAAAAAATATCTGGAGTGATGAGTTCAAAGAATAATATTCAATGACTTGGTGTCACCACTTTTGACTGGTAACTAAAGGGCATCCCTGGAGTCTGTTCTGTGATCAATATTTTCATCTGCATTATAATACAGAATGTACCCCCATCATATTTGCTGATGATACTGAATTAGGGGGGATGGTTGATGTTTCATATCAGAGAACTATTGGGTAAGGGGGAGAAATTTGAGGGCTGAACTGACAGCAACCTTACAAGACTAAGGAAGGAGAAGTACCCACAAAGCAGAGTAACCCCACACACTGGTACTATCTGGAAATCAACTGGCTGAGCAGCAACCTTCCCCAAAAGGACTTTGGGGGTTAGGATGTGTACTAGGTTGAAGATGTTCCAGCAGTGCACTGTCACTGTAAATAAGGCAAATTCCCTGCTGAGCTGCATTACAAGGAAGGTGGCCAGAAGCTATAAGGAAGGAAGCTAGGGATATCTGTAGCAAGGCTACAGTAATTTGCTCTTCACCATTCTCTACTTCAGCCCACCTTACATGCTCAGTCATCTATTACCTGATACCAGTATCATTTTGTTCATCTGGAGACTTAAGGCAGGAAGATCAAAGCTCCCTTGGGTACCACTCTGTAGGTTCCAGTTACACCTATGGCTGAAGTGGAGACATATTTACACCTAGATTTGCTTCTGGGAGTTCCCTCTTCTTCCTCTCTTACTCCTCCCCCGCACCTCCAAGCTTGCAGTCAACCTCAGCTGAATATCAAAAGACATCAGAAATGTGAGACAGCTGGCCAGATGCTCAGAGAAATGACCTGAGAAGAAAGAGTCAGGTGATGCATCCCAGGAAATGGATCCTGTCCTAAGAGGAAAATGCATTCATCATTCCGATAAGTTCTGCCACAGAGAAGCCATCTGGATAAACAAGGACAGAATTACACAACCATTGTGCAGATCCTCATTCCTTCCTGGCCAGTTGTAAAAAGGCAGATGTGTAACACAGGGTTTTGTCTGCAGCCAGAGAGAGAAGGGGACTATGAGGGAAGGCTGGGATTTCTGAGGCCAGCAGCAAAGAGTTTTGCTTCCTTCATTAGATCCTTTGAATCCTTCACAAGACTTGTAACTGGAATTTAGTCAGTGGAGGACTCAGATCAACACAGTTATATAATCAGGAGACATAAAAAAAAAGAGAAAAGGGAAAATGGGATTCTCAGAAGCCCATTTGTGGACTTCCACTTTCTCCAGCTTGGTCGCTGCTAAACAAGCAAACATGAGGTATCACTGCAGGACCCAGCTCCTAACTACAGCTCAACCCTGCTGCTGCTCAGCTGAGAGCTGCTTTTGACCTGCTGGAATTATTGCTGACCACCTTGCATTACCTCTCCTCACACAGCAACCCTGTTTTCCCACATCTCTCTTGGCTACCCCTTACCCTGCACCGCAGCCCTCCAGCAGGAGCTGCTTCATGTCCTGCCTCTCCCATGGGGAAGGAAGTAGTCTGAGGTGTTTGTTGGTTAAAGGAAGCACAGGAAGAATTTGATGGAAGAGTGAGAAACTGAAGTTCAGTAGAAATAATTGGAGCATTGTGATGATTTTCTACAAAGCCAACATGGAGGAGGAATAAATTCTCACTTAAGATTCACAGGCTGACTAGAGTCTGCATTTTCTGCAACGTTCCCATCTATAACCCCTAGTAATAGGAGAAACATTAACCAAAGAAAGCCAAATGTTACCTGTCTCCAGTGGAGGAGCAGACCCCTGAGGAAAGTCATGTTCAGTGCTGATTTCTCAGTTTAGAAAGTGTCAACACTAATATCTGACTGACAGCCACAAAATGTGTTTGAATCCTATGCACCCTGAAAGTCAAGTTAGGCCCAAATATTGAATTAATATTGCTCAAGAGGGAAGGCTATAGGATGGGCTGAGAAGTCATAGTAAGCCATTTGAATTCAGATTGGCCCTCATAAATAGTGGAATATTGTCAGGGAGAAAGGCTGTTATGAGAACAGGCTTGGAAGCTGGCTAGAATATGGCAAATCTATCGAGCAGCTGAGACAACAAGAACACACGCAGGAGAGTTAAGGGCAGAAGGAAATGGGTGTACAGTGTGTGTCATAAATTACAAAAAGAGAGTAAGCAGGGTGTGCATGGGAGACTGAATGCCATGAGCAAAGGTCAAAACCAGACACTAAAATGAAGAGGTACATGTGTGATGCAGCAGAAGCTGTAACTTAACCAGCTTATGGGAAAATCCACAAAGAGATGGGAAAGGAAATATTTTTTTATTTACTTTTTTCCCCCCCCTTGCCAAATACTACGGGTCATTAGCTGGGGCAAGCTCTGTGGATAACAGAAAGGACTCTCCAGAGACCAAGCTCTTACATCTCTGCTCTGAGTCTGCCAGCTAAAGCTGAGCATCTCAGACAGCCACAGCATCTACAGAGATGGGCATTCCCTAAAGGACAGGCCTGGGATGCAGTGACTGCTTCTATGAGAGTAGGTGGTTATAAAAATGAAGGCAGCAGGGTGCAAGTGAGATGAGATACTGGGCTGACCTAAGTGATCCATATATTCCCTTCCAGTATAAAGGGAGATGCTCTAGGTTATCCCACACTCTTCATTTCCTCCTACTTTCCTCTGGAGAACTGAGCATTTCTGGAAAGAGATTTAAAGTCCTGCTCTTGGCTCCTCTATGTTCACACTGCAAAAGCTGGGAGTCCTGAGTCAGGGATGTCATTCCTGTGTCAGCACCATTCCTTCAAGTTCCTCATGCTCTGCCAAGTGGAAAGCTGTGCAGTATTTTAAACCACAGAAGATGCGGGCTATGGTCTTTATTTTTACTGTTCAAATCCTCTGTGTCCTGAGACATGGTTCCTCATCAATAAACAGTGAAAAATATCACTTCCTTGTTCTGGAGAAGATGTACAGCAAGTACTATAGATGCTCCAGTTGAACTGTGGAAACCACGGAGTACTTCAGCTGTGAAATATTGCCATGTTCACACACAAATTATATTAATACAATGTTACTTGTACAAGGAATATGAGAATTAGCCTTTCTATAGTTGGGCAAACCTCAGGATTCTGGTATTCCCTGACTGAAGGTTTAAAAGTGTATATCCATATTTTTAAAAGCAAAGCCAGAGTTATGATCCCAGCCTTCCTGGCAGAAGAAAGTTGTGAACAATGATTGTATATGACCACTCCTCAAACTGGAAAGCAAATAAAAAGGAGCTTCAAATCTTATTTTTTTCCCCCTTAAACACTTTGTCCTGCAATTTACTGTTTTGGTGGTTTTTATGCTCTATGAGTTTTGTGCTTTTACAAAGTTTTTCCCTGAAGCACAATTTCTGTTGCAGAACTGCAAAGAACGGGAAAAACCAGCATGTTTTCGGCAGGCATTGTGATGAATGTAGCTGCTGGATGAATCTAGCCCACTCCCCTCCTTACTGCCACCCTGCCTGATGTATTTAAAATCTCCAAAGATCTTCCTTTAAGATACCAGGGCTTCCCATTGTGCTAGCTTTTATTGGATTTCAGGTGCCATTCAGTCAGCCCCCTCAGCTGCTTAAATTCTTGAAATGCTAGGATCATATTTCACCTGATCTGGCACTGAACCATGTTCGCTATCTCACCCCAAAATTAATTAAACCATAAATTTTCGGAATAAACATGCAGCATCCACTATCACTGAAACAGTCTGGGCTTTGTTGAGCAAACTGCTGCAAGAACAAAGCCGCCTCTTTCTCTTTCTTCCCACCCTGCACTTCTCTCCTCTTGATGTGTATCAGCAAATACAGTAAATACAGCACTCTCCCTCCCTCTTACAGAGAGATAATTCTTGTTCTGCTGTTGTCACCATTTCATAGACTACATCAGCTCACAGGGTGAGATCTTACAGGAGAGCAATAACTCTACTAAGAAGAGGAGCTGTTCTCCAAAATGAAGCCACATATTTTCATTTTTTCAGGCAGCCCTTGAATATGCTACTTTGATTTGCCCCTTATCTCAGTTTCCCATCTGTATACTGAGTTTTTCTGGCTGACACTGGTGCTGGGCAGGTAAAAATCATTAATGAAGCAGAGATCATTAACTAATTTACCCAAAGAGATTATTTAGGTATGCACAAAATTATTAGTCATAATCTTGTAACTGTCTCAGAACAAGTAGTCTCTACCTCTGAAACCTCCCTATCCTATAAATGTGAAGTTTAACTATTATAATAATTTTTGAAGCTAACACTTGCCATTACAAAACACATATTATTCAAAATGATCAATCAGAAAATAACTAAAACAGGGATTTCCATTTCCTCTTCTGAACTTCTAACTAGTTTGGAGACTTCAGAATCTCTCTCAGATCTGAAGAAAGCCTTATCCATGAAACTTGTTTAATTTTATTTTCTGGATAGCCCGATCATTAAGGATAGGGCTTAACACCAAGAACTCTGCTAATTCATCAGCATGACTCAGGCAAGACCTTTACTCTTATCCTCGTATTTTCTAATTCTGTCAGAGCCTATGAAGAATTCTGGATGGCTGCTTGGGTGGGAGACCTAGGGAGCATTGCCTGGTTGCTATAGGCAATGTAACCAAAGGTGGCATTTTTATTCCTTGAATCAACTGTCAGCCAACACCCTTGCCTGGTATTCAAGGCTGTTGTGGGTTGATAGATATAAATCTGAGCTCCTGACCAGCTCTGGTCTTTAGAAATTCTATGGTAATTTGATTGCAGCTCTGGTGCAAATGCCAGTGTCCTGGCTCTATTCCAGCTCTGCTGACTTATACTCTTCTGACTCAAACTCTGGGTTTCAGTAGGATGATGTGCTCTTCTTCAATTCTTCAGCTTCTGTCTAGAGCAGATAAACATTGTTTCTCCATAGCCAAAATGAAGTGAGTCTTACATTCACTCTAGGGTGTTTTTATGAATAGTGCCACAGAAAGGTGAATTTGGTGCTTGTTCCCTGCTGGGTCTTCCCTTCTTTCATGCCAGGAGAAGTCTGAACTCTTCTGCAACAGAAACTTGACTGTGGACTGAGATCCCCAGCATATGGAGCCTCAGGTTAACACGTGCTGCTGCCAGGATGCTCCAGTCAGCCAAAGGGCTCAAGTGCAGAGCCAGGTGTCAAGATCAAAGCGGCATCTGATGCACTATGATACCGTTATCATCTGCAGGCTTGGTTCTGCTCAGTCCTGAGCTTTGCATGCAGAGTCTCCCAGCTCTGGTAGTAAAAGAGGAATGTGATGTCACTGTGAAAAACACAGGATAAACCTCTTCTCTAAAGAAGCTTTCTCTCTGTTTGCATTCTCAAGCTGGGACCTAAAAAATAAGACGAGAGGGAAGGGAATACAGAAGAGTTTTTACACATTATTCCTTGAAACTTTGGAATTAGTGATTAATGCAAAGTCTGGCTTTTCCTTGAAGGATCCTACAGTCTGTTGTCTACTGCCTTTTTTTCACCTGTTGCCATGGACAGACTGGTGAATAACTGAGCACTGTGAAACAAGAGAGCAGATCTTTGGTTCCTAAGGCATTAATCAGCCCTACTTCAGACAAGAGCATTTCCCTTCTCTACAGTGTTCCCTCCCTGCAGCATCTCCTGCCAGGATGTCCCGCTGCCTGCTGGAATTAATGTGGCTTAAATATCCCTCAGGATTCTCCTTGAGGTCAGGAACTCAGCCTCTGGATCCTCTTCAGTTCTCTTTTCTAGCCCCTGAAACTGGATGTTGCCAAGTGAATTTTGCTTGCCCATCCCATTCTTCATATTTTCCAAAGTCACCTCTCACTGGCAAGAAAAGACTTGGAGAGACAGAGGGGAGAGTCCAGGCCTGGATTGCCTCTTTCCCTCTGTAATTTCAGTCTCCCTGAGATCATTTTCTCAGTGCACTATGCTGAGCTACATCCCAAGCTGTTGGCACTCCCCAGGCCAATGTGTTGAACTGTCTTCAAGTTTTTCTTGTCCTTCACAAACAATGATTTTTTATTTATTTGTTTCAAGATTTTTTAAAATTTATTTAAAACCAAGCCTCTGTATTTTTTTCCTTTTTATTTTGTTTTTCTCAGCTGAACCTATTTAGCCCTTACTGGTTTCTGTCCTATTCTCATCCCAAACTCAGAACTATCTCCCAAGGAGACACATCCCAGACCAAACTGTATTGCATTTCCCTGCTTTCCACTGCCAATCAATTTGTCTATACATCTCACAAACTTTCTCAGGAAAGTAACCCTCAAGAGAACAACTTTTCAGTTAGGTTTTTCTTCATTAAAGCCCACTCCAACTTTTGCAGAACTGGAACTCTCTGGCGAGCATGGGGTTTTTTTCCCATCCTCATTCACGAGGCTTTTTATTGCTTCCTTCCTTTCCCCATCATATTATGCCCAATGAGTTTTAAAGGCAGATCAATATCTCATTGTTTGTCAGAAAAACACTTGGCTTGTACTTGACATTTTTCATATTTGTGCTATTAATCAGGTTATTCCTGGTCTGACTGAAGCCTTCTTTGGAGTCCTCAATCTCACATTGTTTTGTCTTGTGCATTGTTTTAAGAAGCTGAAAATATGAGATATCCAGGATATCTCATCCTTATATACCCCCTCTACCACCCATTGTGCCCCTTTCCAAATGAAGACTTAACTTTCTCCAATGCTGTCCAGTAAACCTGAAAGTCTCAGGTTTAGGAAAAAACTACACGGGGAAAAAAGTTCAGCATTAGATGAACCCTCCAGGCTAACACTCCAGTTGAGATAGGTACAGGACAACGTCATGGGGTGGGTAATGACTGTATCCTGTAAGAGACTGTGGCTTGGACCAGTTCTCTTCATAGGGCTGCCTAGAGTGCCTGAACACTCCTTTTTGAGGCTTCTGTCCAGCTACTGGGCAGGCTTCCTCCCATGAATTGTCACTCTTTCTTCTCTCATTCACGGAGCACTCTGTAATCATCCCCCCTTTCCCAGACTTATACCACAGAGCTGTGTATCACTGACCAGATGTGGTCTTAATATGACTCTTCCACCCTCAAACTACTGAAATACTTAGGCTGGCACTGAGTAATTTGACAGGTTGTTTCTAACATTGTAGGATGAACAGCTGATCTTAAGACAGCCAGTTTCTTTGAGCAAGAAATTAAAGTGTTACTACATTTTGCATTTCCCTAGAGACACAGGGGAAATGATAGAGTTTCTCTGCTGATTCATCAGCTGATGAATACAGTTTTGGGTGTTATGTTTATTTTCCCAAAGTGTTTTTTTTTCTTTCCCAGACTCTCCCAGGTCCCAAGGTCGGAGCTGATGTCTGCACTCCAAGTGCATCCTGTTTGTCATAGAATCATTTAATTGCCATTTAAGAGAACTTATGCAACTGACCTTTAACATGACAGAGTCTCCCTGTTGCACTTAATTCCTTGTGCTGACATATGAAAAGAAAGGAAAAAAACTTCTTTTGGCTAATACAAAAGCCTTTCCACGGGGAAGATGAAAAAGGCAGGTGGGGTGAAGGAGCTAATGGAGTTCAGAGTTGTTGGTAGTTAGACAAAAACTTGGTTTGGATGTTGCTTGTTTCCAGGGAAAACTATAGTACTAATTGTTCTGCAGTGAGGGGGAGCAATTTTCATAAAATGGGGAAAATGAAGTTATGAGCAAATGTATTTTATTTCTAGATCACTGCAGAACAGTTCCATAAATCCCCTTCTGCAATCTCAAAACTCAGACTGTTTTCTGTCTGTATTCCTTTCAACATAATTTTTATTAATAACAACCTGGCGATGTCTGACTGACTGTCTGGCAAGGGATTGGCTATGATGCCAACCTGGGCCCAGAGTTATAGGATGTTGCAACTCCTGCCTGGCCAGCCACAGTTTTCAAAAGTAAAGAATATCTGAAAAGGGATAACAAATACAATATATCACACTCTCCAAATAAATAATGGATTATATGACATGAGGAGAGTTCTAGATACCTGACACACATGCTCTTCCTGGTGAATTGACTCTGAAATTCATCTCATTTTGCCATGAGGCAAATAACAGTATACAATATCATATATGGAATCAAATCTTAGCTGAAATTTTTCAGCAGTGATCTGGTATATTCTATTTCACTACACCTTTTCTGTGTCACAGGTACAGGAGTTGCTGGAGCCCCTGTGCTGAGGATTTTGTGACTTCTTGTCTATCCTCTGAAGTTTGGAGATACCGTCTGCAAATAGGAGCCAGAGCTAATGGGTGGGGTAATGAGCAAATAGGGGTAAATGAAGTTCAGCTATTCTTCTTCATAAGTGTACAAGGCAGGGAGATAACTCACTATGTAGAGAAAAAAACAAATCAACAAACCTGAAAAAACCCAGCTTTCCTTCCTTCCGTACATCTACTGAATGATATGAAGTACAACACACTGATACCAGTGTCCTTTGCCATGACCTGGATCCCCTCTAAGTACTTAGGCTACTTTTCCCTAAAATAGGCCTCCCCACAGACATTTTTGTTTTGCAACACAGAGGCCTTACCTCTGCATAGGTGAGTGCATATAGAGTTTGGGGGGGAAAGAAGCGCACCTCTTACTTATTCAAGAAAAACCCAACAGACTTTCTGCTGAGAGTGTTGAAGACAGTAATTTATGCAGTGATATTTAGTTCATTTGTGATGTGGCTTCTTACCCCTTGACAACAGGAGCCATGGTCCATTCATCAAAGTCCCAAACAAACAATGTGTATTTTTAGCTTCTTCTTTCAGGGAAGATAAAAAATAGTCTGAGCTAGCATGACATGACTTAGGTGGGGACACTTTTATGTTTTTTAATTTGTTTAGATTATTGGGTCACAGGAAAGCACTCCTGTGAGAACCACTCTCATTCCCAGAGATCCAGAGAGGTGAAGGGGTGGGAGAGAGTTGAGATTATTGCTAAAATAAAACATCCTGTGCAAAAGAGCCATTGTCTACGTAGCAGTAATCTTAAGGTAGTTTAGAAAGATGACAAAAAAGTTCAGCCTTAGCTCTGCCCTTTTTCATCATGTGTTTGTATCTTAAGATAAATATCTAAAGAGCCTGGCTTCATCTTAATATATAAACCTCAGTATAGTGTGCCCCAGACTTGTTACATCTAGAGTTCCTGTAGCAATTCCCCACTGTGCATTTGTGCACTGTCCAAATGGCCAGCATTTCACCACTACTATTTAGATTTAGATTTACTATTTAGATTTTTTATTGTATTTATTTTTACTTTTTCCAAATTTCAACTTTTTATTCGATTCTCATGAACAGTTTGATAGAATCCCTTTTAATCTGTAATCTAATTACATGTACTGTGTTTTCATGCACAGTTTGTGCTTTTTGAGCTAGGAGCTTTAGACTCTTGCAGCCAAGGAGAAATTAACAAAGAAAGCTCACCAGACATTTTGTAATTACACATGATTTAATTAGGAATCAATTCACTTATTGAAAAAAAAAACCCTCTTCTATTGTTTTTCGAACCTGGTGGTGGGAGCTCTCTGTGTGTGATGGCAACCTCAAATAATTAGCCTGGTACCAAGTGAAGGCTGTTTGACCTCCTTTACCCCAAACATCTGACTGGATGTAGAGAGAGGATGTTTTAGCAGTGATTTCTGCCTTGACATGTTGCAAAAACGGCTTCTGAGAATCAGTGTGGATGCAAATGTGTTTGACTTTGAGCAACACTCCCCAAGAGCCTGTCCAGAACAAGCACTTGTGCAGTGTGGTCCCTCTGCCCTGCTCCATACACTGCAGTGTTACAGGATCAGGGACATGATCCAGCTACCAGCTCTGTTTGTGGCAGCACATGAGAATGTTTATGGATTTGTATTGTTCTCCTGCTTTGGAAAAATTCCATTCAAGAAATGCCACCTCCCACTTCCCCCTCCTTTTACCCGTATAATAAAAGAGGTTGGAGTGAAATGCCTATCCAGATCCTGGACAGACATCCCATCTAACCAGGCAGTGCATGGAGGCTCTTGCTGGTGTCAGAGCTCAGCTTCAGAGGATTCCCTTCCTTCCACTTTTTGTGTCATGGGCATGAGACAAACAGCTCCATTTGCTGTTTCTCTCCCATCTGTTCAAGGTTATCCTTCCCAGCTTCTTTCGTCTTCGCCTCCTCCTCCACGTTCTGTTGCCACACATCTGGCTTTGAGCATGGACCCACTTCTTGGATGTGATCCCTAACAGCTGTCTGCTGCCAGTGCTTTCCCACAGAGGATAGGGATGGGATCCAAAAGGCAAGGGGAAATGGAGGACAAGCTGGGAACATCCACAGCAGGTGAAGGTTAAGACAACCAAATCTCTGCAGGAGTAATGTCCTTATTCCTTCTTTCCACTCAGCTCTGTGAGCGTCTGACTCTTCAGCATGTCTTTCCTGTCCACTTCTTCATTATTTCTGAAAATGCAGACTGCCTCCTCTGCTTCCTTTACCTCTGAATAAGCTCTTTCTGGATACAGACTTGTACAGCAGATTGTGTTACCAACACGGATCACAGAGAGCACATCCCCAACAGACACAGCAAAAAAGGTGCATTGGGGGAAAATGACACATCCTGCTCAAACCATTAGGATTGAGATATTTCTTTCATTTGTCCAGTAGCAGATGCCAACAAGATGCAGCTTGAGAATTCAGAATGTGCAGTTCCTCCTCAATGCCTAAGCAGGATTTTTTCAGGGGTTATTAAGTGCAAACAGCAGTGACTGAGGGCTTAAAAAGAGGGAATATGGAAACTGGAAACGTGCTCTCTGTGTTATGTTGTTACAACAGGTCACCTTCAGTCTCCAGGGCTGTTGGAAGAAACCTATTAATGTCATTAAGGAACTTGGATTGCCTTCAAAAGCATCCTATGCCAAAGGTTTCCTTTTGTGCTGGAGTAAGAGAGAGAGGCAAGAGAAAACAGGTTTGACCAAAACCCACCTGAAAACTTGGGAGTCTTTCTGATGCCTTCCACAGCTCTGGAGCTGGTCTTCTCTTTGTCCTTTTGTTGGCTCTGTCTCATGATAAATCCCAGAACCAGAAAACTCTGAGCAGAGACAGATTATCATATTCTTTTCAGAAGCCTAAGAGTGAGATATATGGATATGCTTATTTCGCAGATGACAATAGCTAGTATATTCATTGTGTTCAACATACACAGTGCTCTGAAGCTGCTGCTAAAAGAGAACAGACATTTTATCTGGCTTATAATCATCCTACATGCACTGGAGAAGGATCCTAGGCTTGTAGCTCATCCCTGCTCTCAGTTTTATTTCAGCACATTGTCCTATTAATAATCAAGCACTATTTGAGCTGCATTTATTGAGTTGCCTGAAGGCCTTCTGGCATCAGCAAAGTAAATATACTTGTGGTGATGATATTATTATTATTAGATTCATGCTAATAAAAGGTTAACAACCCAGGAGAAGGTCTTTAATCAGTCTATGCTGTGAAGCCAAACCCAAGCTTTTTATTGGGATTTTTTTTTCTCCACTCACATGGACAGGACCCTATGTGGCTAGAGGAAAAAAAATCATCAGTTGAGTGATTAATTTACATGGCTTTGTTTCTTTGATGAATTTTACTCCTTTTCTCTGCTACATAATTGGTTTGGAATTTCCTTCCCCTTACTCAGAATTTCACAGAATGAACCACTAACATCCAGTAATAAACCCTTCACTGCAGCAGTAACTTGCAGCAACCCATTGAAGTAAGATCCCAGCTCTTGGTTAGTGCAAGCTGAAGGAGATGGTCTGATGGATCAAAGTAAAATCAGGGCCAGCCAGAAACCAACATCATGTTGAAAACACGTGTGGGTAGTGACAAAGGAAATTCCCCAGGGTAATTAATGGATCTACTCAATGCTTTGTTTGTCTGTAAAAACACAACAAATGCTTCCCTACTTCATCAGGGCATTGTGAGGATAACTTCCAGTAAAATGTAGGAAGCCAAGCACTCCTAGGAGGGTGGTGACACATGAACTCCTTTGTAGAACAGCTCCATCCACTCCCTATTTCCCACCACCTCCTCTGTCCCTGGGTGGATTCAAACATAACCATTTCCTTTGCAAATGAACCTCAAGAGTGTAACTCTGAAATGGAGCCCTAAAGAGAAGCTTCAACACCTACAGCATTCTTATAGTCACATTCCCCCTTTCAGTCACTGCCAAACTGGGTCTGCAGCTCGTGTTCCGGTACAGTCACAACACCTCCAGGCCTTGTGCCCTTTGCCTTCTCTTGAGATCTGTCACACTTCACCTTTCCTGTGGTTTTTCTCAGGATCCTCTACAGCGACAGCAAAGATGTCCACTTTTCCTAGCTATTCTTTAGCTCCAGGAAACACATTCTTGGCTGATCCTGCACTTCAGACACACTTGCAGACACACACAGCCTGCCTTTTATAAATCAAATCCCCTGGGTTTGTTTTCCTCATACTGTCTCCATTTTCTTTCTGTCTTTTTTTCTTCTTTTTCTTTTTTTCAATTATTATTATTATTACTTTGTTTGCATGGCTACTTGCTAGGAAAACTGACAGTTTCCACTGCCTACTTCAGGAGAATTAATTTTAGTTCATATTGATTTTCAGTCTCCCACTTGAGTTTGTAACCTCTATTTAAAAAAAAAAAAAAAATCTGTGCTTCTGAGCAGCTCAGTACTCCCTGAAACTGTCCTGATCTTGAAACTAAGCTTGAATATCTCTCTGCAACTTATTGCTGTTTTAAACCTGAGGTTTGTGCTGTCATTGTTCTCAGGTCCATAGGTTGTCTTTTTTCCTGGCAGTCCCAAGGCACGATGGTGGCACAACTGTTGGCATGTATCTCCCCTGGGTCCCTACGGACTCTCTTCATCCTCCTATCTCTGCCCTGAAATAATTCCCCAGTGGCCTCTTCGTAAATTCAGGTAAGGAGTGGTGTGTTGATGATTCACACTCCTATCACCTATCTGGGTTCAGTGGATGCTCTACAAGGAGGCCTGAAACCTCTGCAGTGTGGATGTGCCGAGTTCAAGACTTCAACCCAAACATTAAAGTGCTTGTGCAGGATTTTGCTACAAAACACAGTGTACTGTAGGGGATAGCGTGCTTGCAGTGGTGTAAATGCAGCACGGAGCAGAACTTCAGGTGAACCATATCCCTCAGGTCTGAGGAGCCTGTGTAACAGGCCTCCTGAAGGACATTTTCAAGGGCATAGTGATTGTGTTTATACTCAGGTGTAGGAGAGATCCTGAGGTCAAATATGCAGTCTGTCCACATTACTTGTCTGTGGGAAGACCTTGGAGGTAATCTTGATGCAATCTAGCTGATACTCCCGGTACAGCAGTGTGAACACCCTCAGTTTATCCCCTACAGAAATCTGGAGGTGCAGCCAAATTATCTGGCAAGAAACTAGGCAGTAATAACAGTCACTCCTAAAGACAGCCAGTCATTGCTGCTGCAGAGCCAGGAGGAATTGCATTCTTACTGTGCAGCTGATCTGAGTCCTGCCCCAGAACTGAAAAACACAAAGTCATTCCTCTCCCTTGGTCAGACCATGCTGACTTCCATGCACCCCGACAGGCCATGAGCCCTGGCAAACTGCATTAGCATCCACAAGTATACACCCACAAAATTAGAGCAGGCATGCAGGAGCTGGAACAGGCTAATACATTTTAAGTTTGGTCTCTTCAGAAAGAACTCCAGAAAGTATGGCTCCTGGGAAAGGGCATAAGGAATATAATCTGAGTGCTGAAGGGAATAACTGGATGATGATTCAATTTCCAGTCAATTTGCTGTCTATCTGTGTGAAACAAAAGAAAATTCAACAGTAAAAGGAACTTGCAAGACTCTTTGCTGACTTTCCTTTCCTTTCCTTTCCTTTCCTTTCCTTTCCTTTCCTTTCCT
>JAHLSL010000067.1:5535505-5584970 GCA_025920805.1 Petroica traversi
TTCCTTTCCTTTCCTTTCCTTTCCTTTCCTTTCCTTTCCTTTCCTTTTCTCATCCTTAAAGGAGTAGAAAAGAAGCTCACCTTTTTTTTTTTAATGGGAACTGTTAAAAAGGTGAATCTAGGTGAACAATTAATATGGTGTCCAAGAAGAAAGAAAAGTCTTCCACTTATTCTCCCCTCCTCAGCCCTCATCTTCCCATCTTCATATTTTTAGACCTAAGACTTTTTTTGAGATGTCCTTTCATAGCCTCTCCCCTAAGCTTTCAGAAAGACAGAGATATTACTAGAATTGCTGCTTTAAATTGATTTTTTAAAAAGATTACGTTTAAAAAATATTTTATTTTTATTTATTAAGAATATTTAGGCATTCTATAGCCAGGAAAAAAAAAATCCTCTAATTGTTATGTTCTCTCTCATAGGCTAGAAAAACTCACTCAGTAATTCCCACTTTTGTACTTGTAATTTTGTGGTTGAACATGCAAATTTTAAGACAACTCCCTGCCTTGATTTCACCAAGTGCTTAGTGAATCTCTTGCAGTGGTTAATTATCTTGATACTGAAAGTCAGACTTTTGCAGCTCATTTTCAAGTTTACCTTCTGACTTTACCTTGCAACCACTGGATCTCCTGCCTTTGCTGACTAGCTTAGAAAAGTCTCCCCCACAAACATATTCTCTCACTGTGTGTTTTAAGTTTGCTGTAGGATCTGGAGTACATTAGGCATGTTCCAAAGACATCAGGGCTGTGCCTTGCATAATGTTCTTACCACCCAGAGGAGAGGGGAAGGAAAATTAATAAAAATGGAAATGCGTTTTAAAAAGTGATGTATAATAAATCTTTCACTTTACTGCAGATCTTCTCCTAGCTGTGCTCTGCCTTTCCAGGCAGGGCTTAGGACGAAGGAGAGAACATTCAGAATCAAACTGAGCCCAAACCTCATGAGCACTTTGCCTCATCTCCAGTAAATGAGGGGTTAAGCTCAGTTCTGTGTCTCTGCTACCCATTAAAGTCAATCTGTCTACCCAATTTAGAAACTGAATTTATTCCCTGGAGCTGAGGTAACTTGGAAGACTGAATCAGGTCTCAAGGTAAGCCTGGAGTGCCTAAATGCCTCCCCAGTCTCTCCTGGACCAGGGCCACCACCTTGTTGTGGTGGTGGGCCTGGATTTGTTTTGACTCTAGCCTGCTGTTGCTAGCGTGACCTGGAGACTTTCTGACCACTTCCTATTGAACTCAAAGTTTCCCAATTAAGCCGGACAGCAGGTAAACAGGAGGAAGAAATCTTTAACAGAGAGCCTTGTCAAAGCTGTGCTGGATCATCCAGTCAGCACTGGAGAATTTGGCAGGCGAAGAGTCACAGTGTTGGATCAGGGCTATTCATTTTTTGCTAACTGCTCCTGACATTTGTCTTCTCACACAGATGCACAGCATTCAAAGGTTTTGCCAGAGGTTCCTCTACACAGGTTCACATCTCACTCTTTGACTGTTCATTGACACAAGCATTGAAAGGGAAAAAATTAACTTAATTGCTCTAGGGTGGAGGGGAAGAGAAAAGAAAATAATATTAAAAACATAACTGCAACCCACAGGATCTACAGGAGATGTGGAATAGGGAAGGGTGTGCTTCAGCAAATGCTAGGATGTCATTTGGCCAGACGTTTATACCTCCAAGGTCACCCAAGAGTTTTGACTAAATAATAAATTTTTTTGTATCTTATCCTGAAACCTAGGAGGACTGGGAAACAGCAGGGGTGGAGGAGTAATAGCGAGGGAGGGAAAAGGGGGGTTGTGGGAAAGCAACTCAGTCCTTACTGCTCTAAACCCTGTGGAGCCTGATCACACAAATATTTGCAGATCCTGGCAGTAGTCTGTGTAACACAGAGTATGCAACCATCTTAAGACTGATCCCACATTTATTTTTCTTTAATTGCTGGATGTTGCAGCCTGTTAGTCCCAGCTCCTGCAGCAGCGAGCAATAAGAAGCTGGAATCATGAGTGTTGACCTCTATGTCCCCAAAAGTTTTGCTGCTGTCTTCTCAGCTTGGAAGAGAAGATGGTCTGGGCAAGGCAAAGGAATTGTACGGGGAAAACTTCCCGCTAAGGACATTGTACTTTCCCAGTGGGATTATAAGAAACTCTTCAGTAAGGAACTGGAATTCTGATACTGGTATCTTAAAGAGAAAGAATCAAGACTACATTCTTCCAAAATATTCTTTCCCCTAAAAATTAAAGCACCTCTCTCTCCAGAAAATACTTTCTAACACTGCATGGGATGAGAAAGTGGTATCAGGGCACACTTGTGTGCAGCAATTCCTAAGATTTGTTAGAGTAATTCATCTTCCCTGTGACCACATAAATACCCCAGATTCAGAGGATTTTTTTAACTCTCTGGTCCTACAGTATCTCCTGCAAAGTATCGTATGCACTTTGCTTCTTTAATCAAGGCGGAAAAAGCTGTTTGATTAAACTTGGTCTGCTGAATCCAAGTTGAAAACCCAAAATGATTCATGCTGATAGCAACCAAACAAAAGCCTACAGGGAGCTCAGAAGTTAAGCCTAGGCTACAGCATTGAGTAGTACCACAGTGGCTTTATAATTTCTGCAGATCTGTCCCATGTCAGTTGCTTACTGTAACACTCCAGCTCAAACATCCCACAAAAAACAAAACCAAAACCAAACCAAACCAAACCAACCAAACAAACAAAAAACCAAAAAAAATCCAAAAAAAAACCCCACGTGGATCTACTATTCAGTGGTTCTGTAGTACAAACTGCAATAAGGACATGTGGTGCCACAGAAAGCTTGGGTAAAAATTGCTAGCTCTACTCTGTGCCTTTAGTGTTGTACAATGGCTTTTAAAGCAGAAAAGAGTACTTGTCTTTGTAAGGAAAAGGACGAAGAGATAGATAAGGGGCTTGGGATGTCAAAGACCCTTGTAAATGAAAGCAATTCAGTAAATGAAAGCAAACAGTAAACAGTTTACTTTTGTTGAAAAGAGGACAGAAATGAATGAGGGCTTTTTCCTCTCTTAATGGAATGGGTGCTTCCTCTATAAATACAGTCTCTAAAATACAATATTATTTAAAAATGTATCTTTTGATATACTTTACATTTCTTTCTGAAATCACATGAATCTTGCAATCAAGAGCAGGAACTATCATCGAGAAGTTCCCCAAAAGACAATGCCTTTGTTTTTATCACCACTGCATTATAAATAGATAGATCACATCAGCAAAGGGAGTTATACTGAGGTCTGTGTCAGTAGATTCCGATGATTAGCACAGGCCAGCTGCTGCCTGCGAGATCTGTTGCTGTCCACGTGTAAGACACTGCCTGAGGTGAAATATCTCAGCTGAGACTGAAATCTGAACCAATAGACTTGAATCAAGCTCCAGTGGAAGGCTTTATAGGTGTGATCCAAATCTGTTCTAGTCTGCAGAGTTTCCAAAGCTGAATGGAGTCAGACAGCAGAATTGTTTGTGTAGGTCCAGGGTGTAATGATAGTGTAGAATTTTGCTCAAATATAAAACCTTAATGTTGCCTCTGCTAGTAAGAAGAGTTAGTGCAGGCTCCCAGATTAGGCCTAATGACCTTGAACCAGATTCTAATGCCTTCAGATTGTATCATTTTTCCTGGGAAATGGACACAGACCTGGACAGTGTCTTCAGTTCTTGGTGGCCCCTTGGAAAATAGCCATAATCCCACCCTGACTCCAAAGGGAAGCTTTCTGAATTGACAAGGAATTGTGTATTACTCTAGCGGTCATCCCTTGGAGAAATGGAGGCACTGACCAGCTTTCTGTTACATTTGTGTAAACTGAAGCTCCTCAGCTGTTGTTTGAGTAAGAATCAGGTTGCTACTCACCGCAGACAGGTGTTAGTACAAAACTGAGGTACGTGAGTTCCAGAGGCTGAGGACCCAGCTGTAGTAGTAATCAACAGCTCTACAGGGAGCAGAGGGATTGAATAAGAGTAAGGATAAATATTGCCTACCCCTCCTACTGAAACTGGTCATCAGAAACAACAATTACTCAGAGGAACATGAGGATCACCCCACATTTAAAATAAGCTTATGGTTTGATCTTTTTACATGCAAACACTACCAACTATGGCAAACCTTCTGGAAATAATAACAGCTTCAAGAGAAATTCTATTCTGTGGTGTGTAGGACCAGCTTTTCTCCTGGTCTTCCACAGCAAACAGGGACATAAAATGGCATATTCAAATCAGAAGGCAGTGGGAAATTTTAAAAAGCAGGATAGTAACATGAGTAACACAGTTCCAAGTCTGAGGTAGCATCAGCAACCACTTCCTTAGAAGGTGGGTGTCCTCACTGGAGAGTCTAAAGAAGCCTGAATCTTCAGAAATAATCATAGCTTTAATACTCATATTACAAATACTTTGCAAGAAACGGCTTTCCTCAGATGCTGCTGGGTAATTATTTGCTCTTGAGATTGTTCTTGTGAAAGAAAATAGGAGTGAGGAATTCTTTTTCCTTCATGCTCTTCATTAGCCTGTCAGCTTTGGACTTCTACTGACTGCTTGTCCTGCAAACCAAGACCCATTTAAACTGTCCAGTTCAATAAGATCAGAATTAGATGGTGGATTTGGAAGAGAAGCTGTCATTTCCTACACCCATACAAGGACTAGGCACTATCTGAAGGTGTCCTTTAAAAGCTCCTACAAAATAATATTGCCATTAGTTTGAACTCCAGGCCACTACAGAGTGCTCCCCTAGTTTTGTCTCTTTGCTTCATTCTGGAGTCTGGTTAATCTACCACATGCAGTTTTTGCACAGCCTGAACTTGCTTGCTAGAGGTCAAACACTGATGCTTTTATTTCTGCCTCACCCCTCCCGACTGAAGAAAGAATAAATATTTGCTTAAAATTAAGCCCATTTTGGTCTGGAACTTCAGCAACAAAACAGTTTGGACGCTCTGCAAAAGAGGAAAGCATCCAGCATGCTTTGCCTTTCCCCTCCCCATCACCCTGGGACTCCAAAAAGACTCAAAAGTATTTTGCACAATATTTGAAAATAAATATTGCTCATCTTTGAGCTGATAGTTCGGAGCCCAGATGGGCTCAGGATTTATAATGGAAAGAGTGATGCAAGCTTAATGCTATGTGATCCATGTGTTGCTACCATCCAACAACCAGCTCCTGTCCAGTCTCCTTCTTGCAGGAACAGTCATTTTCTTCTAAAATATCCCAAGGTTCCAAGACACTGTTCTGATTAACTCCTTTCTGAAGGGTTTGGACCCCAACTGTGGTCAATTATTCTACCTGGAAGGACTAGTCAGTAACATAATATTTTATTATCATTTTTCTTTTTATTCCCTCTCCTCAGAAAGAACTTGCCTTTTTTCCTAGTGGAAATACATATTCTTGAGATTTAGCTAAGACTGGAAAAAGGATCCAGGAGACAAATTATGGTGTACCGTTATTAATTTGGAGGTGGAGGAAGACAGAGAAAAGTCATCCATCACTCCCAGCCCTTTCCAAAGAGAGCCATCATGACTTGCCCACAGGCCTAATAATCTTCATCATTTTGAAAGGGAAAAATCCCGCAAGGAAAAGTCAGGGAAGCTGGACCTATTGAACAAGCTGATCTATAAAGATAATTCGTTCCATGTTTCTTCAGTCCTGACTTGCTCAATGGTTTGACTCATGAGAGCAGAATAATGCCAAGGTGTTATGGACTGGAAGTGCAGCTCCCTGCAGATAGGGACTTGGCTGGAGCTTGAGCAATTACCTAAGAGGAGCATCCTGCAACTGAACACAAAGCTTCCCACAGAACTCTGCTCCAGTGATCAAATCCATCTGAGACTCTCCTTGCCCCTGGCCCGTGGCCTCACAAAAGACCATGTGAGTACACGTGAACCACATGAGGAGATAGAGAGCAGGCCTCTCCTTGCTCCCTTCTCTGCCCTATACCACCCCACCCTGAGTTGAGCCCGTGGTTTTTCCACAGCAAGCTGACTGTGAAGGCTGGGGACAATAAAGGGAAGAAGGGGAGAGACAAGCCCAGTTTCAGGGAGTAGGTGGAGGCCGCTGTCATGCGCAGCCACGTACGTGGCCGTGCCGGTGTATGTATTACCCTTTATAAATAGCTACGAGCAGATGTTCAGCCAGCAAGTAGCTGTGCTGGTTGAAGCCATTACAGCTTGCAGATGCTTGGCACAGCTCTCCAGCCAAAGAGTACCTCTCCTGGAGCTCTGCTGGCAGTCAGCTCTGCTGCAAGCAGAAGTCATGTGGATTAGCTAATACCACCTGGATCAGCTGCTTGGGCAGTGCTGGCTGACTCTGCACTGGGGCAGATTAGGGAGTGCTCACATCATCCTTTGGGTTGGTAGCAACCAGGGGCCTGACATGGTCCAGGTCACACAGTAAGGTCTGGAGGAGGGTGTCTTGCCTTGATCTGACCCACATGTGCACTTGCAAAGGCATGTCCATTTTTAGTATGCTCAGAAAGAAGGTTGTGTGATAAAAAGCTAGAACATGTGGACAGTTTTTGTTCAGTCAATCAACTTTCTGATGATTCAGAGCTTGTCTCACATTATTTCTTCCTTCTCCTTTTTTGGTCTGGCTGGTAATTCTTGTGCAGGAATTGCCCTTTCTTATGACTTGTGCAGCTTCTAACATAATGGAAGATCACCTGTATATCTAAATCTGACCAGCTAAAAGAAAGGTGAGCCAGCACTTTTGCAGGGAGGTCATTTGGAGTTAACCTTTATCTTGTGCATGCAAAACAAGTCACAGCTGGGCCAAATATTCAGCACCTTTAAATGCTATACCAGAGAAGAGTAGCTTGGGTATACTTCCCCATTTCTTTTCTGTATCTTACATATCCAGTGTTACATTCGCATGCACATAAAGAAAGAGCAGACCACTGATGTGAACATATACTGTGCTGGCACGTGTATAGTGAGATACACAGATGTGGGGAAACATATGCTGATTTAAATAAACCCTGCAAAGTGCCAGAGCAAAGGGGGACCCCCCCCCCCCCCAAAAAATTAAACAGAGAAGTTAGGAGAACTGCAAGTTGGGAGGTATCTTGTGTTTTCTCTCCCTTTTTGTTTTTTGGCCTTTTGATCCTACAGCAAAGTTGGTATCATTTACCCTCTGGCTGGACTCAGATAACAACAATATAACTCCTGATTCCCAGCCTCAGCAGCACCATTTTTGCTTTTTTAAAACCTGGAATCCAAATTTAATTAGCACAAAAATTAAAATGAAAATAAACCTGCAGACAACTGAACTCTGGGTCACAAAAGCAGAAAGCTGATTGACAGCTGAGGAGGATGAGGAGTTAAATGATGCAATTAGCTTCCTGCTGATTCCTCCATTCACTTATGGGGGTTGATTTATAAAAAAATCAAGTATGATATCAGTATGGATGCTCAGGCCAAAGCAAAATATAAACTTGCAGACACATAGGAGAGAGATCCTGGTGAATTCCCTGTGAGAGAGCTTGGGAGCTGTAGCCAAGCCTCACAAAGCAGTGAGCTCCTGACATGCATCCAAGAGATTCAAGTATATTAACTTGCCCAGTGCTGTATTTGCAAGCTGGAGCTCTTCTGTGAAATATCAGTTGCTACCTCAAAGCCTTGAGAAAACCTCAAGTGACTCAAACTGTCCTTGAAGATGAATATATGCGTAGAATAATTGATCCACTTTGACACTTGAAACAGCATTTTGTCAATGCATGTGGCAGAGGAAGGCTTGGGATGCTAAGAAAAGAGGGAAAGAAATGGCTTTTAATAGATCCCGTGAGCCAGCACATGTTGGCTCACTTACCTGGCTTCTCTCCTCGTGGGGGACTCTGCATAGTTACACTTCTACTTGACCCACAGACTAAAGGACCAGGAAATACCATTGTGTCAGATACAGACAGGTGGGTTTTCTTGCCATGAGCACTGTCCACTGGCTCATAGTTGCTTCCCTGCTGTTGCAGCTGTGTGAAGCATGAGGCTGCCTGGGGCACCCTTGTGTGCACACAGGATCCTTCCTGCTCAGTGGGTCTTCCACACACAGGATGCTCCACCAGAAAGATAACATCTGCACAGAGATTCTGCTGCAAGTTTGTGATCTCAGAGATCCCTGCTCCTGAAAGGTCTTCCATTGCTGGAAAGACAATAAATAAATAGAAATCCAGGATTAATATGAAGCAACCTCCTAAAGGACATCAAGTTAGCCTTTCAAGTCTTCATGGGAAACCTTTCCCTTCAGCCTTGAAAAGGGAGGAGGACTAGGATTAGCAGTGTACCGAAGATTTTAGTCACAGGAAGAAACAAAGCAACTAGCAGCAGATCATCTTTCCCCTGATGCACTTCCCAGGGACCTGCATCCATTGAACTATTTAAGCATGAGCCCCTTGGAGGAGAAAAGGCATCCAGGCTGAGGACGCATATTCTCTATTTTGAACCACCCGGCAGTAGAGCTGCTTGTGTAAAAAGTTTTCCTACTTCTTTGTAATTTGATTGAAACAAAATTGCAAAGACCGCGTTATTTAATTCGTTTACTAATGCAGCTCCTTGTGGCTGAAATGAGCAAGGGAACATGCAATGGGAGAAGCTGTTAGCAGGAGAGGTATGACAAGTACAAGGGGAAGTGATTTCTCCTATCAGCACAGCTGCTGGCAGAAGGGACATCTCTCTGCACCATTAATCTCTATTGGGATTGCCATTGGGGTGCTGTGGGGATGATGCAGTTCACTCTGAAAGCCAGCAGATTATCTAGTGTGGCTTCTAGCACTATACAAGCCATAGTTTTTTAGCCTGAAATGCTCTCAGAGAGCATATTTACCCGTCCTTCTGGAGAACACAAAGAATTTGGGGACTTATGGTTGAACTGGGGACAAGGTTTCAAGATAATCTTAACTTCACGGAGTCTCAGATTTTGGCCCCGGAGGGCCATCTGCCCTCCAGCAAATGGATTTAAAGAAGATTTCAGCACATATAAAACACTGCCCCCTCCCTGCCTCAACCGTCCTGGTGCCAACTGCAGGACAGAGGATCCTGTCTGTGCCACGGCACGCAGCATTGACGTGGCTGTCCCGGCCCAGTTTGCCAGCACAGAAGGAGAGCTGAGTTTGTGGTGAAGATGGGCATCTGCTGACTCTCTGCACGAGTGCTGGAGCCCGGCCCTGGGGGATCCGCCAATGCCTCCCTCTGCAGTTGCTCTTCTGAGAATGAAACTAAGCTGTTGGAGCTATCAGCCTAGTTCCTTTCATGAGCAATAAATTCTCGGTGAAAGCCGCAGAAACAAAGCTCTTCTAAATCTGTTCTACTTTTCAGCCTAAAAGAAAGAGGAAGGTTAGCTTAAGAAGGATTTCTTCTGGACCTTCTCTGTAACGGCAGGAAAATGCACTGAAATCATACTTCCTAGAGATGCAGAGCTTGGAGCCCACAGAACGGCTGCAGACCCTAAAGAATAGCCAATTACACAATCAAACGGGCTGTTAATGGCAGTCATTCACGTTGCTTTTAGCTGGAAGATCCTCACAGTTCAAGACCTTCAGGGGTTTGCCTTAAATCACCCTCCTTGCCTCTATTTGGGAGAGGAGACTGAAGTACTGAATACATGCTGGAACTGTACACAGCTGGGTTGTGGGGGTTTTTTTACAAATACTAAATCGGTTGCTCCAGATCTGGAGCAGAGCACAGGTTTCTTGAAGCCCGGATGAGGACATAACTCACAGCTTCTCCCCCAATCTGATGTGATGCAAAAGTCCAGCTGCAATCACGCAGTGCTGTGCCCCAGCCACTTCTGTTCTGAGGGAACAATGGGGTTTTACACCGCCAGGCACATGAATCCAGCCATGCTGCTTTGAGAGCAGGCAGCCTGTCCTCCCGGTACTGCCTGTTGCTCTGTGAACTTATTGCCTTAATTAGGACTTGTTCTAAGCCAGAGATATCTGGCTTGCCTTTCGTTGCTGGGTGGAGACATGCCGTGAGCTAGGGCTTTTTTTTGGGTTTGAGTTTTTCCCCTCTCTCGTTCCAGCAAAATTACAACAATGCCTGTTTCATGTTGTTCCATGGGGCTTCCCTTTGTAAAGAAAACTCATCAGCTTTGCTAATATAATCACTCAGTGATGCCATGTCAAAATGTGATTAAATGAATAACCACAGTCTTTTCAACACATCTCTGTGCAAACAGATGTTTAGAAAGAATGCAATATGTTGCAGGGGAAAAAAAAGTCAGCAAGCAATAATGTTTATGCTGTTGGGGCCTGGAGTGTCATACTATGGGTATGGCCACTGCAGCTGATGGGGATAAATGGAGATAAAATTTCTTCCTGAAAATTCCAAGTTGTCAGCATCATTAACTCTCAAATCCTGACCAATTTCCACCGCACTGCCATCTCCCCACCCTTCCTACAGTAGTGACGTCCCTTTCAGTTTGTGGGTTATTTTATGGGTTTTCCAACAACAACACTGACTGTTAAAAATGTCCAAGAGAAGCTTGTCAGAGGTGAACTATTTTATTGCAGTCACCATTCCTGCTCATCTTAGGAGAAATCCAAAGAACCACAGCTAGAAATCATGGACCTGTACTTGCTGTAGAAACATCAGCCTTCTGAACTTCTGTGGACCCTCAGTGCTGGTGGCAAAACAGCCACCATGATCCACTCCATAGGAAGGACTGGAGTATTTAATAAAGGAATTCCACCTTTTGGGTGTAAAGGATTTAAGGCACAAGACCAAAAGTAAAAAAAAAAAAAAAAAAAAGGAAATTAACTACAGTCCATCCAATGCAGCTATTTCTGTGGCCTTGGTGTCAGAAGTATATGAGCATTTCAGAATGTTTGTAGAATATTTCTCCTCTTAGTACTCATTGCTGTAAATTGTCCATTTTACAGAGGACAGTTAAAGTTCAACTCTCACCTGTCAGTGTTCCTTTCTACCCTATCAACAAGGGACATATGAAGTCCAAGATATCGGAGGTATCCAAGATACTACGTATCCAAATTTTTTTGCAAGGAGTGGAGAGAAGTCACTATTAGAAGGTAATTCCCTTGTCTAACCATAGGTGTTTAACCATTTCTCTGGACGTTCCCTCCCTGGCGCTATCATGATTTTTACATTTTCATGTTAATTCATCTTGCTGTTCAAGGAGCTGATATTTGCTAAAGGAGATGTGGGACCCGTCTGCTATAGCACTTGCTGCTCCTAGTATGAAAACAAATGGATACTCTGTTAAGGACATAAGGATCCTTTGGGATGCTTGACATTCTAGACGTATAAAATAATGGTGAGGATGATTACTGAACCCAAGGAAGTTCTAGGAAAGAAAATTATTTGTTTATTCCCAGCTGAGGTTCCACAGGGTCAAAGTGTCACACCCATGAATCCCTGGTGTGTTCATGTCTCTACATTAGTGTAGAAAAAGATAAGGGGGTGCCAATATTTCCATTAAGCTGCTTTATTTGAAGTTTTGAAAGTCAGCCATAAGTAAAAGCACTCTGGAAGACATTTTGGCAGATGGCATCCTGACTTGAGAGTGACTCTGGTTGATTTTGATTTCCATTTATATTTTCTGACAGGTTTTTTCTTAAAAAGAAAACAAGAAAATTGCTTCAGATAAACACAAGACCCAAAACATTATGACACAAAAGCATTTCTATGGGCTACAAGACCTCTTAGTAGGAGAGAAAAATAATGATGTGCAAATATCTGAAGATCATCCAAGAAGAAAGATCAGTCATTCAGGGAGGTCCAGGGTGGAGGGGGGCTAACGCAAGACATAGAGAATTAAGAGCAGTGGATTGAGGCATAGCAAAGGAAAAATTAGCTTGAGGAAAACTTTCCTAAAAGTGGACTAGTCTCCCAAGGCAGGAGATGAAAACCTGATTGAGTCATGCAGCCCTGGACTGGCCCTGTGTCTGAAGGGCTGTTGTGGTGAACTATTCTACATGGGCAGGGAGAAGCCTGCGTACCTTGGAGATTTCTGTTCCCCACTTGGATGACTCACTTCAAAGTGCAGGATGAATTTTAAGCTGATGGGTTAAACTGAGCAATGCTGGCCAGGAAACGTGTCTCTGCTAGGAAGGGAACACTTCATTGCTTAGATAGTGCTAAAGTTTCACCTGCTCCAAAAGCATACCAGAAATCATCAGTTAAGCCATCTTTACCCATCAGCACAAAAGAAGCACAGAAAACATTATCTTCCCTTCTTATAATCCTGGCAGCTGATGAATGTTTATGGTGTAGAAGAGATTGTTTGTTTGAAGACATAAAATACATGGGAATGGAGGAGAGGAAGATAGTTCAGTGCCTGGAAAGACTAGGGGTGCAACTTGTAACAGTCCTATACAGCACTGTAAGCATTTAAAAAAGCTTCTTCATTCAGGAAACTGAGCCAGGCCAATAGCTCTCCCTTTCTCTCTCCCTTATGTGTTGTTCAAGACAGGAATCTTCTCCATTCAGGTGAATTCTATTTTCTCATCGACCCCTCACAGTCCTGCTCTTGTCTGTTTAATCCAAGCCTCATTCTGCTCCCAGCCGGAGACATTTTCTAGGTACAAATCAGAGTTTCCTTTTTTTTGAAGGCTCTGTTATAACTCAGCCAGTACAAAAATGGATCCCAGTACAGGACACTTTCACCTTTCCTTTTCATTAACAGCCTTTTGGAGGGCATCTCTCCAGCTGCTGCCTTCCTCCTCTGCTGCTGGTAACCGATGGAAACAATTGCTCATTCTTGCATTGAGTGGACACTCTTATTAATTCCAGCTCTAAACACAGAAATTGCACATTCTTTAGGAAAATAGGGCTGATTTCAATTATACATCTCAGTTACCCTTCCATGACACTTTGGGGTCATTGAATGAGATCAGTGTCCACGTACGTTGGAACATGTTCTGCTTTTCTCCAGAGCTTAGGACCCAGCTATGGCACTGAACACCTTATTAGGCCAGCAGGCAACTCCAGAGAATCTGCCACAGGTAAGGAAGGCAGGTGAGTCTGGGCAGGGCTGTTGCTGTAGGGCAGGATGGAAGGCTGGGGTCTCAAACATCCTATCCTTGAACAGAAACCAAAGTGGAAATTTGGGTATTCCACATGGAGGACTGAGTTCAAGGGTGACATGGCTCAGAGAGGTTTATCCAGACCTTCTCTGAAATCTGACACAAACTTGGCCTGTTTGTTTCCATGAGGAGAGCATCTGCACGACTTTTTGCAAATCTCCCAGCAACAATGATATAAATAAAACCCTAGGCTACAGGGCTGCCTGACAACTTGTCCTGCCCTTTCTTACAAGGGGGGCTTATTCCATGAAAGACTACAATCTACATGAAATTTTTGTGTGTTTTGTGTGTCCTTTCTTTTTCTTTTCTATTTTTTTTTTAACCTTGGAAAGGAATCAGGAAAAACTCTACCAAGGTAATGATTAATGCAAGGAATCACATCCTCACATATTGAATAAATAAATATAAGCTAATATAAATAGAAAAAAACTCTTGGAATTTGTCAGTCCGTGGTCTTATTATCTTGAGCTCCAAAGCCAAAATTGCAGACTATGGTTTACAGATGCTTCTCCCCTCTTTCCCTCTCCTCCTCCTCTTCCTTTTCCTTTTCTTGCTTGCTTTTTTTTTCTTCCCCCCCCTCAAGGCAGCTCAAAGGAGCTTGTGGCTCCCTTGCTAGGAATTGCTCCTTTGACAGAAACTTTGCTTCCCTTTTCAAATGAGTTTGGCAAATGTTAGTGAAAAGGTTGCTAGTAAATATTCTTTGAAAACATTTATAGGTTTCTGAGGGTGCATGAAAACTGTTCAGGCTGTAGTTCACAGAACTTCTACCCCACCAGAGACCTGGGAAATTCTTTGCTGTTTTTTGTCCCAACTATGCCTCTGTTCACAGGATGTTTGAAAAGTCCTACACACAAAAAGAGAAGGAAATAGGAGGGCAAAAATAATCTAAAAGGGATGCATGCTTTTATCGCGTTTTTTAATCTGGTGATCTGAGTTTAAGAGGAATTACAACCAGTCTTCCTAGATATTTAGGTTCATAGCTCTTAGGGTCAAGGGGATGAGAGGTTTTGTTTGGGATCCTTGTTAAATGGTTTCAAGGAGACCTTTCTACATGGTATGCTTTATTTGTTTTGGTTTGTATGCTTAATTTGTTTGAAGTATCTTTTCTCTAATTTTCAAATGGCACCAATCTTTCTTGGGTGAATTTGGGACTACTCGGAGTCTTCACTGAGGCCTTCAATCTGAAGAAACAGGGGATAAGTGGGGGTATTTTTCAGTCCATAGCTATTTTCTGGGTCAGGCCTTCAGATTTGGATCAGTGCTGTAGAAGCAGATGTCTCTGTGATAGCCATCAGTGATGAAAAAAAATTAATTTTCATCTCCCTTTTCTATAGTCTTTCCCCTTTACTCCATGGGCACTAGAAGAGGAGAAGCTGGTGAACCTGTCTCTGCTTTAGGAATTCATGAGGCTGAAATTGTGTGGCAAAATCTGTGTTTTTCATTATCAGAAAATTTTCCTCTAGATAATAATCATTCTCCAGAATTACTCATTAAAGAAATAAAAATAATTCCCACAAATAACTGATTTTTCAGCAAAGAAATATTAACCAAAAACTTTTCTATATCAGATGTTTTCATTGCATTCCTCTTCCTTCTTTACTCCGTTGGGAGTTGCACTTTGGTAAGAAAGACCTTTGGTTGTCAGTCCCTCCAGGATCTCTCATGAAATGAGTATGATAGGTGCCAGCTCCCTCCTCAGCGCCCTTCTTTCTGGGCCAATTGTCAGGGTCACAGAAAACTCTCAGGGCACTTGGCAATCTCCTGTTAGAGATCTCATCTGGGAAGACATGAGAACCACCGGCCAAAGCCGGGGGAAAAAAAAAAAATTGAGCCCATTTCAAGGGTCGGAGGGGAAGCAAAACAAAAAAATTCCTTTGCTAATTCCCAGTGTTTCTGCTGACTCAGCATCTAGACAACTGGAAATTTCTCCTTGACTTGGAGCAATGTGTCCGAACATAAAGCCTGGACCTGGCCACACTTCTGTGTTTAAAAAAGTTTGTAACCAGACCTCCACTCTACAGTTGGCCCCAAGCCAGTACTCACAAAGTGGAATGAAACCTCTCTTTGATTATTTAATACAGCCCAGAAACTAGAGCAGAGCTGATCACAGCCATGGATTTGGATGGGAATATTAGGGGACAAAGAGTACACCCCACACTGGGCAATAATGTCGAGGGGCATCAAATAACATTGCAGGGTCATAATTATCCACATTCAGGGAGAACCAAAGGTTCTGATTCAGCCAGGGACACATCTTGCTGTTCTTCATAAATTAATCATGGTGCCCAAGAAAGACGCCAATCTCCACAAATTCTGGTGTGAATGCTGTGGATTCAGCAGAACTGTGCTCAGACTTCGAGCTCCAGGAGATTTCCATGTCAGTAGTTTTGCTAATTCAGTCCTTTTTCTACACTTCCCTCACAGCCTTCTCCCATAAGTACTTCATCTGCTGGAGTTGGCCACATAATCAATTTACCATCCCCAGGCTTGGCTGACTTTGATAAAGAGGATTTAGGGGGTTAATTTGAGCCCTCATATTTCTGAGGGGACGCTATACTTAGGAAACTTTCTGCGGTGCACTTCAGCATGGATTAGTTGTTCTACTTCCCATAAAACCTTATGTCTGCCAGCTTGCCTAGGATTAGAACTAAAATGGAGTGTGTAGATCCCATTGCCACAAATAGAGCTTCTGCACTAGGGCTGCTTTGCTTGGGATACGAGCCAAAGTTATAAATATTGAGGGCCTTATTTTTCAGTCCATCGCACTTGCAGTATATATATATATATATATATATATATATATATATATATATATGTATGTATGTATGTATGTATGAATGTGCGTACATATATATACATACATGGATATGTGCTTATGTGTGTGACACTTCACACCCATGGCCACTCTGACTGCACACAAGCAAACTTTTCATGCTGTCCTTGAAAAGTTCAAATGTCAGGACAGAGTCATACTACTATTAGTGATCTTTTGGAACACAAATCAAACTAGAATTTTTGTCCTCAGTGAGACAGGTTTGATGTTTTTAACTCTCCAAGGACACATGTCTCTGTGGTGGCTTTGTATGACATTCAAAAGGAAAGATCACCTGGAGACCTGCACCACAATGGAGGCTCTTCTATTCTACAGTTTCAAACTATGCTTCTAACACTGCAAAACTCTACTGTCTGCTTTCCCTAAGGGGTGGCTGTTCCTTGGGAATACAGAAGGAAAATGTCAGAGTCAGACTAGTCAGCTTGTTATGTGAAGCCTGTTGCCTCTTCCTCTGGCTTGTTTGAAGACCTTGATTAAATCTTGAAAGAAGCACGGCTGTTCCTGGTACTAACTGCCAACCTCCTCTTTAAGTGAGCAAAATTAATTCTGTGTTGGTTATGTTGCTGCTCATGAAAGATGGTGAATGGGCTGTTTGCCAACAAAGGTCCACAGGCAATGAAGGCTGATGGTGCAAACACTCAGCAGCATGACTTGAAGAAGTGAGGGAAAAGAGCCATCAGGGCCTTGTGGTGCTGCTGACTATGATCTGGATACCTCAGCTGGAAAATGGTCCCGGGGGACTCACTGTGGAAGGCAGGAAATGGAGGACCAGCAGAGAGAAGTTCAAAACCTCCATTTCTGACACTCTCCAAGTCTGGTGGATACTCCTGATGGTTGCTGGAGCTGCACAGACACACGGGTGCTGCTGAGAAGCAGAATTACAACCTCATCTCTGAATTCCTGCTATTCTGATCAAGATCACGTTGAAAAAGCATCGTCACCCTCCTGCTTTTGCAGGCTTGAAGGAAAAGAAACGGACACAATGCATATGATGGTGCATCCAAAGAGGAAACCTCAAAAGCTTCTCTAGTCTCTGCCTCTCCTTGTCCAGCTCAAACTCACCTTCTCTTGCAGACTATGTTCAAAAGCCCTGCTACTGCTACTACAGAATCCCAGGCATAGGTGGAAGGGCACTACAATAATTTGTTTTTCCATTTATAAATTCATGGCGTTAACACCTAAAAAATCCCAGCCCAATCTCAGAAGGTCCCTATGAGCCTGTCCTGTAGAAAGTAAAAGGAAAAACAGCTATGACACTATAAATTTTTGAATTTGAGAGAATATCCCATGCATCTGTATTAAATCTGCCCACTTTTTACTGTGTGGGTCATCCTCATGCCAAGTTTTCCTTGTAATTCAGGAGCAAAAAATATACTCCAGGCTTGGTGCCATGCAGTGAAAACACATGTCTTGTCTGTACATAATTGTACAGAAACTGGAGCCTTTTCTTTTTCATGAGAACAGGCCCATGACAATCAAATCCTGTCTTTCTGAGACACTTATCTGGCATCTTGTCACATAGTTTCTGTAGATTTCATATGTCTGATTTAACTATCTCCAAACTCCTGCAAGGCTGGAAGGTACTGTTGGTTTTCTGCACTGATGAATTCTTCCATATTTATTTATTTATGTATTAAACTCCTTCAAAAATACTTATTAATTTAAACTAGCATCACTCATGTTGAATTTCTTAGGTTAAGAGCTAAATCAGTCTGACATCTCAAAAATTATTCATGTTTTTGTTTTGAAACATTACATAGATGTATCTATATTTAACTTTTATAAAATAGAGATAATACTTTTCTCCCCACCTTTTTGAGCCACGAAAATTAAACAAAAAGGCTTTTTTTGGACTAGTTGGAGCATTTATATGCTCCTGATAAAACAAACAGCTTTTTGTTGTTGATGCTTTACTGGAAATTTTTCAGATGAACCCCAGTCTACATATTTTTACTGTATCTTGGCTTTAAAATCAAAATATTTTTTTCATCCTGTTATCACCTATTGTATCAACTAAGCTTGTGGCATAGGTGATTTAAATTCCTTACTGAAGGTCACACAGGCCACTGGTGACAGAGAGCTGCACGGAGTTCCCCCAGTCCTGGGGCACTGCAGAAAAGTGCATGAACTGGGACTTACCTTCATTTAAAATCTTTCTCCAAAGATCTTTTCACTCTGTTAAGCAAGTGAAATTCATTTCAGAACTCACCCAATGAAACTGGACTGTCAGAATTGGTGCCAAGGATTTTTCACTTTTGAAATATTCTTTTTTTTTTTTTTCTTTTCTGGGAAATTATCTTTCACACATGCTTTCTGTGTCTCTCCCGTCCCCCACACATTTTCTGTTTCTGCTTTTTTTCAGTGTCTATCTGGAAGATTTCTCATTTGAAAAGCATATTTTCTCTTCTGTTAGGAATGGGTAGTGGTCTGGCAAGCTTGGCCTTGCCATCTGCCCTGTCAGTGGAAACTCTTGCACTCCCAGCTTAAGCCATGGAGATGACCTTCTGCCACCCTCTCCTTCCTTTAGTGTGAGATTTGGGGGCTGTTTCTGCACATAAAGCAGACAGGCCTGGATGCAGATCTCTTAAGACTGGATTCATGGGGGGGGAAACCCATAGAAGTCAGGAACCGAAGTGCTCTCCATGAGCTTAAATCCCTTGCTGTGACTGGACCCAGTGCAGCTGCTGATGGCAGGAGACCCTGCCTCCCGTCAAAGCTGCTCTGCTTCTGTGTCCTGAGCAACCAACCCCCTGCTGAATTTTCCCACCCGGTGGAGGGAAATTAAATTCTTTGTCAGGGCTGGGAAATCCCCAGAATGGCCTTAAACCATGTTCTTCAGAGCGCCGTTGACACTTAGCAGCGCGCTCTGTTCATGCCCGTGCGTGCACACGCACAGAGCACTTTGCTGCTCAGTCCTCCCAGGGGGAGCCGTGAGAGTTTATTTTACAGAAACTCTCATACTGGTGGTTAAAAATATGGCTCTCACAGACCCTCTCAGGCTTCAGATCCTCCTGGTCTAATGCCAGCACCCTCCAAAAGCAGTAAGAGATAATAATTTCCTTGGTCAAAAACCTTCCCCCTGTGCCATCTTCCACCCAAGTTTTCTCATTGCAGCTTCCAGCTGGACATACCAAGCTGGGAGGACCAGGAACACAACTCACCTCCTCTCCCAGATATTTAAGGGCAGATTTGCAATGATTCCCAAGTGGCCTGCCCTTGACATAATGGACCACCCACACCAGGTACTCCAAGGGTCAGGATGACAGAGGGATTTCAGGAAACTCACAGATGACCCTGGTTCCTAAGACATGTGGAGCTGGGTTGCAAGGTGACCTGCTGCTGATCTCCTCAGCTAGCCTCCCTGGCTTTGCTTCCAGCTCAGGAAGGGCTGAAGGCTGCTTTGCTGCTCTGTCAAACACTGCATACAGCCATAGCACAGGTCTTGCTTTCAAGCCCTGCTGCCTCCTTCCCCATTCCTCTCCTGGGACACCACAGAGGCTGGGTCATTGGGGTGAGCTGGATGAGAATAGCAGGGGATTGCACCACATCTGTGGCCGTAGCCCCTCCTCGGTGCACCAGGAAGGTGCAAACACAAGAGGTGGGTGCTGACTGCAGTCAGTGCTGTTTGCCTGCTCAGTCTGTGAGTTGGTGTGAGGGAGGTGTCTGAGGAGCACTAAATCACCTGGCTGAGCTAACAAATAGGTGGGATCCATGTGGACCTTCAAGTCACATGACAATGCTTTGAAGTTTTCTGCAGAAATTTGGGAACCAGGACCCTGTGCACCACTGGTGGACTGGCAAAAGTATTTCAGATGCTCTGTCAGTTTCAGTAAGAAGCTGAGGCTTCACAAAATACCATTGCACATAAATTTTTGCCTTCTCTAATTTGGTACAGGCTTTCCCTGTACCAGGCAACTTGCAGAACCCCACTGGCTTTTTTTCTGGTTCTATGCCCTGAAAAAAAAGGATTTGGGGATGCAGTTGTAAATGGGACTGACCTGAGGAGGGGCAGTGAAGTGGGGAGAGGATCGGTGTTTTAGCAGATACATGGGGTGAAGCTTTCCCCGGTGAAAGGCAGACTGGGAAGCAATGCCGCACGCATCCTCAAGGCGAATGAAAGTGCTTTCCCAGCTGTGCTCACCTGGATGTTGCCTAAAGATCCAGTTGAGGCGAGAGCCAAAGTTTAATGAGAAGAGCACGCGAGCTGCCAGCTGGGTCAGGAACTGTTCCCATGGTCACATGGAATTTACAGGACAAAGCAAGAGACACACATTTGCTGCAAATGTCTGAGAACAGGAAACGAGTTGAACTGGGAAGGAGAAGGGGGAGAAAGAAATGGCAGGAAGGAGGCTTAGCTTCAGGTTGAGATACCACAACCTCCAAGAGAAAGGTGGTGAACTGAGGCTTGTGTTGGTCTGAAAAGGTAGGACCATGTTTCTCTCTCTGGAGTGGAGTTGGGAGAAAAGACATGAGGTTGATGTTGGGGGCATTCAAACTCTCTGAGCACAGGTGGAAGCACTTGGTACCCTGCCCAAGCCTGAAAGAAGCTCCTCCATAACACACCAAGTGCTGGCATGAATGCTGCTGTTCCTGAGATGAGGATACAGGAGCTCAGAGTAGAGGGCAATGTGTTGTTTTGTCCAAAGGCATGCAGGAAGCAGAGCTCCAATAAGAATTGCCTATTTTTCTGAATGCCCCCCAACCCCCACCAAAAAGCCCCATTTTAACAGGAAGGTTGTCCTGTTGAACCCTGAGCCTGCTTCATCCTGATTCATGTCACTGAAGATGCTTGTACTGATGCATCTCGGTTTTTTCACTTCCCTCTGGAGTCCTGCCTTCCATGGGGATTTCTCCTGTGTCTGCAGTGAAGTTTCAAGGACTCACTTGCCCTCTGGCCCAAAGGTTTGGACACCTGCCTGCAGTACTGAGAGGCGCTGGCCGGGATTTCCCCAACAGCCCACAGCCGTCAGGTGCCCAGACTGCCCACAAAGGAGGAGTGCCCCAATTCCTCAGGCTCCCTTCAAATCCTCCATGAAGAAGCCAAAGGCTGCCCAGACCAGGTGTTCTGCTGGTTCCAGAACCACCAAATCCAACTGCCTGTCGCCTGAGGGAGTGCAGAAGCCGTTGCTGCTGCTGGCAGCCAGCTGAAAACTGCTGATGTCCCCAGCCTGTCTGCAGATGTGCCTTCCTCTCATTCCCGGACCTTTCCAGACTGGTTGAGTTTGTTGGGTTTTGGTGTGGTTTATACAGATTATTTGGGAAAGTTTCTCACACCAACTTGCCCCTCAAGTTCCCATACAAAAAAAAAAAAAAACCAAAAAAAAAAAGAGAAAAAAGAAAAAAAAAATCTGGCATGACACTTGCCAGAAAATTGTAGCTAAAGTAAAAGCCAGTAGCTGGTGCTTTTTTTTTTTTTTTAAGTGGTTGTTTTAATTTAAAAAAGATAAATAAATTCAAAGGCACCATTCCAGGCACTGGTTTTAATTTCTGGGAGGAGAAAAAGCATCTGAAATCACTACCAATGTTTTTTCTTTCCTGAGACTTGTAATTTAAAGTGATCAAAAATTATTGCATTTTTTCACAATGAGCAGCACAATATCCTTCAGGTGTTCAGGAAAAGAACCTTTCTGGACCATCCTCAACTAAGATCCCTGCCTGCAGCTGTGATTTTGGTGCTAAGAATATTTAATGAGTGGATTACACCTTCTCCACACTGCCAGCCACTGCCATCTTATTATTTTAATATATGAACTTTACACTGAAGTAGGTAGAAATGAGTTTTGGATAAAGACACAGAAATCCTTTCTAGAGTGAATACTTGAGTTTGAAGAAAAAGAGACTCATAAAGAGCCTTTTTGGGTCCATCTCTAATATTAAATAGCTGACACATAAGGAAGACTTTACACCCCAGAGTTTTCACCCAGAATGTTTTCTTCTTCTGTTTAATTGTAATTTTTCTGTTTCACCATTTTAGAGTTGTTTGCAGCTGATACATCTCTGCCAGTAAGTGAGTGCAGACTGAGTCACTGTTTTATATAGATCTGTCCATAAAGTCTGGAACTGACTTGTGAAATTTCTTGCCAAAGAGAAGAAAAGTTCAGGGAAGGGTAGGAGAAGCTGACAAAGGAAACAGCAGAGGACTCTACAATCTTCCTGACCCCTTTGCTGAAACTTTGTGCTGACAATCTGATTTTTAGAAGATTGACTGGATGGTGGATTGTATGGAGGTGCTGTGAGGACTATTCCTGACAGGATTGAAACAAATGGAGGTTTACAATGGCCATGCTGGGTGAAGTGTCAGAATGAAAGCTTCAGTCAGTTTTGCCAGTTTGGGATAGAGAGGACTGCATTCTGTAGGTGTACAGCCAAGTGTCTGTCCTTTGCCTGTTTGTTGTACTACAGCTCCAGAAGCAGCCACTGCAGAAACTGTGCCATGTCTAATGACAAGCAAGTATCTAGCTGCTCTTTAAATCAGGACTCTCAGAAACTGAGGGACTTCCTAGAATTTCACAGCAAGGAATGAAGCAGATGTATTTCTGGGCTTTGTAGCTCTGGCCACCTGCAACTCTTGGGCTTTGCCATTTGTTGGCTCTCAGAGGACTGGAGCCCACTAAGGAACACAGCATTTCACCCAAGTTTGGCCCCAAAGTGGGAGGTTTCCAGCTCCCGCAGTAAAATTTGGATCCATTTCAGAGGAAGGCTTGTTCAATGCAATATAGCATATGTTTGGCTGGCTGGGTTGAAGTCCATAGAGGTAAAAAGCAAGGCAGAAATGCCAGTAATTTTGTCTTAGCCGGAGATGCCTTGTGGCCCCAAGAGTCTAAATCTACACCTGACCAGACAGTTTTGACAAGGACATATCTTTGCAGGAGTTGTAATATTACAATACCTTCTAGACATATTTCCTCCTGAGCTTTGCAAGGTGTGTTTATGTCATCAAGAGGAGTTTTAGCAGGCTGGTAGTACACATGGCAGGACTCCCTCTTGCCCCTCTTTTCTGAATTATTCTGTAAGTTTGGGTGAGGGTGTTGTAGTAGGACTCAATTAACTCAGAACATGATCTCATCTGCTCTAATAACACAGCTTCCAGTTTGTTGAAGGCTGAAGCACTCTTTCAAATTTAATGCATTTAAGAAAAAGAGCAATAGAGCTGCTGAGGAAATCCCCTGAAGATTGGGTCTCTGCTGAGACTCTAATCTTGATAAAAGGGCTGCAGGAACAATTCAGTGAGCTTCAGGGGTTTTTTTCTGAACTGCTTGGCTGATTACACCTCTGAGGAGGCAGGGAGTGCTCCCTGCTGCCCAGCAATGCTGCTCCAGGGTTCCAAAGGCTATAGAATCTTCCATCTGCCCACCACTGGAAGGGTCTGGTCCCAGCTGGAAGGTGGCACTCACCAGCTGCCTTAAAGGGATATCAGTATGTGACATGTGCTCTGAGGGCTGGGAAAGGTGTGGGCTTGCATGCTGCTGGGCCTTGATGGATTTCAGGAGGATGCAGGTGGGGATGCACAACTGAGCTGCCCTGAAAGCCACAACTCTCAGTGACAGACCTGACACACACTGTGAGCCTTTTCCTGTCCTCCTGTGTCCCCCTTGCTGCTTGTTTGCAAAGTCCTTCACAAGACAGAGGAGGTGGAAATAGGCCCAAAACTAAACCCATCTCCCTGTCCTGAAAAGAGAGGGAAGCTTTGCTTTTGTGTTACCAAAGTAACCAAGAAGCAACCTCCTGACACTGCTGTATGAGTCCTCAGCTGGCTTTATAGCCTTTTGGCAAGGTCCTTCCAACCAAATGATATTACCAGAGCCTGTGAGCAGGAGCCACTCTAATGAGGAAAACTCCTGCTTTCTGCAACTGCTAATGTAATAAGTGGCAATTTTATGGCTAAATCAGAAGACAAAAAACAAGGGAGAGAGGGAGAAGAAGAAAACCTCTCTATTTTAAAATGCAGCCAAAACCTGCAGGAATCTACTGCTGCCAATTATTTTAACAGCTCCAACCTGTTTCCCCAGCAGAAGGAAAAAAATAAAAATACCCCCTCCAGCCCCTCCTTCCCTGTCCTTTGGGAAGAGAGGGGTTTGGATTAGCTCTTCAGAATGAAAACAAACACATTGAGGCTTTTATAGAGCCAAGCTGTTCCTGCGTCTTGAGAGCAGAGCAAGAAAAGATCTAACAGGTGCTGCATGATTTTATATGGCAGTGTCACGAGAGGTGCTGGTTCTCACTCGTGAAAGGAGGCTTTCTTTGCCCCTCGCCTGGTGCCCTCCTCTATCCCCAGAGCCAGTGGCTTTGGTTTAACAGCCTATGGCGGTTATTTAAGCTTCAGCCAGTGCCAGAAGTCTAAGCTTGTGTCTGTCACGTTCCTTCCCCCCTGCCAAATGTGGGCCTCAGGGTGAGGGACTCCCTTGATGGCTGGTGGGACTCCCGCTCCACCCCATGCCTCATCATGAGTTCTCCTTTGGGAACATGGGTACACCAGGGGCAGGGCTGGAAAATTTGCTTTCCCAAAAATCCCAATCCTTGTCCACTCCCTAAACTCAGGTTCTGCAGCCCATCCCTCCCCTCCAAGTCCTGAGAGTGAGCTGCTTTCCATCTTATTACACAGAGAGAACCATGCATGCTGCAGTAAGAAACAGTTCTTAAACTCCCATGAACCCTGAGAAACCTTGGGACAACAGTCTTTCTCCACAGTAGATGGGGAAGATCCTGGATAGACAGGGACCAACCAACAGCAAAGCGGAAAAGTTTTGAAAATCCAATGACACATAAATGTAAGCACTGACGACATTTCCAGAGAGTCCCCAAGTGAACCCCGCAGGCCTTGGCCCTGCCTTGTGATGTGCTAAGCAAGGAGCTACAGCAGCCTCCGCAACCTCTGGAGGAGATATGTGGCGTGTGATCACATCCCCATGACAGACAGCTATGCGGCAGAGATGACGCAATGGGGACGGAGGAGTTCGGATCACGACTGTTTTAGAGGGTCTGCTGAGATAAATGCTTGAACTGAGCCGCAATTGGGACTGACCTTTTATTGTCTTGCTGCTCTTGCTATAAAAATAACTTCCAAATTAGCCCCAGCTGTTAGCAGGTTTCATCGTTAAAATTTTGTTTGGTATTTGAGAGGAAGGAAATCAGCCACTTAAAGAACAATATTGCATTTTTTTTCTTTTCTCCCTCTCCTTCACCCCCCACCC
This sequence comes from Petroica traversi, assembly GCA_025920805.1. Classification (NCBI taxonomy): domain Eukaryota; kingdom Metazoa; phylum Chordata; class Aves; order Passeriformes; family Petroicidae; genus Petroica; species Petroica traversi. The sequence continues at coordinate 5,560,554 of JAHLSL010000067.1, forward strand.
CCACATACACCATGATGTCTAGACCTGGTTTTCTCCATTGGAGCAGTGAACTACTGTCAGATAAGACAGAAGACACAATTCCACAAACTTTTTAATTTCTTTTAGGAAGCACTCCCTTCCCCCTTGACACGCATTTGCATGCAGACAAGAAGAGGAACAAATGTACTGAGGAAAAACTCGAGCTATAAACAAACCTTCAAAGTTTTAGCTGCATTTTTACTTGTCTGGAAATGTGGCAATACCACGCAAGGCGGGCTGTTGCTGCACAGATCCACTAAGCAGACTAATGGAGAGCAGATCATCATCTGCATCATATGCAAGCCATTCTGCTATGCACACAGATGGATATGGAAAGCCTTTAGCACCTGGCTTTCCAGCATCCCCACTCTCCACTTTGGCCACACCATACTCGGGAGGATAGAAAATCTGTCAGCAAAGACAGGAACATGCCTCTCTGATTAACCTGGAAATCTGCCATGTTCAGCTTTTCCCTTGTGCCTTTTGACACCAGAAAGGGAAGATGGAGAGGCATGCACTATCTGCCGCTGCAACTTCATCCCCTGTCAAAAAAAAAAAAAGGGCATTTTGAGGACCATCTCAAGGATTTTAAGAGGAAACAGGAGGTGCTATGGACTGATAGGGACACCCAAGCCTCAGAGCAGCTCAGCTGGAGATTTCATGCCACAGCCCCAAGGAGTCTCACCCCTCCTGACAAAGGGAAGCTGTGTTGGATAGTTGCTCCTCTAATCTGTCCTGGCATCCAATAAATAAGCTGTTTTACTTGCTGTGCCCCACAGTCCAAAGAACTTCTAGACAGGCAAGATTTAAAAGTGAGTAGGAAAAGAGCAAGCTGAACCCATGTTTTCTGCGAGGCAGATTGGTACTCTGCAGTCCAGGAGAAAGGTGGGGAATTCAGTGAGAGGCAGGACTGTTGAGGGCATTCACTGTCCCTTAACAGTGTTTAAAAGTCCAGCTTCATTCCACATTGCAGTGAAACCTTGCTTCTGAAACCTCAGCACTTTTTTGTGAAATGACATTCTTGGTCTGCAGCCAGCCCAAAAAGACAGTCGCTGAGGTTATCAGTTCAGCTTCAGCCCAGGAATAATCAGGGAAAGGGAAAAAAACAAAACACAGTATTGCTTGACAGCTGTATTTGACTCTGTGTAGAACTGGTTGGTGGCTAAGGCCAGCTGGAGAAAAGTGTTTTTCTGGTTGTTTTTTAAAAATTCCCAACTGATAACAGCTGGCAGAATTCAAAGCCTGGGAAGAGCTCAAAGAACCTGTATCACTCCAGAAAAATCGATTTAAAAGATACATCTATCCCCGGGTAAAAACCACATGCCCCCTCAATACACCCCATTGGTATAGAATGGAAATGTCTGGCTGTTAACATAGCAGGCAAAGACAGAATTTTTTAGAGGACTATGAGAGGTATTTGGGTCACTGAAGTTTGGTTCCCTGCTATTTCTAGTTGCTACTGCGTATCATCACTTTCACTGCTGGATCTCAGTTGCAGCAGTGATAGATTCTCAAATATCACATCAATGCTTCCATGGGAGTACCAAGACAACAAAACCCAGAGGCAGGCCATGTTCATTTGGGGTGTTTTCCTAACCCTACATACAGCTATTTGGAGGACGCTAAGAGTTTTTCCTAACGTTCCATTTTCAACGTGACTATCTCCTCCTAATTTGAATCAATGTTCTTTAAATGGTAAAGAAAAAAGACATATTTCACTTTTTGTCCTCTTTCTTTGAATTTCATGTGAGATCAGCCATCTCTACCTGGACACACTTTCTGCAATATGACCCCTAGTTATGTGTAAAAGGAGAGCTTAAAATCAGGTCAGATAAAAGGAAGCATTTCCCCAATATACCTCTCGGCAATCACTTGTTTAGGAGCCTTTTAAGCTTGAGAATGGATTTAGGCTGTTGTATTATTTACCAATGGAAGAATTGTTCTCCTGCAAAATATCTGGGCTTTAATCCATTTTTGCCTTTGATTTCTAAAGTAACCTGTGACTGTGAGTCCTACAACATTCGTTTTAAACATCTGTTTCCAGAAATCCAGCAGTTTGGAAAAATAACAGTTAAAAATAAGTGTCTTTGGTGGTGCCCAGTGCTTATAAACAATCGAGTACTTGCACCTCCAGTAATCTTACTCATCCCCTAATCAGCAAGAGTCTAAGCTATGGACTGAGATCCAGAAAGAGAATTAATGCTCAGTTCTAGGGTTCAGGATTTAGTATTTTTTTGTATCTCACAAAGAGCAGAAACAACTGCAAAACTGAGCTTCAGATGCAAACTTGCAAACTTTCTGAGACCTGTGCTACTGGGATTTGAATAAATCTCGAAGCCCACTTCAGGTTTTCAGTACTGCTTTTCTCCCATTCTGTCCCTTCCTGCTTCTGAAACTTTTGCACTTGAGCACAGAATAGTAACGAATATAATAGTAGGAAGAGAATGGTTTATAAACCAATCTACATGTACATTTTTCCCAGAAAAAGAAAAAAAAAAAAAACTTAGAATGCAGTCATCTCCTGAACTCCAAAACACCTTTTTGTGAGATGAATCAGAAATCGCTAAGCCTTAGGTGGCTGCTAGATCTACAGGAAGATCTGGGAGAAGTGAGGAAGGTAGTATTTGGTTGCTTTAAGTTCACCATGAGAATTTTTTTTTACTACCCTTTCCTTCTTCTGTTGATGTTCCCTGATCCTGATATGTAGTTTATGCCACTGAGCCTGATGAAAATAGGTCAATAGGTTGCAACTCTGGAAAACATCTATGCTCCAAACTGTCACCTTTCACATTTTTCACTGTTTTTTTAAACCTTTTCTGGTGTCTGGGTGGGATTTGAGAGAGCCCTGGAGAAGACAGCAGCCCCATCACAGTTCCCATCAGACAGCTTGAAGTGACAAGCTGATATTGAAAATCCGCATATGGAAGACCTTAATGTGTGGAGATTTATGGACTTGCCTCTGAAACAAAGTAAGAAATACATCCCTCTCACCCACCTCCTCTTTTCACATGGTCTCAAGGGCTGATCCAGTCAGGAGACAAGATCTTGAGAGGCAAAATAATTGGGAGGGACTCGGCCCCTGCAGCACTCTCAGCTCTTGCCAGGATGTGTTCACTGCCTTGTCCTAAATCTGGGAATGATCCATTCCATGGGACAACTTTGAGACACTTTTGGCTTCCATGGGAAGTGCTTCCCTTGCTTTTCTCTTGCCTATGCCTCCAATGAAAAGAATGAAGTGTAATTAATGGAAGACAGAGAAGTACGAGACAGATGTAGAAAATGCCAGGAATTCAAGGTTTTCAACATAAATCATGCAGGAGTAACTTTCCTGACCTTCCAAGCCACGCACTAAAACACTCTCGTGTGGGAGCCTCAGTGCATGCACAACTTACCTCAGAAAGTTGGAGACTGGGGAGCATCAGTGATGGTGACACTGGGCAGACATGGCCAGAAATCCACAGGGATGCATCATTCCTTGGAGGAGCAAGGCCATGGACCCAGAGAGATAGGTGTTGTGGGCCAGGACCAGCAGCACATGGCCTTTACTGGCTGCAGAATCCTCTTACCCAACAGGACCTACACAAGCTACACCATGGGAATGTTTCCACTAGGAGCTGCTCAGATATGTGTGTCCTGGTAAGAAAGTGTTTCTCTTCCTCTTTTCTTCTCCAGCATACACATTCCATAGAGTATTGATTAGACAGATTTTAACTTCCACCTTCCATTTAGGCACCAGGAGTCATCCTCTTCAATTTCTCCAGTAGCTTCTTTCCTTAAAAAAAACCAAAAACAAACACATATCAAGAAGGAAAAGCACTTCAGCCTCTAACTTTCTCCATGTTTTAAAAAAAAAAAAATTAAAGAGCACTGGTATGTAATACTTTTGCTTTTGATGTAGTGCAGCTCTAATTCTCTAAGGACTCTAATACTGAAGGAGACGAGCAGGCATTTCAGTTATAGTGTTTGCATTTCTGCTCTCATAGTCTGGTCACATGTTTTACAGTTCCTTTTGGGAGTTGGATTATTGACTTTTTATTCATTCAAAATCAAATTTATTCAGGTTGAAATTGTCTCCTATGCTTAGAAAAAGAAAGAAAGAATTTACATCCTGTCATTAAAGAGAAAGACTGCTCACATATACATGCCGGAATGCTTTATAACCTGAGCACTTAGTATTTTTTCCTGAAATATGATATTTTTGTCTTAGCCAACAACATCCCTGCCTCAAAATTTTCCTCCTTCAGAAGCCTGGAGTACTTTCAGCCTTGGCTGTTTTACCTGTTCAGACTGAACTGAACCTTTTCCACTGATTACCCATAGTGATTAAGGTTAAGTTTCAGCTGATTTACGTGCCAGGATGTGCCACTGAATAATGCTGAGCTCTTTTAAAGTGCAGTGATCAACTCCACCCAGTACAAATGGGATGTGAATCTTGTTTTTAGTTTGCAACAAAGAAATCTGGAACAACTACACAAAAACAAACTGTGCTGAAGCACAATCCTACCTGTCAGGTTTAACTGTACATAAGTCTATAAACTTCTATTTCTTCTATATGTTTATCTTCTTTCTCCATCCCCCCACTAGGTTTGTGCTAGTCAGAATTAACCCCACCTGTCTGCAGGGGATGAATGAATTTTCAGCACATTCACTTGGCACTCCACACTTACCACTTTTAAAGACCTCAAGACTTAGTGACAGAACAGCCAACAACTCTATTAAAATATATAAAATATCTGCAAAACATCTCTCTCCTAGAAGTTAACCAGGTGAGTTCTCCTCATCCTACTCTATCTGAGGCCACATTGTGATACCATATTAACCTGAGAAAGTCAGCGTTTTTATGCACTTGAAACTGAATTTCTGACCCATTTGGGCTCAGGTATACCCTGAGATATGTTTATCTATATTGACATCCTGGGTTGGGGCTAACACTCAGCACAACTGGGAAATATTGTTAGTTCCTTAGTTTCAGGATTTTGGTGGTCACAGTGAGCCAAATTGTCAGCACTTTGTGACAAGAAATGCAATTTCTTGCACATTAACGCCTTTGGTGGGAAAATTATAGGCAGCTCCATATGCCTGCTGTTGGAAGCAAGATCCTTTCCTGGAAGGGTCTTTGATTTTTTGTTGATCCTGATGCTGCGAGTTCCGAGTATGCAGTGGTGGAGATGAGGTCGAAGGAGGCTGTGGACTCTGAGTGAGCAGTGAGATATTTGGATTGGTCTGTCATGCGGGACTGCAGCCTCCTTCTTTATTCCCCATCCCACCAAGGCAGTGATACTTTCCTAGTGTCACTTTTCCAATGGCTCCAGCTGCTGCAGGCACAAGGACAGAGGAGAGCTAATTCTGGGTGCTGAGGAATGAAAAGATAAATAAGCACTGGACAACAGTGCCCCTTTTAAGAGGAGACCTATAGGTGACAGGGAAACTTGAGCATGACAAGAGATACTGGAATACTCTGGTGTATCTCCTTTGATTTCTTTATATAACTTACACCAGGATGGGATCATGGCACAGACTTGGGGGGAGAGGGAGGGGACAAGCAGGCATGACTGAGTCCATATTTGAGGCTGAGGGGCAGCAGTGGAACCCCAGGCTCTTGATCCTGACAGCCCCCCACTGCCTTCCCTTGAATTATTGCCTTGATTAGCATGATGCCTTGCCCCCGGCAACCATGTGGCATTGAATCTATGGAGGAAAATATATGAGTGCTGAGAATAATTGGTTCTTTGATATTAGATTGTGCAAAGGTCAAAGTTTACTGGGGAGAGCAAGACAGCTGAAAAGTCACATTCCCTGCAAGCGCTGTGGCACTGACCTCTTGTGCCTGCAAAAACTGGAAATCACAGATAATCTGCTGTGATGCCATGGCTTCTTGTGCAGGGGGACTGTGAGATCTCAGTGCAAACACTGTGGTTTCTCTGCTGACAACACTGGAGCTCTTTGTAGCACCAGGTCAGGTTGTGTACAGGGGTAGTTAAATAAGGTTTTCATGTTATGTGATCTGTCTTGTTGCATTATTCTAACAAATTAGACACTAAAAAGCCACTCTACTGTCTGTCTGTCTGTCCGCACCACCATGAGGACATTTCTCTCTTCCCCTGAACTCTAGAATCTCTGATTTACTTGGCATCCATGAAGGACCTTGCTGTTTATGTTTGTGGGCTCTGTGGAAACCTTGTGGTTTGGTGCCCCTGGTTCATGTCCCCATCATCCATGACAGAATTTTTTTAAAAGCTGAAGACCTTTTCAAACAGCTGACCCAAATCATCTCACCATGGAGCTTTATCAAAGATGAGGCAATTTGCATCAATCCTTTCTCTCTTTTTGTAGCACCTTCCATCCTCAGAAAGACTTAAGTTTTCAAGGTAGGGCCTCTTTTCTGGAGGGTCCTACGGGAGAAGACACAGAAAGAAAACAGTGAGATTTCTGATTCTTGCCCAGAAGACCCTGAATTTACCAGAAAAGTAGGCAGCAGAGATGAGAAGAACCTAGACAGAAGGAGGTGGTACAACATTTAGTACCTGACATAATTCAGCCAGTAGTCAGTAACAAGTACTTGAGGTCCTTTCTATTCAGAGGACCATTTGGCAAAATCCTTATTGCAGGCTGTAGGTAGATTCTGCTTTACTTTGACACATCTCAGGAAGCTCCTCTTTAATACTTTGGGTTGGTCATTTAGCTTCTTAGTGTGCTTGCCCCATTTGTGCTGTGGTGATGGTGAAGTGGAAGATGGATGGTGAAGATGCATTGCTTCTGCATCAAAATGACCAGGAGAATTCATGTTCAGGCATTATAATCCTAAAGCCAGGCTTTCTAGTGAAAGAGAACAACAGTACTTCTCTTGTGCAGACCTGTTATGCCCCAAAGCCTCCATGCAATTATTGTAGATTTTTCCTTCACAGACAGGCTCAGAGATGATGGATTTACAACTCTGTTTCACAATGCTTACCCACTGGCTCTGGGTCACTGGCCTCAGATTTAAGATGTTAACCTGCAATGCCAGCTAGATAGGATCTCAAAGCAGAGTGAGATTGAGGAATGTTTTGACAATTCCTAACCTATCCCATCCTATCTAATCCTATCAAATTCTATCCTATGCTCTTTCTTTTATCAAGCTGCCTCCCACATGAATTAATGTTTAGGTATATTAGAGGGCAGATAACATTCATGGCAAACTGGGTTAAAGCCAAGGTCTCCAGTGAGAAAGTGTTCTTATTTCCATCACCTGTTCCTTGACTCTCCTCTTGCCCTTCTGGAGTACTAAACCCATTTCTTCTCTTCTTGAGGTGCTGTAGGTTGGTTTTAACTGAAGCTGAAATTTTCCAAATAATTGTATAGGAAAAAGACTGAGGTTTGAAAGGGAAACACTTTTCACTGAAAGAGAAACCCCTGGCCTGGCAGCATGAAGCAATGGGACTCAGGCTTTCACTCCCCTTCTGCCAGTCACCACAGCGTGTTTTGAGGAGGTATCAAGGTTACAACTTCCTGGCAGTAGTTATATCTCAAGAAAAATAAAATAATCTGCAGAGGAAAGCAAAGGCATGCTGGCTGTTTGGCTGCTTCCTCAGTGCCATATAGCATCCCCAGGGATGTTGCCTTGCAAAGTTTGCTTCCCAAGGCCATAAGTTGGTTGATGCCTGAATGAGAACCCTGGACATGAAGTGCCATTTCCTCCTGCTGCAGTGATCTCTGTTCAGGTCTGCTGGCCACTGGCATGTTACAGTAAAGACTGTGCAAAACTTCTCCCAGTGTAGTGTGAAATTTGCTCCAAAAGAGCAGAAACATCTGGTTAGTACCAGGAAGTGATTGCTGGCTGGGTTTGGCAACAAGGGACCGTGTAGTTAATACACTCTTACCTCATCAGTAGGTGTCACTGCAGCAAAAGACAGGGTCCAGTGGAAAGTTTCAGAGGGGAATAGAGAGGGGTACTTCAGCCAACCAACCAGATGCAGTCAGCTCAGTGCTTCCTGACTACAGCCAGAGAATGGCTATGGATCTGGGTTTATGAATTGCTTGTAATAAGGCTATAGGAAATGAGAGATTAAGGAAATGAGTCATTAAGTGATTACAAAGACATGTGGAGCACACACAGTTGTGGCCGCCAGTAACAGAGCGTTGAGCAACCGTAAATTTCTTCTACGGGGGTTTTGGGAATGTTCCTGCTGAACTTGTATGCAGTAGTGAGTTACGGTTCGGTGGATGCAGTTGAAATGAACCAGTAGCAAGTTTCAGTCACTCTTAGCACAAAACCCACAGAAGAGATTGCTAAAGCTCAAAAATCACCCTTTTGATGCCAGGCCTGGTGACTTGTCCCAGGAGAAATTTTTCAACAGGTAAGAAGCAGCAACCCTCTGACAGAGTAGGATTTAGGTCTGTACTTTAGTATGAATGAGGGAACTTTAACCAAGGCTCAGTCTGAACCTCTTTGTCGGGGCCAAATTCTGAAAGCTGACAATGCAGCCCTATGCTAGAAACAGCCTCTGACTCAGTTTCCACATCACTGTCAACAGAGCCACCAGCAGCTGCTCTTCCTCTGTTAAGGTGTTTCTCTGATGTGCTGGGAATGCCTTTCAGCAATGCTGTCACTCATGGAAGTGTGGATAACCAGCTGTTGGGTCTGCAGAAAGTGGGGTGCAGAGGGCAGCAGTGAGGCTGTGCTTGGTTGGCAGGTGCACAGATATCTAGTAACAGAAGTCATAAAAATGGACACTCCATGTGGTTTAACAGTAAAACCCCCAAGATTTTAATCCTGTTTTCTGTGAAGCAGAGTCAAGAAAAAAGACCTGGAATTCAGAGCAGGTCACCCTTGCTTCCTGCTATCAAACCCAGACTCTCCTGCTCTGCACAATCTTCTTGCAGGTTCTTGCTCCAAAGTATGTGATGCAGCAGATTCAACAATCGTGTTGCCAAGCAGTCAAATATTATGCAAAGAGAAAATGAGGCAGTCAGGTGTCTTTGATGCTCTCCTAATGGATTTACTAAAGACATACTTAAAGCCCTGGTGGCCCAGGTACTGAAAAAAATTAAACAACATGAGACAGGTTCTCTGAGTCCATTCTGAGAATTTTTTTCACAGCATTTTGCCTCCAGAGTGTGTTGGTTTTGCACCAGCAACTCTGCAATTGCTAGCTTTCAGACTGGCTCAATACTCTGTGTCTTGTTTATTGATGGCTCCTTCTCCAATAAATCTAATTCCCCAACCTAGTCTCTAGACAGGAATGTAGCTCCAGATGCAGGAAGGAAAAGGTACATTTGGTCCCCCCTCTACCTGGTAACAGACTGACATAGAATGAGGCCTCTCAAGAGGTATCCTAGTTAAAAAACCCCAAAAGCCAAGTTTTCACTCCCTTTCTCTCAGTTTTATTTTATATTTACATTCAGTCTTCTCAGATCCTTGCTGATCTTCCAAGCAAACAGTATTTTGGGTGCATACTACTTTGCTTCACTCAGAAGTTAATCACAGCTGAGCAAAGAGTAGCTGCAATGCTTATAGTCACAGTTCAGTTTCACCCACTCCCCATGCTAACCACTCAGGCTCTGCATAGAGAATGCAAACAAAAATCATGTCCTAATTGGTTTTGCTCCCTCATTTTCCCTTCTTTGATGGAGCTAGCAGTCTGAGGAGGCTGAGACACTTCAGAAATCTCTGTAGTGGGCTGATAGATGGGGGAGGATGGAGCAGAAAATCCACCGTTCATGTCGTTATAGCAGAGCAGTAGCATTGGTGTGTACAAAAGAGGCTCCATATATGAGAGTTCCTGACCCTGTGACTTTAAATCTGACTAGATAAGAGAGCCAAAGAGTGGGAGGTGAAACAGAAGCCCAGAGAGCTGAAAAGATTTGTCATAGCAGATCTGGGACTGGTGCCCAAGCCTTCTAAGCACAGCTGGGTGATGATATTATGGTTATTATTAATAATAATAATAGCTAGTGTGCCAAAAGCTGGTGTTAGAGTAGGACTAAAAGAGATCACCAAACTGAGCAGAATGTGGTGAGTATTTTTTTGGCCAAAGAACAGATCAGTGTTGACATTTTTCAAAATCTCTCAGGTATTTTCAAAACATATTTTACAATTAAAAACAGGCATTGCACTTAAAAGTAAGGGGGGAGAAAGTCTCTAATTATTGAAGTAACTAATAAATGTAAAAGTCCTTCCATTTCAGTCCAATGAAACATTTCATTTAGATCCAAAATCAACTTTTGCTTTTCATCCAAAACCTCAAAAGATTATCATGTTGGTTGAGCCTTTTCTTCCTCTCTGATTTTCCATTTTGGTGATCAGACCAAAATACATAGCACTCACCAAGCTCCACTCATAAATCCTAAGGAAAAAATGTGTCTCATGGACTACATTAAACTTTATTATGTAGACTTTTCAACAATGAAAATCTCTCTCCCAGGCATTTTAACTACATCACCACAGTAACTATCCTACCAGGCTACAACTTCTACTACAATATTTCTTTGTTGCACAGATAACTGTGACCAAGCCCTTGCTAACGTAATTCATGAGAGGGAGCAGCATGATTGAAACAATACTCACGCTTCAGCGTTGACCTCTAAACCTGTCATAAGTCACAAGTGTCAAAATCAAGCAAGGTTATACAGGGGAGGTTATGAAATTTCATCACTTACACAGATGTTGGATTTTCTATGCCGTAACGACAGGCAACTTAGTCAATTGTGTAAGTTCTGATGAAAAGAACAAATTTACTTTGACTTTTTCTTTTTTAGATGTTTCTCACCTTTTCTAGAGCAGCTTATTTTCGGTATTGTCTTTAGAAAAAAATATTTTTGTTTGGTTTATTTTTATCTTGTCTTCCTGCAGAAAATGCCAAATGATCTTAAATGATCAGGAGTAACTGGAGCTGCGGTTATGTCTGGTCAGAAACCCTCCCTCAGTGTTCTCTGTGGAACCTCTCCACCTGCCAGGGGAAACTTTCTGTTCTCATAAACACATCGAGATCCACAGGACAGCAGAACACCCTGCTCTCTTTGATGTTGTCTGAAAGAAAATAGACCCCACTGATGACTAAGTCTTCTGTGTTGCTCCATCCTTGCCGTCCAAACACTTGTTTGGCCTAGATCTGCAGAGACAAGAGGTAGGCATGAATTTCTGGATGTATCCAAACATGGGTTAGAAGAATTCTCTAACTCCTTGGATTTTCCTGGAGTCACCTAATTACTTCAAGGGTTTCTCAGAAATACCTGGGGTTTCCCAGACAGACTGGCCTTTGAGGAGCTGACTCCATCACAAGCCCATTAATTTCTCCCTGAATGAAGTCATGTTGTCCAGAGAGTGATAACATGCTGAAGAGATAAACCTGTCCAGCAGAGTCTTGCCTTCAGCTTACACACAAAACAGGGTAATGCTGAAAGCCCTCAGAAAAACACATTTACACTGAAGACAGGATTTTCTTTTTCCTGTTTCTTTATCCTCCAGGGGAAATAAAATGAACTTTAATAAACTTGGGTGTCAGAGCACAGGAGAAAGCAATAATCTTAAAAACACAGCATCAGCAGGAGACACATGTATGGCTCAGGAAACCTAGGAGAGGGATAAAAATCAAGAGCTATATCCAGACTGGCCATGATAGTTGCCCTAACATACAGGGGCAGCTACTTTATTAATATCAGAAGGAACCAGGGTCTGACAGTCCAGCACTGTAACTCACTAAATATGATCCCAAATTCATTGATTACTAAGATGCCTACTGAGTTTTCCAACTGAGAGGGACACTGTGGTATATATAAGATGGATGGTCAGTTTTATAGGGTGCTGATCTTGAGGTGCCAGTAAGATCTCTGAAGATGGGCTATCCTCTGCAGTGCATACTGTTCCCATCAGGATGGCATGGGGTTACACTGGGGCAGCAGGGGGAGGGAATCAGAACTCAACAGCTTAACTGGAATACAGCACCACTAAAAGGACTTGATTTCTCATCTCCTGGTTGCTTTCCTGGAACAAAATATTCAACAGACAAGTAATAAGCTGGAATTTGAAGGCCTGTGTTTGTACAGGAGGTAATATTCAGATGTTCTCTTCTGTTTTACAAATGTGGATAATCTGTAGACGATTTCTGTGCAGAAGCCCGACAATAACAAATGCCAGAACTGTTCTGTACTCTACACAAAGAAATATCACAGTAGTTGGTAGTTGTGCTAGTCCTCGTTCTTCACCCCTGCACAGCACATGCCCCATCTCTGGCCTTATTGTTTGGGTCCACCCCTCTCTAGCCAAACATTGGCACTTTTCTGAATTTGGTAGCCACTAATAATGACATTTCAAGATAACTCTGAAACTGTAAACAAAATTAACAAACATGGCTGGGATTTGCAGCCTCTGAAGGAAGGCTTCAGTTGAAATACTTTTTTCACTTTTTCATATCTGTTCCAAGGCTCCCCATGAACATTCCAGTGATATTTAACCCTCTCTGTACTGAACAGTGGTTGTTGCTACTTATGGCTTTATGTTCCCTTGGATTCAAGCAGCAATATCTGAAATCAGGTGTCAGTTATACATATATGAAATAGCCCTTGGTTTGGAAAAATATTGTATCATGAGGCCCTCCTGGGACAACTAAACACAGCACTCTAGGTGACACCCATAAGCCTGGAGAATGCCTACACTCCTCAGACAGAAACAGCCCCAGCAACTCTCAGTAAAGAAGGGACAGAGTGGGTAGGGAAAGCAAGGACAAAAAGTAACTTCACCTCACTCTTGTAACAGCTGCATCAAAAAATCAGGTTGAAAGGCACACTGAAGGGCATATGGAATGTCCCTACCCAAAGACAAAATCAGATCAACTGAACACATATGCTCAAAATTACCTGGTAATGAAGACTCCATGCCCTCTTTGCAGAGTTCTATCCCAGGGTTTCGCTGTTCTTACTTCTTACATCATCTTTCCCTTTTCCCAGTCTTTGGATAATCTATCATGGGCAAGGACAAGAGGTGATCCCAGACCACACTGTAACTCTTCTGCCAGTATTGGAAGACTTCTGGAATCCAAAGAAATTCCACAACTTCCAGAAGTTTGCTTTGAAAGTTACTAACTTTGGTGCACCAAAAATAAAAGTAAGCAAGTCACCCCATCGTGGAAACAAGCAGCTGTGTTTGGAGGCTTTCATGCAAGAGGAGACAGGGTGAGTGGCCAGAGGTGTAGAGGAACAAAGAAGCTTCTCTGGACATTGCCAGAATTAATGAAAGACCAATCCTAGGAGTTTACTCCAGCAGTTTTAGAAACAATAATAACAGTCCTCCCCCTCCCCAACATGCTAAATCTGATCCTTGCTAATGTGAATTAATACCAGGTTTCAGTGCAGCCACTGGGGTAATGTGATACTCTGGAGTGCTGTAATCCTAAACAGAGCATTAGGAGAGCAGCTCATGCCACAGCTGTGGCTCCTTGCAGGTGTTTATTCCCCCAGCAGCCCCTTCAGCAGCAAGTTTCTGACTGCATGAGAGGCATGGAGGGAACTCTGTCATGGCCAGATAATAAGTTTCTCTGGAACAAACGTGCTGGTTTGGTGGTGGTTCGGTGCTGGTGGTACCAGGAGGGCTGGGAAGGGGGAAGTCTGAAGTGCTATGGTTCTCTGTTTACTGTGCACAAAAGAAGAGAGAAGCAGGTGAATGAATGAAATGGATACCTCTGAGTGACCCCCTTCCCCTGGGGACTGGGCACACAGTGCCTGTGCACACATGTACTCTTTGTTCCTGTGAGTGCTGTTCCTACTACCCTGCCCCTTATCCTCCCCCTGCAACCAGCCCTAGCTCACACAGGTAATCAACAATCCCCACTATTCATTGTTCAGGGGCACCAAAGGGAAACAGCAGTATCCCGAGCAAAGTTCTGCCTCCTTTGGGACTGCCCTGTTTTCCCTCCAGCCATCCTTCAGCACCCTCCTCCCCCAGGCCGCGCACCGTGCCTGTCTGCAGCCACAACTCGATATATTGGGTTTCAGCAGGCCTCCAGCTGACCCGGTAGGTTCATCCTGCAAAAATACCGCCTGTGCTGTTGATCTCTCTGATTACTCCTGCCTCCTAACAGGTGGGGCTGCCAGCTCAAAGGGGGAGAGCAGGGTGGGAGAGCTGCCTTTTAGCTCCATGCCCTGCTCCTAGGGAACAAAAAGCCCTATTTGTTTACTCCCCTAGTTAAGTCCCCAAAGTCTTGGAGTTTTCAGAAAAGAGCATTGTGTAAGTCCATTTTTTAAAGTTCAAAACCACTGGAGTCAATGGAGGGACATGAACAGCACTGGCCTAGCTGAATTTCCAGCACGACCTCTTTGTGTTTAGATGAGGGCCTCCATCTCCAAATTCCCAGCTGACTTATGTGATCCTCTCATCACTGCAGGAACAGGTCAGAAATTTAATTAGTCTCAACAAATTTAGTGCTTCCTGATTATCTCTTGGGCCAAGAACTGCCCTTTCTGGCCGTTGGCACTTGAGCTTTCAGTCTTGGTTACTCTCAGAGAGTAGAGAAAGAGGATGGAAATAACTACAGAATATCAAAGTATTTTGAGTTCCAGACACTTCTATTTAACTCAGAGTAGTGAGTCAGATTTCCACAGTGTGCAACAAGGGTGTGTTTAAGATATAGATCTTAATTCATTGGCTTGTTCCACGTCTGCAGTGATATCACTCAGTGAATACTGTTTGAAAGTGCAAAAGTGTTTCCTCTTGCTCTTGATAGCAACTTTACATTTCTTCAGGAATCAGGGAGTCATGGACCGCTTGGTGGCCGAGATTTGTATAGGTAAATTAGGAAATGCATAAACAGTTTCTACCCAAAACATGAGGCATTTAAATGTACAAAGCTCACAGAAAAAGAAAGAAGCATTCTCAAAGAAACAAGAATGGAGGAAATCCAGGGATGGAAAATGGCCACAATCTTTCTGAAGAACAGTTAGCAGCCAAAGACTCAATTTTAGAGTTACACTAGAGGCCAACTGAAATAAAAACTAGATAGAAAACTAGAGAATTTATTTCTAAGCCCTCTACTCACCCATTAAAAGAAAGGCTTTGAAAGAAAGTATGCATATAGGGAAAGTGAATGTTTGGGAGGGAGGTATTCACCTTCATCAGCCTGCAAATCTCTAATCCACGTCTAGAGAGGGAAAGAGAATCTGAATAGCAGGTTATAGCCTGAGTTTTCTTTGTTGCTTTTCACATACTTCAATTTCCTAATCCATTATTCCAGATAAGACTTACCCAGCATAGAAATTCTGTATTCTTAAAATGACCAGGTACTTGACTGGTGATTTCCTAACTCCCTGTGCTATATCAGATATATGAGATTCAAGACACTTTGGATGGAGACATTGAGAGATGGATTTTTTTCCTACTTCCTTGCAAAGCTGTAGTGAGGAATTTTTTAAGGGTGCTTCCACCTAACAGGGAAAAGATATTGATTGGCATTGACTTTGTCACCTATAAGGCATAGTAATCCTCAAAGGTGAGTGATGTAGGAGGACTGAAGGGGAATAGCCACAATGAAGGAAGACTTCTGAGTCATTTTTTCATAAGAGGATATTTTCTGTGCCCTCATCAAACAACCTAAGTACTAATATTTTTAATTTTTAGTTAATAATCTTCTCTGTTGTCCCTTCTGTGTTTTGCTTTGTTTCGCAACGAAAACCATCAAAATTAATTACCTTCCCTGTTCTCATTTTTCTGCTCAAGCAGTTCTACTTTGGAAATGCGGGCAATGGGAATTAATGTATTTTTCAGCAAACTCACAGTTGCTGATGAAGTCTGAAATATAATTCTAGGTTGTCTCTGCATATGGATAGTTGCAGACTCTTTTGGAAGAATAAACTCTATTCTTGTCTTATACTCATCTCTGTTTTCATCAGTGCCCTTTAAGTTATTGTTCCTCACCTAAAAAAAAACAACTGCAAATTATAAAAGGACAATGATTTGTCTGTCTTTCATTTCCATGGTGCCTAAGTGAAGCACAAAAGACTAATATATTATACTGTGTGATATTTGTTTCTACTTCACACACAGAAGAACATTATGTCTCTTTATTCTTCTATGTCTCTCTTGCCCGTATTTCTTGGAAAAGGGGACTGGAGTTGTTGCCGAGAATTTAATAGCTGTTGTGTTTAAAATGGATCCATTTTCACAAAATTTCATCAGCCCAAAGTGGTCTAAGCAGTTGAAAATAAATGTATTTTCCCTTTTCCAGTAGTCATCACTTTTTTCCGGACCTTCATTCTCATTTTTGAGATGAAAGTAGACTGGAAAGAACCACTGGGTCCATTTCTGCAAATACTATAGAGATCCCAACATTACAAAACCCAGTGGTGTTTTTCCTTTGCAAATAATTTCAAAAGAGTAAATTTCTGTTTTAAAACTGGAAGTATCATCATTATGAGTACTTTGAAATCATAAAGAAGGTGACGTGATCTACTGTGTTTGTTCTTGCTGTGCCTACTTGGAACAAGCTTCCTAAAAGCCTCAAGAGTTACTCTGGGTATGAATTTGTTCTGCAGGGGTCTTCCATTTACTTTGATTTATTGTGATCATTCAGTATGTATTCTCATTTGGATGGTCAGGGATTTACACTCATAGCTTCCATTAACACTAAAGGGTGATACCATTAAGACAAATGTACAGTTAATCTCTGGCACTGTGGAGATAAAAATATCCCTCAGAGAGTGCTCTGGCTGGGCTGGAAACATTCATTATCTGAGCTGCGTTTCACAGCATGAAGCTCCTTTAAAGGCTGCATTATCATTTTACCGCCCCTACCCTGTATTTCTTAGGGGGAAGAAGAAGAGAGAAAAAGGGGACCTATCCATGGGAGAGATGAAGAACAATGAGATTTCTTCCTTCAAACCCCAGTGTGCAGTGTTTCACAGGAATAGCAGAGAGAATCAGATGATTTTTTTATTTCTTTCCTGGATCATCATCATTATTTCAGGATTGCCTCAGAACAGCAGGGCACTTGCTGCTTTTATTTTAGTAGTATCACAGTGGACCTTGGAGAAGGAGCTTCCTAATCTTTCCTCAAGTCATGCCAACTAATAGACATGTGAAACATGATGATCCATACTCAGACAGCCCTATAATAGACAAAGGAGTAGAGTCTGGTGGGAATCCAAATCTTAAGAGGCAATCCAAATCTTATTGCTGCCCATCCACCTACAGTTCAGCAGGGTTTGACATCACTGGTGTTGAGTACTGCAGTGTGTTTGTCCCAAGTAAATGTAGATACTTCTCCACTACCAAGCAAAGGTATGCCCAGCCTTCTCCAGCAAATCATGGTCAGGGAGATATGCAGAACCCAAGGCTCTTTTCTCCAAGGCTTAAAATGAGTCTCTGCATGATACAGTTCATTTCCATGCTTTCCTAACTGAAGAGATGTTATTTCTGATCTGTGAACCACCCTGCTGCAGAGCACCCATAGCATGCCCAAAACTCCCAAAGGAATTGGTGAGGTGGACTTATCCTGTTAGACCATCACAAGGAAGAAGAAATTTAAGCAGTACAATGCAGGATAGCAAAGTACTCATCTTCTTTCATCTTTTTCTTTTTCCCCTCACAATTTCTCTGTGTCTCTTTTACAGCCAATATAATTCATTGAAGCAAACCAGAGGATAACAACTTGGAAATGTCTACATTAGAGGCTGGCACTAATTCTTTTCTCAACTGCTTAGTGAAGCCATTTACATCACCAGCATAGGCCCAGAGACACTTGGCTTTGGGCAAGAATTCTGCCTTTGGGCTTATTCTGTCTACAACTTCATTATTACGTTGAACATCGTGACACATTTTAAGTGGTTCCCTGTCTTCAGCTACGACTGAATACTGTGTTTAGATAGCCCATTAGGCTCTCTTGCTCTGGTAATACGAATTCTGTATTTCAAACACCATTGAACAGTTTTCCATTTGGGCAGGTGATTCCAAGTTTGTAAATGCAAAATATCATTCAACATCCTGACCCAGAAAAACTCCTACAAATATTACAAGAATCCCAGAAAATGCAGAAGAGAAAATACCTGTGTAAACAGCAAATGCTAGCAGTGAGGAGGAGGAGGCAGAGAATGAATACAGTCATCATTTAATTGCTTTTAAAGCTTTTTGTCATCTTTTTCTCATTTCCCCCCACCCTCCCCAAGACCCAAATATGTGCGTGTAACAAAATCCGTTCCGATTAGATGGTTTTGTTACAGCTGTAATAAGCTTTCACACAGGAAAAGTCCCCTGAGACCTATATTTCATCTCAACTTTCCCTACCACGTTAAACAGAGGGTTTGATTCTGGAAAGGAGAGATTGAAATTCTCTCCTCCCATACTGGAAAGTAATGAGAATTGACAATTCCAAGGCTCGCTGTGAAACTAGCATGGTCTGGACAGAAACTGCCTCTGTGATAACAGGTTTGGGAGTGTTTCCACTTTCATCTGTTTATTTATTATTCTTATTTATTTTTCTTAGGCTTGTGATTTAGGGGAGAGAGGGTGGGAGAGGAAAAAAAAAAAGGAAGAAAAAAGGGAGTCAGTAGCTTGGCAGCACACAGCCTAAATCTAAACACCACACACACACTCACTATACCCTGGAAAGACCTGGATCATATACAACAATTTCTGTAACACCATCACTTGGATAAACCAGGAACTTACTTGGAAAGAGTCTTTGCTTTCCTAGAATTCATGTAACTAAGAGATAAAACGACCTTGAGAGATGGCAGCTTTCCTTGAAAATACATTAACCCTGTCAGAGCAAGTCTTGCTGAAGATCCTCCTTCATCTATCCTGTGGTGAATGAGACAGGAAAACAGATTGGGCAAAATCCTGACAGTGGGTCTTACTGCACTAACATCATCAAGTTTCACCTCTGGCCTCAGCTGTAGTGGCTAAAAAGGGAGACTAAAAATCCCCAGTCAACAGAAACTTGACTTGACCCATCTTCAGTCTTCCTCATTCAAATGATGACTTGACCCACTTTGTTGCCCTTTGAAATGAACTGGCAGTCCATGAGGTCTGTCCCAAAGTGGGAGTCCCTTGGATAGTCCTCTTGAACTATTTCTGTTCCCAGGGTCCTGCAACAATGATTTTTAAGAGGAAAATGCAGATTGAGAGAATCAGGCAGCAGCCAGACAAATCTGCTGTGCAAATCCTTCAGAAACTATTGGTCCTGTGAAGAGCAGAAATGACTGAGCATGGATTCTGAGGCATAATGTTATTTGGCTGGAGTTTCTGGTGTTTAAAAATAATGTTTTGCCTGCTGTAATTTTTCCCTTAAGAAGGTTTCTTTTCCCTCTACCCTAGTTGCCTCTTTTCCCAGTAATAGTAGGAACACAGTATTTCTTTCCACCCTCTGTCAATTCCCATCAGTGGATAGATTCAATGTTATTAGTGAGTGACTGACAAATGGAGTGAATGGTAACTCCTGCTTGCTTGAAAAACAGTACAAAAAACAGTAAGAAAATTCAAAGCGGTCATGGAAGAACATCGCTGGGATCATTTTGAGAGGATAGATAAAAGGGGCCACTTGGGAGGGAGAAGCAGCAGGAGCTGAGGTTTCGATACTTTTTACTGGTTACTCTATACCCAGATGTTGTGCCTGTAAGGAAAACTGTTTAATATTTCAGCATATTTGTATGAGAATCTATAGAGATTCTGACAGCTTCCACTTTTTCCTCATTTTTAGATGATACTCTAAGACCAGGTGCTGCAAACCCTTTGGAATTAACTCCACGGAGACCGCATTTCCAAAGCAGAGGTATTTCAGCCTTGATAAGACCACACGGAAATTCCCCTTCACCCTTTGGCACCCTTTTTGCTCAGAAATGAGGACTTTCATCCCTTCCTTGTACACAGTGCTGGGTTTCACCCAGAGTTGACTGTATTTCACTGCCAGCCAAGCTGATCTAGAGGAACGAATGCTTCATTCTGCTTCATCAAGAAAAAGGAGCTTAAACCATCAGAGCTTGCTGAGAAATTTCTCCATCTTTTCTGTGCATTTCTCAGCTATCGTAGCTTTGCAAAAGACCATGTAACCAAGCTTCAGCAAGACCTTTAATAACAGCAGGGAATGGTGTACCTGATGAGCCCTTGTCCACTGCTGAGCCTGTAGCTGTTTGGAAACAGCTCCCCCAGAGCTGCTGCACCTTCACGCATTCATTTGGAAAAAGGGAGCAGTGTTAAAATCAGAACTGGTGATGGAAGAGCAGCAAAGAGCTAGAGTTGCAGGGAAGGGAGCACAGCTGTAGCTCTCCAATCACTTATTCTGTGTTAGGGGTTTGCATGGCTGGAAAATGCAGAGACAGATGGTCTGTATACCCCTTGCCCCGCTCCTCCAGTCCTAGGAGCAGGGTGAAAGAAACAGATCTGCAAAGCAACAGTTGTGATTTAGCAAGGCCAGAAACTTGTGCGGCAACTCTGCAAGGGCTCATGCAAACACACACACCTTTGGCTGCTGGAACCTGTTTGGCTGCCAGAGTGGACATGAGCCAGAAGACCAGGTCACCCAAAAAATAAAAAAAATTATAAAAAACCCCAAATCAATGACAACAAAAAGCAAGAAATGGCACACCGTACTCCTCCAAAACAACAACAGAATCAGTCCCATGACAGACACATTGTAGATAAAGGAGTCCCACCAGGGATGTCTTTGCCCTGGTGTAATTAATTCACTTTTGGAAGAGTTGCCAGCAGGGATCTCAGATTAAAATCTCTCTCTCCTGCTGTAGGAAGCACCTCCAGGAGCTCAGCATCTCCCCTCCCTTCCCCACAGTGTGAAGTACCATTCCAAGTCCCAGTGTGAGACTTGAACCTGCAGTGACCTCCTGAGCCCTGCAGTGAAGGATGTATGAGCCAATGAGTCATGTTGACTCTGGCTTGAATCTAAATGGGCCTCTTCTCTCATACCAGAGAAACCACGTTCACACAGCCACCGAAGTTCCCTGTATCGGATAACCCTAAATGTAGCAGTTGGGTGGTGCTTGTTGCTGTCATCCTTGCCAGGAGCGAAGGGGTGAGCAATGGGGTGGGGATGTCAAAGCCAGTTGATCCAGAAGTTACATCCTCTCTGTAATTTAGGGTGCAGGAGAAATTGTCCTCCAATTTGAACAGTAGAGACTAAACTAGCCCTCTGAGTAATGAAAATGATGAGTTCTCTTTCTCTGTGGGTGATCTTTTCTTTGTAGGGAGAGAACAAGGGATTGTTTTTCAATACAGCTTTTCAGAGGTCACTTTTTACTTGCCTATCCCTTACACAACCAACTCACCTTACAGGGTTTTTTGTGACATTATGAAGGTACCTTTGGGCCTTCCAGATTTCCTCCTTCTGTGGGCTAGAAAACAAAGTTGGTGGGCACTCTAGGCCCATGCTCCTTACAGATCTCCAGCTTGAGATCTCCACATCCCCTCCGCAGGCATTGCCAGAGTGAAGCTGGAGAAAAGTGTGAGTATATACTCAGGCAAGCTGCCACAGAAATCCTCGGAAGTGACAGTAGGAGTTTATGATCAAACTGGTGATATTCCTGGACTATGTCTGGGAGGCAGCAACTTTCAGATGAGATCAAGTGAGCCTCCCAGTCATAGGTGCCATAAGAGGGACTATGACTCACTGAGCAACAGGAGGGAATGGTTATTTCCTGGCAGGATGCCAACTTGACATTATATAGAAGTGATTTTTACCCACTACTGAAAAGCAGGCTACTCTCAGCTGGAAGGAGCAGCTGGTCAGCAGGACACTTAATCACACTTCACTTGAGGTACTCAGGTGGTTGAGAGTTCAATGCAAGATAACACTCCATGTCTGGGTAGAGCATTCTGTATCCAATTTTAAGTACAGGCTGATGAACTCCAGTTACTCATGCTGATATTTGCCAGGACACTGACCATTTGAAACAGAGGTTATCCTCTGCCTGATTCTCTCTATCTGCCTGATAACCAGCAGGATATTTGTGCTAGAATATTTTGCTTTTGCCTGCCTGCTTGTCTTTCTTTTGCAGCTGAACAAAGAGAGCATTGTTTTCATTATATCAAAACTGATTTCAAATTGATGGGCTTAAGTTACTAGCTATACATCAAGGGAAATATATATCAGCCAGACCAACACCTCCTTTCTCAGCTCCTGCCACCACCCTCTTCCTGCCCCCTAGAAATTTGTCAGCATCTACTCATAAGCCCTCTTGCAATTTTGAACCTTCCCTGATGCTCTCTGTTACCTATTGACATCTTTAATGGTCTGCAAGGGAATGCAAATTGTATTGACAGGAAACCTGAGAAAGCAATGGAGAGATTTACCTGTCATGAAAACACTAGCTTCTCCTTTCCTTATTCATATTGTGGTTCACTGGGCTGTCATGTAATGCAAATAACATTCATGGCATTAACTTGTACTTAAAATAAATGCTTCCTGTGGTTCTTACATATCTCCATTTCATCATATAGCACCTAAAAAAAAAAAAAAAAAAAAAAAGAGGAAGGAAAAAGCTTCATTGCCTCCTGTACTCCACTGATGCACATGTTTGTCCTGCAGACATGAGTGTGTGGGCTGCACAGCTGTAATTCTGGTTTCTGTGTACTGTGTCTTTAAGTATGAGTAGGCAGCCTGCCTGTAGGGTTGGGATGGTGCAAATCTGGAAAGGCATTTAAGAGAAGGGAGAAGGAGGTACCTTTTTCAATGTCGTTCCTGTAGGAAAGCACAAGATAGAACAAATTCAATGGGAAACAACCACTTCAAGTGAAACCCAGGTTCAGTGTTTATCCAGAGGAAAAAAAAAAATCAGATAAATTTCCTCAGCCAGAGCTTTTCTCTGAGGAAACCTCTGCTCCAAGAGCTGGCTCTGCTGAACAGCCAGTTGGATGACCCTGCCTAAGGCTGGCTGTTTCTGTGGCCAGCAGCCCCATGGTGGAGCAGGGAGGCTGACACCATGCACAGATCCTCTGACCACTGACAGCCCAGCTGGTGGGTCTCCAGCCCACACTGCAGTCACATTCTCCATGCTGACCTGCAGGAAGTGCCAGGCTGGCTGGGGTCCCTTGGCTGCTCCCCCACCAAGCACACACTCCCCCCTTGTGCTCTGCAACTTCTTCAACCCATCAGTGCAAGGGAGTCCCCTGCAGATGTTCTGGAACAAGAACATCTCTAAGGAAGTTTGTCCACATCACAAACTCAAGGGCAAAGAGCAGTTTGAGAATAGAATTAAGTACCCTATAGCTTATAGCACTGTTGGCTGCAGCTCAAAATGCGTGTTCTTGGGCTTAGGACAGGCTAAACTTGGAACAACTCTTGATGGGATGGACTGCAGCCTAAGGCATCATCTACAAATCCCACTTGTGCAGACGCACATGGACAAGAGCTTGGGCCCAGTTTAAGGCAATGAACAAGTTCCTTCCCTGGCAGCTGGCCAGTGTCTGTGCCCACGCGCATGGGCCTGGGCCCGTGCAAATACCACTCTGCTTCCTTAGACACTGTTTTGTAGCAGCCACACTCAGCTGCTCTTACTTTATATGATTTCCAAACTCTCCGTACCCATGCTATTACTTTCCTTCCTTTTCTTTCCAAATGGAGAAGAAGGACTTGTCCAGAATCCAGCAGCAAGCCAACACCAGAACTGGGAGAGCAACCCAGCCCTTCTGACTCTAATGCTGCAGGCTTCGTCTGCTAGACAGGAGTGCTGGTCATGTTTGAATAAAGACATTATCTCTGCTAGACTAGTCAGAGCCCAAAAGTGAGTCATTTTGTTCCATCACCCACTCCATGAGTTTCAATGGGTTGCTGCATATGTCTCCAGATGACTGGAGAAGTTGCCTATAATGTAGTTTCTGTTCCAGTTATTGGGGCCTGGGGTAGGTTTATTTTGAAACCACAATTTTTTAAAAAAAAGAAAAATCATCTATCAGATCCCTTGGGGCAGGACTACAATCATATTGCTGTCACTGCTACGTAATTTTTTTGTTGCATGCACACATGGTCATTTCAAAGAAACATAAGCAGTAGAAGTAAAGCACACATATCTTATGCAAACTGGTAAAAAGGGCTTTCTGTGGTGCTGTGCTTTGCATAAACCAGGAATGACATCAAAAGACCGCGTGGTCATGTTTGTTATATGAGATTTAGGCATATATTTGGAATCAATGTTCATACAGAGGTCAGTGAGGGACAGAAGACGCTAGCTGGTTTTGATTACTCAAAAAATAATGGCTTATTAATTTGATTTAGGCGTATTCACAGGAGAAGACACAGATGTACTAGATTATTTAGTTGACTCAGTCAAATATTTAGTTGACTCTGTCAAAGAAGTAGCCACAGTGTAAATCTCTCTGCTCCTTTCATCTCACACAGCAGGAATCAGAGTTGTGTGTTTGTCAACAGGGGATTGAAGCCATGAGTCAGCATTCAGCAAATGCTTCCAGTCCTCTACAAATGGTTACTT
>JAHLSL010000067.1:5584980-5744342 GCA_025920805.1 Petroica traversi
CATTTTATAGCCTCTGATTTCTGTTTGTCTGTGCTCATAAATGGAGAACTTGGACTGGTCTTGACAGTGCTGAATTCTAATATTCAGCTCATGACTTAGGGACGGGTGAAGGTTTTTATCCAATCTTTCACAGGTGACAATCACCTGTAGATTCTCTAAGACACCTTTCCAAAGAACTATACTCCACGTGTCTACCTTTGCTTCCTTGCTGAGAGGGTTCAAAAGCCAGCACATTTCAGAAGTGAGCTCTATCCAATTCTTGTGCTAATGAATTCCCTCTCTTCAGCCAAATTTCCCAACTGACTTGTTTATTTATTATAATTCCCCCTGGTTCAACAATGGAGCTGGATCTTGCAGTAGGTCTTGCACAGCTTGAAAAAAAATTTGAAAGGTTTGTTATTTTATGCCCTGCAAAGAAAGCAGATCAAGACCTCTGTAGGTGCCTGGAGTCAAACTTTCCTTGTGCCAAGAGTAAGAAGAAAACACATTTAAAATTCTGCACTGCATGGCACCTGCTCTGAAAAGGAACATTGCTTATAAAAGCAGTCCCAAAATTTGCACCAATGGTTTTTCAAATCCCTAAAAAGACATTTGCTATACTCACTATAGTGAGTGATGGATCAGGGAGATAGAAAGGAGACAAATGACACATTAGTTTTTGTTTGTTTTCACAGACAAGAATCTTGTGGATAAAACAATTTGTCCCCATGATAAACATTGGAAAGAGGGATAGCTCCTAAATAACGTTTTTTGCTAGTCCACCCTCAAATCCAAGGAGACAATACAAGAACATGGCACTATCAGTCTTGTCTTGAGTATGAAATGGCAGCCCCTTCTTCCATGTCACGACCGTGGTATTTTACATGGGGTTGCACCTCAAGCTGACCTTCTTGGGTGGGACTGTGAAGAGAGGAGGTAATGGATTTTGGAATGCTTTCCTTCAGAAGATGCCAGGCTAAATCCAGTTCATACCTAGAGGTGCTGAAAGTGATTAGCATCTGAGGGCTGCTCAGCAAATTGCTGGTCTCCAGTTCCCTTCCTTTGAGATGACTGTACCAAAAACCACCTTTGTTTCTGGCACTAATTCAAAACTTTTCTGCCAGTGTTAGGCCTGGGCTGCACGACCTGTTGTGCCAGTAAAAGCTGCCTTCTGTCAGCACAGCCTGTGTCCACATCCAATGCTGAGGCCTGGAAGGGGGCAGAACTTTGTCTTTCTCTTAAGTACCACCCAAAAAACCCCAACCCTTTCCTGGCACCATACCACTGGTGCAGATGGTGGATGCTACATTTTCCCTGCCAGTTCAAACAGTGCCAGAGCACATCTCCCATAGTCCCATTGGGTCCTGACCATTTTCAAGGTCTGTTCACATCTTTAAATATCACTGCTTGGAGCAAATGAGAGCCTGGCCACAAAGCTCTCACCCATGCAGAGCCTGATCCCAGGTCTTGCTGTGCACTAACGTGTCTGTGCTTCCTCAGCTGGGGAAGCATTTAGCACAATGCAGAGAGGAGCCTGGGTCCCAAATAAAATGTTTGCATCACAGGCAGAGTCTTACAGACCTGACCCAGTGTGAGAGCAGGAATAAAGGCCTTCAAAGGGGCTGGGGCTGATTGGGTGATGGAGCCAGAATTCTAGGCCAGGTCTGAGTAGGTGGAAAGTGGGCACAGTGAATGACCACGCTGTGTCAGCCTGGGTAAGAAAGACAAGTCTTCTCTCTTTGGCACTCCTGTTAACCTGTTTCCAGAGGCACCCACTGACACTGAAATTTAGAAACTATTTGCAAACTTTCATAATCATCTTGTGCAAACTCCTCTGTCAAGTTCACAGAAGGCAATTTTTCTAGCTGCTTGTGGAACCTCAATGTCCTGCCTGTGCTAGAAGCTGAGGAAAAAATGTAGTCATGGGATGGTCCTTCATTGCTTCATTCCTCACCTCGAGTGAAAAAATTACAGGTGGACAGGGAAAAATCAGTCTGGCAAATCTTCAGTGTGGGGTTCCCAGATCAGTGGGAAACACTATAAAGGGAAAAATGGAAATCCACTTCCAGAGATACTGAAAACATGACTGGGCAATGTACAGGGGTAGGAACAAGCATTCATTAGGGTGATATGGCTTACCATAAGCTTTGGGAGTGATGTGTCTTAACATGAGCTTTGGGTTTCATCAGATATTTTCTCCCTTGAAGGGATGATGTCTAAATAAGCAAGCATGAAACTCCTTTACTACCAGATGTCCAAGGTTGACTCTGACACAAAAGGCCAATTTAGCAAACTAGAACTGGGCTCTGATTAGGTGTCCCAGAAGCATTAGGATGCAAGTATTGATGCATTTTGAGAGCACCAGTCTTTCCTCTTAATACTTTTTCACATCCTGATGCAATCCTAAAAGTCTAAAAGCCCAAGTAAAGAAAGAAACGTATTTTTAAAATATAAAAATTCTTCCCTCTGCCCCATCCCATTGGAAGGAGTTTCCTTTCCTAGAACACTTGCCACATCAGAGGATGAGAACTTGTGCATACTCAGGTAGGGTGGCAAATTTCTTGGCAGCTTTTTTTATTTCCAATGGGTTTGCAAATAACACTAGATAGCTTTTCTACTGTTTTCAGTTTCCCTCAACTTTGAATATTTGTTAATTTTATTTTCTCTAGTACTGTTACCCCATTTTGTACCTATGAGTACATATAGAGAAGCAAATGGGGAAGAAGAAATGTGTGTGAAATGTTCTGATTTCTAGGTAAAAACCAATTTCTCTCACCCTGTCATGTTTTCTCCTCTGCCTGGATCTATCAGGAGCTGCCTCCAAGGTCTCAGCAGGATACCAAACTTGCTTAAACACATGTATGAGGCGAATCCTTTACTGTGTGTGCATGTGCATGTGTATAACTGAATGTTTGCAAGAGAGGCCACAAAGTGAGCATCATTTCAAAAGCCCCTGTTTGTCTTGGCATCTTTCTCCTCTCCATTTTTGTTAATTAGTTGACGAACTCTTGCTTGTGCCTGATGTCCTTCCAAATGAGAGGAGCCTTCAGCCAACAGTGCACCATTATTCAAACCTTCAGTTATTGCTCTGCAGAAGCCTCTTCAAAGCCCGGCCTACTGCCCCTGTTTCTGTTTATCAAACAGCTGTGTTGAGGTTGGCTGCATTCGGTCAAGTTCAAGGAGAGGAGCTGCCAAAATTGTGAGAGAGGGAGCAGGGGAAAGTGAAAATGCCTCTCACCTCACAGGGAGTGAGAAAAGGGAAAATGGCAGACGCTGGACCAGGATGCTATAAATAACCAGTTTGGCACTACTGCACAAGAAACAGCTTGGCTAGCCCTCTCTTCTCTTCTCCTTCCCCACTGGGTTTATTATGTATTTAGCCCTCTGCAGCATTTACTGAGGGAGGAGGCTGTGTCAGCCAGAAGACCTCTCTCCAGGTAACCCTTTGCATGCCACATAGATCTCCACCATAAACAATAAAGAGCAATGGACCTAGTCTGGGTCAAGGCTCCTTGGCTTTCAAGTGTTTGCTGATGCAATAAGCTCTCAAGCAGGATCACATAAAATGTAAAATTAGGTAGAGGTTGAAAAGTGTGTTTCAGTCCCTTGATTATAATAAACCTATTGAGATAAGTGAGTGGAGAGGAGGGAAAACTATCAGTATTTTACCAAAGGGAATGTGTATTGCCTGAGATAATGGGCAGACCTTATTGCAAGACACATGAAGGCATTTCTTCAGCTAGTTTCTGCAGGAATTGTGCAAAAACCCCAAGAGTCTTCCTCTGGAAGTGTGGATATTAGCAAGGGGCAGTAGCTCAGAGATATCCAAGTAGGGGAATAGAATTAACAATTAAAAGAATGCTGGGAAAGGGCCCGGGAAAATGCTTCAAGCTCTCTGGAGGTTTTGGATGTTTTGCCTGTTTTAAGATGCTCCAGTGTTTTATCCGGTCTGCAGAGTGTTTGTTTCTTAGTTTTGACAAAATGCACTCACCTCCTCCACAGCGAAAAGAGTTCTAAATCAAAGGAGATTAGTGTCATATCCAACTGTCCCTCAGAGCACAGATAGATGTGTTGTGTTTATCTGCCATTGGCACCAAGCTGGCCCAGGCAGAGTGATAAATACCCACCTGAGGCTGAGGGATAAGCCCTGTCCTCCAGTCTTTGCCTCAGCTGTGTGCTGGGGAACAGAACCACAGAATGTGTGAAACTAGAGACACAGCTGGTTTGCAGAGAGCTTCCTAGGCAGAACACACTTTGTAGGAGTCCAGGAGAGAGAAACACTTCATTGCAAATATTCCCAAAAGGCAAGATTTTCAAGGAGCCCTTCTGGCAAAACCATTTGTTTCCTTCATTTTTTCAAGAAACCTCTTTCACAGTTTCCCCTCCAAACAGTTTTCTTCCATCTCTTCAAATAGCCTAGACATCATCTGGATCCTCACTTCAGGGTCCAAGGCAAGGCTCCCAGCAGTGTCTCCATTTACTGACCTCTCTCCCTCCTTGTCAGCACTTCGGAGGGGTCTTCCCTGGGTCTCTTTGTTCCAGGTCTCCCTGACCTTGGCTGCCTCTTAACAAAGTCCTTGGACCATCAGTCTCACACTCTCTTTGTTACTTGATTTGGCCAGCTCTCTTGTTTTCCATTCCCCTCTGGTATCCTTGTCAGTCTCCCAGATAGCACTCTGCCCCACTCCATTTGTCTTCCTTCAAAGCCTCTTGCAATACCTCTCTTCTAATCTCTTCAAAATCCCTATCCCTGTGTTGTTCTGTTTTGCACAAAATCTAAGCAACCCCTGGAAATAATCATCTGCCATGTTCGTAGAACAGGCTGTGTGCAAGTGACTGTATTTATTACCAGCAGGAAAAAATAGTCCAAAATTTTAGGCACTTCCCTGGGTTCCAGGTGGAAGATAGATGTTCCAGGGAACACCTGTGTTAAAACATGTCAACTTGAAATACTCTTTGAATGTAGCCATAGATCACTTTCCTTCTCTGCCACATTCAACAAGAACTTATTATTCATAAAAAACTCAAGAATGGCCAAGCTAAAGATACCAGAACCCTAAATCCCATCTTTGAAGTTGGTCATAAGCTGAGGTTTACCAAAGGAGTAAGAGAAAGGGGGGCCACGTGGAGTATTTGTATCTTTGGACGTGCCGTTCAGCTGCCGGTAGCACAGGGACTGATGAAATAGCAATGAGCCCCCTTCAGTGGAGTAAGTAGTGGAAAGTAACCAAACACTGAAAATGCTCTCAGAATAGTGGTCTCCTAAATTAACAACTCACAGAGGAATTTTTTTCTTTTTTTTGTATCTTTTGGTAGTAGTTCTTGAATATTAATTTCTCTCAAGAAGTGCCTGATTGAAAAGAGGTTGTATATCTTTCTTCTGGGAGACTTGGAGCTGGCACAAGCACCCAGTACAGAAATGAGATATTTGTGCCAGCTCAGGTGCCTGAGAGCAGGAGTGCAAGTTATTACATCAAGTTTCTTAGAGTCCCTCCAATAATTCTGCCAGGACCTGGTCAGGTTTTCTCCAAAATATCTTGTTTGACTCAGAGGCAGACATGGTGAGGGCTGATCATTTGAGCACATAAACTTACAGTTCCAGAATAATGTCTAAAGGACCCTCTTTCTTAACTAAGCCATTTTATCTTTTTAATTTTTTATATCCCTAGTTTGGCCTAACTGCAGGGGAGACAACTGCTAAATTTGACTGAAAATTGAAATTTTCCCCTGAGCAGAAAATCAGAAGGTGGCCATGCAAGGGGAACATTTTTGTGTAGTGCCTTGCCTGAGCATCCACTATTTTCTTTTGGGGATACTTCCTCATTTTCTGGTTTCATTGGGAGTTTTTGGTAGCAAGCAGATTGCCTTAATTCAGATGTTTGTGGAATTGAACAGCAGAGAGAAAAATGCCAGGGTTCAGACCTTTTGCTTGAGAAAAATGAAATTTCCTTTTGATATATTTCCCCTCAAAACATGGTATTTATTTAACAGGCTCCCTGACTGACTCTGGAAACCTGCTATTTTGACTCAATAATTTTTTTCAGTGAGTTATATTAGATAAATATAACCAAAGTGTGTGATTATGCTGGGTCGATTAACTCCTGATGTCAAAACAAAACCATTTATTTGGCTCTGTTTTCTCCAGCAATTTGTCACTGGTTTATGTTAAAAAAGCCCCTCCCTATGCCTGAGTGATGGAAGCTTTGAAAATCCATTAAATCTTTCATCTGCAGTTAATTGTTCCTGATGTTGCACACTGCACCTATTCACAATTACACTTTTTTTCCTCTGCAGACAAGGTGCTCTCTGCACAGCACTGCACTTCTCTCAGCACTTTTCCTGCAGTAGTAGAACATGTATTACAAATTTCAGTTTCAATCCCCTTTATTTTGCTGGAAGAGCCTGAGCTAAATCCTGCAATGTGCTGACTATCTTCAGCTCCTGCTGTCAGCAGGAGATCTCAGAGGAAGAGTGTGTGTGTGAATCATGCCTTTTCGTGTATTTTACAAGTTTTAAACTGTGGTATTTAAACTCTGTTTCAGACATCTTATATGCCACTCCTGTCTTGTTTGTTCTTCTCGGAGATTAAAATAGTATTTTTGTCTCTCTTTTCACTTTTATTTCCCCAGCACATCTAGGAAGACAACTTCTGCATAGTGAATGGTTTCTTACTCTGAATACATTCTAGTGCCACAGTGGGATAGTCTTCTTAGAGTCGTGGTCATATCAAGTTGCTTACAAGCACTGGTAAGTGCTACTACTTCCAAACCTCTGTAAAAGTGGCAAATACCATCACAAATACCGAACTGTTATATTTCATATTTGGAGAAGAAAAAATTATATTTTATGGTTTTAATTTTTTTTAGACTATAGAGCTTTGATCTTTGCAACAAGGGAAATATATGGGGGGCTGGGAAGTGTGGGAAATCAATTTGACTCAGTATTGCAGCAACCCAAAAATTCCAGAAAATGATAAAATGGATTAGTAATCTCCCTGGTTCTGTTTATTTCTAATCATTAACTTGCTCTGATCCCTATACTTTTGGCTTGATGATAGAAGTCCACCTCAGCAAAAGTTAGTTTCATTTAAGAAAAGTTCCTGGAATATGAGTAGGCCTTGGGTTAGCTGTTGGAACTTTGCCAGGCATGACACAACCTACCTGCATTGTTTGTAGGTATTTTATTCTATGGAGAAACTGCCTGACAGTGTTTGCATTGAGGAATAGAGAAGTGACATCAGCAACACAAGATTGTGCCCAAAACCAGGAGAATTAAATGGACTCGAGTAAACCAAATGCACATCCAAATTCCAAAGTCTCCTCACAGGCCACAGGGTGCCATCAGTAGACAGCAACCACCTTCTGACAGAAGGATAAAGATGTTTGCTGACAGAGGCAGAGAAAGGAGAATGTGGCAGAAGGAAGTGAGAAAGAAATTATACTTTGTCTTAGTCCTTTGACCTCAGAGATTTCCATGCAATTAAACCAGGAATATGGTTCCCAGGGATTTGGGGAAATGAACGGTTGCCAAAGCAAATACCATCCCCATGACACCCACCCACCCACCCTCCTTGTAAACAGTCTGTAATCGCTTCATAATAGGCTGCACTGATGGGAAATGGTGATTAATACTGTTTACCACTCAGAAACTCCTGTTGCTTTTTTACCAAGGAGTCATTAGAGCCAGGTTATACTATGGATGTAGGGCTACCTTCCTTAGAAATCCCATCACAGGGCAGTAACTAAAGGCAGTACAGTCCCTGAGCTGGGATTAAGGTGAATGAAGCAAGGAGGAAGAGGTTTTCTGTTCTCTGTGGCACTTTCCTTCACACTCCACAAGCTCCTTGGAGATTAGTGAGCACTTGCAGGAGCAGAGGTGTGGGGCAGATACAGCTGTTTCATTTGTTCAGCACTCACCAGTGAAGATTCCATCTCTTTCTGCCTTTTGAAAACAATGACACAGAACTTTTCTTAATTGACATTGTAAACTGGGGAACTGGAACTAAAAGCCACTTCGGTAAAATATTTGAGTTAAAGAATGTTATAGATTCAAGAGGGTTTTTTCATTTCTGTGGTAGGATTAAGCCCAGGGCTTAACTGGGCCATTTAGAGGCTGTGACTAGAGCCTTGTGGAACATAATGTTGGTGCCCTGAACAGAGAGAAGACAAATTTGCTCAAAGATCCCTTATAGGGCCAGTGCTCCTCTAGGCAAGTAAGCTCCTGTTTCTATGTGTCATATCAGCCTTTAGGAAACACTCCCAAGCTGGGCTGCTTGTTCTGTCTCATTTTTCCAAATCAGTAGGATTCAGGCTGAGCTCATGGAGAGAACCAAACAAATATGTTGATGGAAACATCATCACAGACTCAGACGGCTTCCAGTCGGAGGCAGGAGCCAGGAGCCCAGTCTTGATTTGTGCCCAAGCAACTGTGATGCCAGTGGAAAGTATCCATCTTCTGGGATGTTAATTGTAGCTGCCTGCTCAGTGAAACTCCTGTGAGTGTGTCTTGTGAGAATGCTAAAATGTCTTTAAAGCTCTCAGTGACCATTAGAACTCAAGGGGTCTTACTTTTTGCATAACACTAAACCTCAAGATTTCATGGGGAAATCCCCTCTTCAGGCCCATAACTTCTCACTGAGAATTAATAAATCTCATGATGGTAGCATTTCACCCTTGCAGTAACACATCTGAGGGAAAATGGCTCACACGGTATCATTCTCCTTCTCTTTCTTTTTTTCTCTTTTTTAAAATCTTTTTTATTACTTTGTGTGCGCCTGTGTGTGTATGTGGTGAGCAGGGAACAAAAATGGTCCCACACATCTTTTTTTCCCCACACCTTCTGTAGCACTTTTCTTAAATGACGCAATTGACTCGAGCCACAATAGGAGAGCAGCGGTGTGCAACATGATGAAATATACACAAGATCAAAGCTGAGATGGTTCCGAGCCAGAGAGTGGGAATGTGGGTCTGAACTTTCCCAGAGTCTGAAGGAGCTGGTTCAGCCCATTGTGAAAATTCTGGGTAGATTCCAGGTGCACATTTTCCTAAAATGTGGAGATATTTAGATCATTATCTCTCATTTGAGCTTATTACAATGAAACATCTCCTCTGTTCATTACTTTTATAACTGGTTTCATGATTTTATTACACTTTTTTAAGAGACTTTTATGGCAGTGTGGTATTTGCTTGAATGTGAACGGGAACATCATGTTTAAAGATTGATGATGCATAACACAAGGTGAAAAGGGGTTCATAACCTTACATGGGATCTTACTCCTTTCTGGCAGATCCAAACAACACAGCAGTGTCTGCCTAGCAGATAACATTTCTTCCAGCAGCTGCTATGAGAGAGTGAATTCCTAAGGGGCAGTAAGCCAAATCCACCTCTGTGAATAACAGCCCCTACCCATTCATTAATGCATTATGTAATTAACACTGAGAATAACATTATGGGAATTAAACTTTTCTTAACGGTCTCCAGTGCAAGTTCTTTTCTTCATGGATTTATAGCTTTGTCGAATTTTAATTATTTGGACTGAAACTTTCTGTGTTCATGCTCTGCCTCAGGCTGGCTTTTTTTTTTCTTTTTAGTGGGGGAATTTTTTTTGGTGGGGTATTTTTTTTTTGGTAATTAATGTTTTAACAGTCTGGCCATTTCTGAAAAAGGAGATGGAGGAAAATGAATTACACTTCTAAACCAGACATTTTTTCCCTAACTGTTTTTCTTGAAACAGTGTAAAATCTTAAGACTTTCAGGAGGAAATCTGAGAGGGAATGAACTGGGAAAGAAGGAGGTGCTGTTATATTGAGTTTAAGCCCATGGACATGGCAATGTGCATGTGGTCCAGACACCAAAGTCTCTGCACTTCTGAAAAGTGCCAGTCTGTACTATAAACTTTTTACATGGCTGGCAGATGAGTTGAAATCCTAAACAGAAGAGCATAACCACAAAAAGCCCCAGCAGTATAGGTGGTCACAGCACTATTTGTTCTTTGAGCTATAGAAAAATGCAATGAGCTGCCAACCTCATGGAAGGTCATGGTTGTTAGTCTCAACTCCTCATTTTTTCAGTTTTCCATTTAAGTCAGCCCAATATCATTGCCTGTGGAAATAGATAGAGACCATTTACACATTTGAAAAATAAGATTGCGGAAAGGTTTTCTAAAAGATGTGTACAAAGTTAGGATCCCTTTTAAGATAATATGCTTTTTAGTAATATTACACACTAAATCTAAGTGATTGATTGTGTTGAGTATATCGGTTTAAGCCACATTTCCTCCCAGTATCAGGAAGAGGAGCCAGGATTTTTAATATCCATATATTTTTTCTGGCTATCAGAGACATATATGTATCACATTTCCCTTTAACCATCTGTTCTTGTACAATAACAACATACTACCTCTGCCAGTTTCTCCTTCATTTCCCATGGCAGATAGCAATGTACATCCAAAGGCAGTGGGATTTGGCTGATGCATGAGGTTCATGCCCACCACCCCATCCTGTCTCAACCCTGCTAGTCTGAACTTACCTGGAGTAATTAAAGACCCAAATCTGCTGTAGGGTTGGCTCCAGCTTGTCAGGTTTGCCAGGCAGCATGGAAGAGGAATCTCTGAAATGCTCTCACATCCATCCAGGGTTACTTCCTCAGCGTGGCATCCATGGGCTCCTCTTTCAACCTACTGGTTACCCACAGCCACTGTCTGAAAACCATGTGGAAGCCACTTCCAATACAGGTTTGTTCCCTTTGTGTGTTTTCTTATGGGAAGACATGAAACAGGAGGGGAAAGAGGATAATCCAGACTTCTTCAAGAGCACGTTTGTTAAAATGTTTATTTTAGAAATATTTATTCTCTTAAGTATCCTGAATTCTTCAAATCTTACTCTCTGATAAAGCAAATGTTTGTGGTAGCTGACAATATCTCTATGCCAAGTTAGAAGGCTGGGACTAGAAAGGATCATAGTTGATTCTTCCCATGATTTCCAGTTACTTTCCCCAGTCAGTGGAGCTGAAGCCTCATGAGAGTCCTTTCTGCGAATCTGCAGTGACAGATGACAGTGCAGCTCTGGAGAGATGGTTGCCCATTCAACATGTTTGCATTCCCCGTGAAATCAATCAAGGCCTCTTACCAACCAGGATATTGTACTCTCTAACCAGTAGATTCTACTCCCCAAATGCTGCTGTGAGCAAAACAGGTGCAGCTTCCATTTTTTTTTTTTTTCCAAAATTGATTACCTCAAATATTCTTTATTATATGAAATCTAAGGAAAAGATGAAGTGCACTAACTTCTGGCCACCTGGCAGTTGCAGCTCAACCATCAGAAATTAGAAATTGATGCTGGTTGCTTTGTACTGTTGCAGGGGAAGATTTATGTCTTTATGCAGCCAATGCTGATGGAATAAATTAAACTGGGCATGTAAAAGGAATAAAGATTTACTCAGCATTTGAAAGCTGGTTTCAATGCCTCGTGGAAGAGTATGGCAAATATTCCATAGACATGCAAATATATCACACTAGCAAAGAAAGCCTTGGTAACTCATCCTTAGCATTGTGAAATTTCACCCGAGTGCCCTCTCATTCCCAAAAAAAGCTTATAAGCTGTTGGAGAAAAAAATTCCCAATGTAGAAAAAATAAGCATACTGGGCTTTACAGAGACCATCGGATTTTAGAAATGGACCTGAAATAAGACTCAGCCTCTATCCCATCTTTCTTTCGAGATGAACTCTGTTGCCCCAGTGAAGAAGAAACTGGTTTTGATTTGCTCCACAATTTGCTTTCATGGGAGAAATGTGTTTGGTTGAAATCTAAACTGGAAGTTTTTGGGTCCATAGGGCCAGAGAGGAGGAGCATGCAGACAGTGTATGGTTTTCAAAACTCTGCTGTGGCTTTCCTTGCAGACTCTCTGGCAGAGCCACCTAGACTGCACTGTGCTTACGCCATGCAGGGCTTTTCAGTAAACATATTGGCACACTGGAATTATTTTAATTTTAATTTTGAACAAGGGACTGCTCAAGGAAAGAGACTAGACTTAAACAGATCATCTTTCCTCCAAGCTTGCTGCCAACAGGAAGAGAAGTTGGTTTTCATTCATGCCCATTTGGCAAGCCAGGTCTGTGACTTAGCCTAGATTATGTGTTCAGAGCTATGTACAGCATTTTAGTCATTCTTCTTGCACTGCTTGTACTGCATTGGTCACTTTCACCCAGACATTCCCCAAGACATGAAAAGGACATCCATTTTACAAAACTGTCAACATTCAAAAAAAGTCACCAGACATGTAAGGGAAAGGAGGAATTTAATACCCATGTCCTGTCCAAAAATTATTAAACAGCTGAAGGTATGGCAGGTTTTTTCCTGCTTTTGCATTATGGGTCCATGAAGAAACTTTGGTCCCATGTAAGACTTGAACCTGAAACATGCTGCCTCATGCAAGAATTTTGTCATTTGAGACTCCTTGTAGCAAATGCAAGAATTTTGTTATTTGAGACTCCTTGTAGCAAATAAATTTCTTTGTCCATGATTCATAGCAGGCTCTTTCTTGGATGACTTGCATTTCATTTGTTGCTTTCAAATGTATATATTGTGTGAGTCCAGATGCGAAGTCATTGAAATAAATAGTCTTTTTCCCTTCTCTGTTCATGGGCAATTCGTTGCTGGGATTTATGTCTGTTCTGATTGGGCAGCTTGGTCTCGTGATTAATTTTAAATTCACTCTTTGTTGGATTCTCTCTAAATTTACTAGTTTCCAGCCTGAAACTGGTTTCATCCTTTCAACAGGTAAAAGAATGCCAAAACTTGTAGGATTGGATAAGCACAGGACTGAACACAAAGTCATTTGCTGGAACATTTAATGAGGAGCAAAGAGAAAGGGAGTGAATCAAAGGGAAATTGCTGATTAATACCAAAGTGTATGCATAAAAATACATGTGTATGACTCATCTACAAGAGAAAGAGAGACTGCAGATAAATCCAACTTGCTCTCTAAAACGTGAAAATTAGAAGAACTGTCTTGGAAAATAAACTAGCAATTACTTGGATGCATTCAGATCAATCTGACTCCCACCATCTGCTGAGGGAAATGCATCAAATTCTCCTTTCTTACACCTTAATTTTACCACCTTCCTGCTCATAATGCTGCTCCTTAGATATGTCAAAAGAATGTAGTCTGTGCTTAAGGACCAGGACCTGCCAAAGCTCAGATCATCCATTCAGTGTCCTTGCTGAAGAAAAAATAAGGATAAGGCAACATGAGGCAAACTTTAGACATACTGGATAGCAAGGTTATCACAAACCTTTGAAGACCACAGGAACTTTAGATTTAAAGCAGAGGCTAAGCATGGGTGCACTAGAATCAGTTGAGTTTTAAGACTGATATGAACTTGTAAATTCCAAGTTTGCCCCATTACTAATAAAAAAGCAAAGTATACTAGAAGAACAGCTAGATGTATCTGCTTCCTAGACTCTGCTTTCAAGCCCATTTAAGCAGCAAAAGTGCCAAAAGACAGGTGCTGAAAAATATCCCAATTACCTGGTAATTTCTTATGACAACTCTTAGGGAATCTGATGAGGAAGAGGGTAGTCAGGTTTGCTAACTCTTTAACTGCTCAGTGAGTTTGGAAATTTTGATCAAAATGGGCATTCTCAGCCTTCCCTATCAGTCATCTCACAATTCAAGAAATGATATCACTAGATAGTGACATCAAAGCTAAAGGGACAGGGAGAGGAAGAAATGAGGGATAGGACACGACATAAGCAAAGACAAAGCTGTCCTGTCTTTTACACTGTAGAATCTGCAATCTACAGTATATGTAGGTCTTGTCTGAGGACTGTAATATGTCAACTGCCTGGCAGTGGAAACAGGCAAACCACTTCCATGGAAAAGCCATGTTCAAAGAAGATGTCTTGTAGTCACAGTATCTTCTTCTACCTCTTCTCCAACAGCTCACATGGAAATTTTCATCAAATCTGAAGATGTCACCCTCCAGTGACATAAGTTCTTCAGGTTTAAAGTGACTGCACATATTATAGGAGGTAAGGGACTAATAAAGGCTTACTTTTTGGCCAGCAGAGGCTCTCAGGCTCCATTCTGAGGTGAAGAAATTTAAATGGTGGTGCAAAAGTCAGGAGACAGGGGCATGGTCTTGTTTACATAAGAAGCAAATATTAAATGTGATGATGAACTAAAGTGTCCATGACAGAACCTTTTTCCTAAAGTCATCTTATAATAAATCTTCAGTGAGCCTCCAGAACTGCAATAACCATGGGTATTTAAGTGAGTAGCTGAATAGAACATTTACATGGAGGCTTAATCTCCTCTTATGTCAGAATATAGAGTTAGTCATCTCAGAAAAAATGGAAGGAATGTATAACATATACGGCAAAGAGCACATTCTTATGTTTGTCCCAAGAATAAGCCTCATGAAACTACCAAGTGTCACTTTTCCTGTAATTTGCTTTGTTTTAATATTATTCCATTTTCCCTTGAGCCATCCTTGAGCTGACATTAACGGGATGCACTCCATTAACCTCCATGAAGCCAAGGCCTTCAAAGCTCTTAATCTGACAGTGTTTTACTTTACTATGGGGTGTAAATCAGTTTTAATGCCAGGACTGGAGGCACTGTAATCTAAGCCTGGAAAAGTTAAAAGGGTGTTGCAACGTATGTAAAATCTATATGAAATAGAAGGATGCTTTTTTCCCCTGAAGGAAAGAAAATGCTTTATTGGTTAAGCACTCTGATGTTCCCTTGGAAAGGCTGCTGGTGGTTTTTCCTTTTTTTAAAAAGGGAAAAACAAGTACAAATTACTTCTGCTAGGAAATACCAGCCAATAATTGGTAGATGTAATTCTGCAAAGTGTTAGTGGCGAAATCTTTCTGCAAGATGCATCGGGCCAGTTTTGAGGCCAGTTCCTTCCGGGTAACCCAACCAAATCCCACAGCACAATGCTGCAAACCATTCAGCCTGTCTCCTGCCTCCTGCCTCAGAGGCTGGCTTTCATAGGAAAGTGTTTTACTTCTCTCACCCGCCTGCCACTAAATAGCCAAAATGGTTTTGAGATATTCCGTTAAGGCCCAAAGCCACTGACCTCAGTGCTACTGAATTTCAGGCAAGATGTCCCTTCTGGTTTCACTTCTCTCGAGCAGTATGAGCTCAGAGGCTGTAATTGTGGGTTACAGGCACAGAAACTGTGAGCACAAGAGCAGATCCTTCCAGAAGAGAGGCTTTGAATGTGATAGGAAGGGAATGCCTGGCTTGAACTTGATTTTGATTTTTATAGCTGGCACTGAAGGATATTTGGATTCTTTTATTCTCTTATAAAGACTCCATTTGTCCACTGAGTGGGGGGGAGGAAGAGAGATAATGAGTGACTTGGAACATCAGCACCAGAAGTTGGAAAGAAATGGTGTCCAGCCCCATTTTAGAATGGCTGTTCTAAAGAAATGCTGCAAAGGATTAGCTTTGATATTTTAGACTTCCAGGGAGGAAACCAAATTAGCATCAGAAAGGAAGATGTGTGGGTTGCCTCAAGTAAAACTGATGGGTTTAATGTTAACATTATGAGAGTCATGCCAGAAATTTTCACTGCCACAGAAGCCCAACAAAGGGAATAGGTAAGGTGCCTAGGACAATGGCACTGAGAATATGAGCTGGAGTCCAGATGGCTCTTCCAAAAGCAAGACTGGGAAATCATCCTGGAAAAAAAACAATTTCTGTCTTTGCTGCCTCTTTACAGACAGGGCTACAGTTGAAAATTAATGCAATTAGCTGGATGACCTAGAAAAGGCAGAGAGAGCCTCTCTTTTCAGAGAGTTTCTTGTGGTTGGACTGAAGTCCCATTCAGGAGAAGCATCCAGCAAGAATTTCACAGCTTACTGAAAAGTGGTTCAATGCAGTGTGGTTGGATTGAATGCAATGTTTCACATTAGTCCTGTGCTCAATTGGAGCCAATCACTTTCCACTCAGAGACTCCAGGAAGTCCCTCACTTAATGAGGTAGTGACTCTTCATTGGGATTCTAGGGAATGGGAGCCACACAACACAAAGTAACATTCAAAATGCTGTATTTCATAAAATCTGTGTCATGAGTGTTAATGTCACAATATGACAGAAAAACTTTGCACTACCTGTGGTCTCAGACAGAGACAAGACCCATAGTTCAGGGAAATGTTTCCAGCTAGGACAGCACCCACAGGGTTAAGATGCCAGTCATCCCAGAGCTATTTGTAGCCTGAATAATTTCCGTCTTTTAAGAACTATTCTTTCTCTTTCATAGTCTGGCATAAAAAGCCCAACATTAAGATCCCAATTTCTGCTGTCCAAAAAAGACCCCTAATTCCTTGCCTTTGTTTCCCTTCAGGGTCTCATCAACTCACACCGTTTTGCCCAGCCAGGAAGGCACACACAAATGAGACATAAGGGAGCCTACTGTAACAGGACCCCATGAATCTCCTATCCCTAAAGAGCTTTAAATCCATTTTCCCTCCTCCAGGGACTCAAATGCAGCATCTCCAAAAAGCACTTAGCCTCTGCCAGCCTAGGTCCTGGGAACTTGAGTTTATTCACAAACTCACATGTTCCAGTTGACAGCATTAAGCAGTGGCTGCCAAGCTAACAGGCCAGTGAGTGAATATTTTTTATTAAAAATAAATAG
Source organism: Petroica traversi (assembly GCA_025920805.1). Classification (NCBI taxonomy): domain Eukaryota; kingdom Metazoa; phylum Chordata; class Aves; order Passeriformes; family Petroicidae; genus Petroica; species Petroica traversi. Next base: position 5,601,610 of record JAHLSL010000067.1, read on the forward strand.
CATCTTTTAAGCAAAATCCAGTGAACTGTATCTTCACCTTTGAAATAGGATGGATGTCAGATCTCTGGGTTGGAATTCTTTACTGGAACTCTTTACCTGTTGGACCTTCCAAAATTGACACAAATCACCCCTCTGCTTTAATGTCTTTGATGTTTTTTGATTTTTCTCTCCTAACAGGTATGGAAGAGAAGACTTCTTTTGTTTTTACATAAACTCTAGAGAATTGTTTTTAAGTTTGAGTACAGTAACGCAGACAGGTTTCTAAGATACGTGCTTCAAATACACGTTAATGTTCTTATTTGAACGCCTACAATAGTTGGCCTGATATATAAAGATACAAGATGTACTGATACATGTGCCAGTTGTGTTTGATACAAATCTAGAAATCAAGCTGCAAGCATTTTGTTTTGAATCTCTGGGCCAAAATGTAAAGACCTTATACCTAGGTGCAAACGAAGTCTGTTTCCATTTCATTCCAAATCTTTTTTTAGTACTTTTTAAATTAAGCTATTTAGACTATTTTTAGACAATAAAAAGTAGTAATTTACCTAAATAGGGATTTACAGTGATAATTTAAGAACCCAAAACAAACTTCATCCACAAGAATAGGAGAAAGAATGGGTTTTACTTGAATGAGGGATTTTGGTTAGTCTTACACTGAAAACTTGAACTAAAAGGTGAGCATTATTTCTAAAAAATAAATCCTTACCAATTATTTGTTTTTAAAAATTTTTGAAAAATGTTTTACGAGTGGTTTCTGCTCATTTAAAGCATGTTTCTTAAGGAACATCTAAAATACTTTTTTTTACTTTGGATCCAAGCAGGTACCTGCTGAGAAGGCTCTCTGTCCCCACAGCATCTAAAGGTTTCCTGAACCAGAGAGGGTGAATGGCCAAGAAAAAGGTGTTCCTAATAATGAAGAAACAAAAAGCTTTTTAAAAAAAGTTTCTGCAATCTTGTCTTGCTGACTGTTTGTAAGATGTAATAGAGTTTTTAAAGGGCCTTTTAAAAAAGAAATTCAACCAGCTTTGCTGTGTCACTTTCCACTTCCTGACTTTTTCAGAAAAACCTGAGAACAGCTGAGTAAAACGCAAGAGTGAGCTTTGAAGGTTGTGTAACGAATCACAAGAAGGAAACATCTTTGCCACCCAGTTCTGAACTCATAATTTAGCTAATCTCACTCTGTTTGGAAGTTTCCAGATGAGGTGTGACCATAGCCACATTTCACCTGCAAATGTTCCAAATGTCCCTTTGTATCATCACAAAATCTGACTCTTGCACATCCAGCATACTCACAAACCTCACAGGAGTTTCAGAATAAGTATCACTGATGAGAAAACAGATCCTTTTACATTAAACAGTTATTCTGAGGTGATCTGGTAAACTTGTGGGGGAGCTGAAGGCTGATGTAGGATTTCTGGAATCTCAGGGCTAAACTTAAAGGGCAGAATGATTGGTGCTGGAGAAGATGTGCTTGAACTGATGTTGTCAAAATCAAATCAGTTTTCTACAGTTTAATTTGCAATCAAATGTTACTGAATACATTGTGTGGGGGTGTATGTAACTGTATGAATTTAATGCATAAACATAAATATGATGGATTTCTAATTAATAACTTCCTACTTTCTTAAGCAGTCTGGGATCATTCACTGTGAGGAGGAGGGATGGAGTTTGAAGCCAAGTTAGGTTTTCTTTGGTTGATATGACTGTGTAAGGTTTTCTAGCTACAGAGCTGGGATAAGACCTAGAAGTTTCCCAAACACTCCTGAATCAAATGCAGAGGCCTTTCTGAAAGAAAGACAAATATTAGGCAAGGAACAATAATGTCAACATAAAACTCAGCTGATGGCTTTTTATTAATATAAATCATGAACATTATTGCAGACTTGAAAATCCTTCCCTCCTCCATTTGTTGCTGTTCCAGGGATGGGGGTTGAGGGGAAGAGTCATTATATTTATGTCAAATAGAGCCATTTGAAGGCATAGTGGAAGGGACTGAATACAGATGAATGAATAAACAGAAAGAACAGCAGAGAAACCAGCCCCTTCCACTATGCCTTCAAATGGCTCTATTTATCCATCAGTGAACATAAAATCATGGAATCGTAGAGTATGTTGAGTTGGGAGGGGCCCATCAGTCCAGCTCCTGGTCCTGTGCAGGAACCCCAGGAGTCACACCGGGTGCCTGAGAGCATTGTCCAAACACTTCCTGAACTCTGTCAGGTTTGGTGCAGGTACCACATCCCTGGGGAGCCTGTTCCAGTGCCCTGCCACTCTCAGGGTGAAAAACCTTTTCCTGATATCCAACCTAAACCTCTCCTGACTCAGCTTTGTGCTGTCCTCTATTCCTGTCACTGGGTAAGGGAGTGAAGAGGTCAGTTCCTGTCCCTCCACTTTGTGAGGCTGTTGAAGCTTGATGTCTTTTTTTATATTGTGGTGCCCAAAACTTCTCACAGTACTCAAAGTGCCTTGTACCAGTCCCACTGTTGGGACCAGAAAGACACAATCCCAGGGACCCTGTGAAAGTCCTTATAAGAGTCCCCAGAGAGAGCTAGTGAACTGATCAATGCCCTTACTGATAAGCAGAGAAGCTGTAAGTCTCTTGCCAGAGAGGAGCTTTCAACTGTGTCAGGTCTGAATATCTTCAGATATGCCTTGGCTTTCCAACTAAATACCATCTAGTCTCTGCAGCTTTTGAGGATTGTTCAACTCAGATTCTGACCTTAGGTTACGTTCTTTTCAGTCCTAATCCAAAATAACTCTGCTGATTTCAGTAAAGTAACTCTGGATTTGTGCCACTTAGTGCAAAATTGGAATTTGTCCTCTTAGAGACTAGCTGTCCCAGCAGAGTTTATGTGTGGTGCTCATTCAATCACTACGAATAAAGCACGGCAACTGGGGGTGCAGTGACCTTCATACAGCCTCCCTTGTGTCACCCAAAGCAAAAGAGGTCCTGCAAAGTCAGCCATCCAAAGCACAGAGCTGGCTATAAACACTCCAAAGGGCCATGTTTTCCCAATGCAAGGGAAAGAACTGCTTGGGCAGCTCTGAGATGTATGGATAGTGTTTAGTCTACATGCTTAAAAATAATAATAATAAAAATATTGTTCAGGCCAGAAGGAATTTACAGGCTTAGGACATCATGGAAAGCAACTACCTTAATCTGCAGAGTAAAAATATTCCAGAGAAAGCCAAATAAGCTGCACCTCATCCTACTAATTCATCAAACTTGGCCATGCATCTTTGTCTAGCACAGCACCCTTTCCTAGGCAAAAATCTTCCTCTTCATGGTCAGACATGAGCTGTGAGAGATTCCTCCCAGCCTGTGTGAACTTGATTGGCATGGGATATTAACCAAACAGCCAAATTTTCCTCATGAGATTCAAGTTCTCAGACACCAAAGACCCTCTGCCAGTAGCATTAGGCATAGGGCACTGCACTGTTATTTATACGAGGCTCAGATCCTCAGTTGCCCTTTCATGGGGAAGGGGATATGTCTGAAATCACACCCTTAGGAGGATCACGTCGCTCTGGAGCGAGGTATGTTGGCCTCAAGATAATTAGGCCAGGCACATTTCAATGGCGAATCGTATTTTTCACAGCCCAAGCAGCCAGACATGTTTACCTCAATTCCCAGGATAAGCAGAAGTTAGAACACTGAGGCACTCACCATCCTTCAGCTTAGAGGCTTAAGCTCTTTGCTGGGAGCTAATTTGGGAACACTAGGCAGCATATCAAGGCTGTCTCAGCACCACCATGTGCAGCTGCAAAAAGCCATTCAGAACTGCAGCTGTATGCCTTTTGCCTCATCTTAACAGCTGCCATTAATACTCCCATCTGACTTCCTTCATGTTGGGATGGGAGGTTAAAGATTCAACAACACTGATGGCAAGATCTGGACTGGAATGTTGGATAATCTTTATAAGAATGATGACTTTGATTCTCTAGTATTTATCTGTTGACTCTTGTGTTCATTTGGAAAAGGAGATTCCTGGATGGAAACTTCTATTTGTGATTCTAGATAATCCAACTGTTCCATGGCATCTGTCACAATTGTTACTAGACAGACAGCATTAAGTTCTGGACATGTCCTTGAAACTTTTGGATGAAAGGACCCAATAATTTATTCTGGAAAGAGAAATGCTCTCACTCCTCTAAACTCATTTTATGGATGCTCATTTATGAACAAGGAAAGTCCAGATGAATTCACTCTGGGATTTGTACCTCTATGTGCATAGGAACACAAACTCACTGCTGAAGTAAATGGGAAAAACTCCACTGAGATCAATGGCTCCTCCATCATGATTCTAGAGCCTGGCTGCATATGTGCAAAGACAGTGTCAATCATTCTCATTTTAGAAACCTACACCCTTTCCATAGCCAAAAAGTATAAAGTAAGTCAGCCAAAAGAAATCCTGCCCCTCCTTGAGTGTAGGTGGCTTTGCCAAAGAGGCAAGCACAGCTTATAGAACAAAAGCCTTTTTTTTTTTTTTTTTACTGAACATAGAGCTTCTGTTTAAATGGATGTATGTTCATGAACAGTACAGACCTACAGTTTTCTGAAGTTCATGGAGCTGGAGCAAAACCCCTTTAAATTAGGGGTTTGTTGTGATCTCATTGTTCACACATTTAGAGCCACCACTGGGCACATCCCCTGCAGCAGGGCTGTTGAGTGCCAAAGGGCTTCCTGCTGCTCTGTCCTAGGTAGACCTCCAGACTACCCAGAGGCAGAAGAGAGAACCAGCATTCCTCTGGGGAATATGTTAATGTCATTAGTCATTGATGTTCTGTCTGAAGATCAGAGTGTCTGGCAGTCAGCAGAGAAGAGAGTAATGCAAGCAAATAAATTATAACATTCACCAGCAACTCAGTGGGTTGGGAAGCAAGGTAAGACCCTGTGTTTCCCCTTCACTCCTAGCTCAGCTCTGTTGATTACTCCAGAGCCCCTGCTATGACCAGTGAACAGGATAGGAGTTGTTTTCATTTTATCATGTTGAGTATTTCACTCAGGCATCAACTGAGAAGTTGGTCCTGAGCTCTTTAGATCTGCTGCAGGAGCCTGGGCTAAGCAAGTCATGGTTCATATAAATAGGAACCAGAGTGATTGGCATTTTCTATGAAAATATGCATCCAGTTTTAACTTCTTTTGGGATAAGAGGCCAGAAGACTAAATCTGATGATTGATAGCCTCATAGAAGCAACCAGAGTATACACTTTCTTGGATGACACTTGATTTGTTTCATGCTCACCAAAAAGACCAACTCTTCTTTGAGGGTCAAAGATCCATGATGCTGGAGCTTTCAACCAGCAGTGTGGGGAGGCATTAGAAATGTGTTCACCTGGAAAAATCTGTGTTCACTATAACACTGGAGACAGAAAATGCTTCAATTTTACTCCTATTCTATCATCTGAATATCTCTATTCTCCTATGCTGGGGTAAAAGTAATCCCAGCCACAAACAAAGCCAGTCTTCTCCCAAAAAACCTATCTTATCTTGTCCCAGAGTTGCTCCTCTCAGACAGAAACCCAAGATAATTTCCAAGGAAGGTGTGGGTGTGGTTGTAGATGTCTGAGTGTGGAGGGGGATAGCCACAACTCAGAGCTGTAATCTCAGCAACTAAGATACTGATTTTTGTTTACCATGGGTCCTTGCAAATACATATCAGAACCAGCTCAAGTATCTCAACTGCAGCACACAGAGCTGCCAGGAGACATGCTGCGGCTAAATGTAGAGGACTGTGCTCTAAGGACTTCTTTTGACCCTGGAATGATGGCAGAAGATTATTTTGGCCTCTTCATTTGTCCTGGCCTTGGTGCTGTAGAGCATAAGATAATACTTTGCTACAGATTATAGTGTCAGACTATTTGATAAACAGGAGTCTATTTTTAGGCAATATAATTGCCTAGGGCACTTGTGAAATCTCCATCTCGGAATGGTTTTAATAGCAGGTTAGACACATCATTTCAGCAACGGCAATCTTGCCATGAGGCAGGCAGATTCCCTCAGCTCTGTTTTATGTGACTCAGTATACTCTACAGAGAGAGGAAGAAAAGAAACTTAAGCATAAATTGGCAATACTTGCATCTATTTTGCAGCAGGCAAACAGTACTGTTTAGGGACAGATGGAGATAAAGGAAACAGGAGAGGAGCTGAAGAAATGATGCACCAGAGAAAAAAAAAACTGAAAAAGAAAAAATGGGGAGAAATTAGAGTCCTGACAAGAATTTGGAAGCAAATCAGTGGTCCCTCTCCCCCCATCTAAGAGACACGGCAAAGGCAGGATCTATAAAACTCTGAATTTTAACACACAGATTGAAGAAACATATCAGATCCACCTCCTTTGAACCATCCACTTCCATGGAAAAGTGAGTGAACAACTAATGCTGGGTTGATGCAGCTACTGTACTATGAACATGTAATCCATATACACACTGAGCATTTACGCATTCTCATCCATCCCCTGTTCTGTTCACTCAGGTTTTCCTTGATGCTGAATTTCAGCAAAACCCTAGCTACAAAACTAGCTGGAATCCTTGTGCCCTCCTATTTCTGTATGCACAAGTTTGCTATGTCGAATACTTTATCCTTGGGAAATGACATAGGATTTTTTGGATCTGAGCTTGTGCAACCCTTGGGACAAATGGGAGGAGAGATTAGCAAATGGCTGATCATGATGTGAAAGTCTTACAAACAGGTACAACAACTCTTTTTGCAGGTAATACTCACCTTGATTTTCAGCTTTTTATAAGCCAGCTTTTTAGCCAGATCTAGGGAGACACTCATATTTTCCAGGTGAAGGGTAGAACAAAAAGGGTACTAAGATTTGAAGACAGGTTTTGTAGTCTGCTCTGATCATGCTGTGGAGTGGGGAGATGGGACTGTTTTAGCTATTTCACTTTCCTCCAGGTTTGGCTGTCTGAGCTGTCTGTGGTGAGGGCTTTACCAGCAGTCTCCTGTCCTGTCCCACTGTGTCGACAGACCCTGCAGCACTTAATTAAGAGCTAGACACTGCAGACAACAGCATAGCAGTCCCCAGCAGTATTACAAAGGAGCACATGTGTAAGGGAAAAGAGAGCATTTCCCATGCAAACCAGGGTTTGCATGCTCTGCCAGGTCAATTATAAGCTTTTTCAGCCACAGAGGAAACAGCTCTTTCTCCCTTTTATTAAAATGGCTGCTCCATCCCATTGTGGATTGAAAGAACTACTTGGCTGCCCTTGCATCCCAGCTGACCTCCAGCCACAAGCCTAGGTCTTTACCAGAAAGGAGGGGGAACCATCAGTCTCTAAATGAAGACATTGTCCTCCTGATTATCTTTGTTGCCAGTTTTGTAGTGATTTTATAGAAAGGAATAGAGCAGTTCCAAGATGGCTGTGGGTGAAACAGTTCCAGCCTGGATGAGCATTTTCTTCTGCCTCTGCATAATCTGCATTGTCAGGAAGAGCTGTACCTATAGATGAGGCATGAATTTTCTGGGAAAGACTGTTCTCCCCATCTTCTCCTGCCAACACCACCATTCCAGCCTACATGTCCAAACACTGTGTTGTGTCTGGAGGCCTCCACAGTTTCCTCTCCTCTCTGGGTTTGGATTAACCTGGCTCTATACATCTAGAGAATCAGTCAGAAGAAGGTTTTGACCAATACAGGCAGGGATCAGGTATCAGTGACTGCGGTTCACTGAAGTAAGGAGAAGATAGGACCTTCAGAGGATAATGCAGGTGTCCTTATAGGGAGGAAGGCCTAGATTACATGGCCTGGTCTTCTGCTAGTTGTCTGCAATGACAAAAAAAAATTATTTGGTGAATTAATTTGTATGGGCAGGCTTCAGGTTGGAGACCAGGAGGATCTGTTAGGAGCAAGGTTCAGATCAACAGCAAGACTAGAAATCTTGCACCCATGAATTTTATGGCAAAGCTCCAGCTGGTCTCACTGAGCACTGGACAATATTTTTGGTCTTTCCTTGACCCTTAAAAAAGGATGTAATTTGTCTAGTGAAAGACATGTTCTCACCATCATCTACTGACTTACCTACCAGCTGGCAATTCAGTGCTAAGTTTTTGGAGAACCCGTTCATCTGAGAGGAGTATCCTTTACTTGGTTGGAACTCTTGACCCTGGTGTATAGAATTCCTGTCTGTGAAAGCTAGAGGATGGGGGGTTATTTTGATGTTGGCAACAGGCTGTTTCTTTTTGTGTGCATATTTTAATTTTTCTTCTTATGTCCATGTCATTCCTTCTGACTTTGGTGTCTTCATTGCAACAGCCTGTCCATTTATTTTGGCATCCTCTTAAATGGGTAGTGTATCCATCTTTCTTCAGGCTGGGAGGCTCTACTCTTTCTGGAATGCAGAATGTGCTCTCTGGTTCAGTGGTCCCTGAGTTAGCAAATCGCCTCATCCTCATGAAAGTGTACTGCAATATTGGACCATTCCACTTTTTTCTGAAGATGTATTATACAAAGAGGGCTTTCTATTTCTGTCACTTCTGACCTTCCTGAGTTTGAGAATACTTGGGGGAAGATATCGTGGGTGCAAATTACTTTTTGCTGTCAATTTACATACCTTCTGCCAACGCGTACTATCACTCACTGTCCAAGCACAGTGAATCATACCTTGCAAAATGCCCCTTCGGTTTCTAATTAGCACATTCTGGCTGAGCAGACTCAAGATTTTCAATTTATCTTGTGGGAAACAGGTTAAGTTACTAAGACAGACACTGTATCTGGGGAACAGAGCTGCAAGAAAGGGCCTCCACTCTGCCAACTGCTGAGTAACATGACCTTAAGAGGGAAATAAATTGTTATTATAGTTTCTGTGATGATTTGGTTGTTTTGGGCTAACCAAAGTGTAATTTATTACTCAAAGTATAATTTATAGTCTTACTTTGATGTGATGCTTCTTGTTCCTTCCCTACAAAATTTCAGCGTACTGTTCAGGCATCTTCTCCCCACTAGGTGTTTCTAAAAATTCCTTCCACTGTCATCCATGTCAGCAATGGTTCCCTACAGCTTCAAAACATAGGACTTCAGTCTAAGCTCATTATGCTAAGGAATTCTTCTTTCCTTCACCATCCCAGGCCCATGATGAAATGCAATTTGCATTAGAGGACAATATCTGTAGGAAACATTCCCCACTGAGTATTTTCAAAGAGGCTTGAATGTAGTCCTTGAAAGGCAGCAGTGGTTGCTCCAGGGCTTTCCAGTCTGTCCTCTGGAACTGATCTAAACACACAAAAACATGGTCCAAAAACATGGGATTAATTGAATGTGTTGGTTTCCATATGGCCGCAACACAAAGGGACCCAGTGTCTGTCATATCCATCATGATCCATGTATAAAGCTCCTGTCATTTCAGACACAAGCTATTTACTCCAGTGTCACTCTGAGGCTCCAGCAGCTGCTCAATTTCCTTTTGGGCAGGCCTGTCTGTTGCTTTCCACTGCTATTTCATCTCCAGTCCTGCCCATGGGAGGGATGAGTAAGTGACGGGAGGAGGTGGGCAGCGATGGCTCTGACAGAGGCTGTTTATGCTGGACTTTGGTGTTGCTCCTCTGTATCCAGTGGAGAGCAGTCCATCTCCCCTGCTCAGTAAGAGCGGCATAAAGCATCTCTGTGTGTTTGGAGGGAAAGGCTGAGCTGTGCTGATATTCCAACTGGTTCATCATGAGCACATGATGTACTCATTCTTTTCTACCATCCCTCTCCCACTGACTCAGATCTCCGGCTTGCCTGAGATGGGATTGAGCAGTCTTGGCTCAGCTCTGACACAGCAACCCATCTTCAGGCCTGAATCTCTTCTCCTTTTGTTAGTACTTCAGCACCTCCAAGGTATTGTCCATGTTATGACAGAGCACTGGCTTCAAATCTGAAGAAATTCCTCTGTGGTGTTTATGTCCTTTCAGCATGGCTAGGAAAATTGCTTCTTGTGGCACCCACTGGGATCCAAGAAAGGAAAAAAGAGTGGTGCTGACACCCACTTTCCCAGATACACAAAGAAGGATTAAAACACTGTGTCCCCAACTTTTTCATATTTTTAAACTCTGGAAATGTAATTTTTTTCCCAAGAGAAAATTTTTCACATGGGATTTTTTTTTGCAAGTTTACGCATTTCTTTTTGGCTTTGCCACACTGTTCATTTGTAGTTGCTGTGTATTAATGAAAAATCTGCAAAGATAAAAATTAGCACTCTTTGAAACATTTGGATTCTCCTGTTCAAAAGAGCTCTTCATTTTGAATTTTCTGTCCTGTCTTATGCTTTAAAGTACTCAAGAATGACACAAGTTGACCTATTTCAGAAGAGATAAAATATTTCATTGATTCGAAGTATGTTTTCCCATGTTCTGCACAGAAACAGGCATGTAGATTTTCTTCTTCTTTCCTCTATTGTTTTTTCTTTGTGTCAGAATCTCCAGGAAATTAGAAAATCCCCAGAGTACTCCAGAGCCTTTGCTGCTGACACACACATGTTTACTAGATTGCAGTGCATTTCAAGATCCTATTGAAAACTGTCTCTTTTCTGAACACTTTGTGGATGTACTCCAGCCCACATCATGACATCTTACCCATCTCTCCCACCCCAAGTTGCCTTTATCTGACCTCTTCTTTGCTGCTGTTACCACTCTGAAAGGGAGCTGCCCAAATGATAGGTTTTCTGTCCTTTCTCCACACTGCTTTTCTTGGGGCTCTGTTCCAGAAGGGCTGCCACTGGAAAGAGTTCCTAGTCCCTTTAGTTCCTTGTCTTTACCCACAGCAGAGGCTGGAAAGTATCTTGTATTATGTTCAGCAGAGTGTGGGGGAAGAAAGGGAAGAAACCAGTCACTTCTGGTCACAAGGGATAGTCTGATTTGCCAAAACCAACCAGCTTAGACGGGATTCCCATTCCAAGCTGGATGTGACGATTCAGAAAATGGAGTAGATAATGAGCTGTTTGTGATCAGATGCTGTTTTTTTATTTTGCTGTGGAGCTGTGAATGGCCTGTTCATGAGAAGTATCCTGGACTCTGACTTTGTAGAGGCAACCCACCTGAGATAAGCAGAGCAGAACCCAAACCTCCACCTCTGCAAAGGAAAGCACTGTTTCCTGCAAAGGCCACCTGACAGTTGTCCATCCCACGAGGCCACACAGAGGATGCTTGGCTGCACAGCAGTCAAATGAGTCCCTGTTGTTAGAACACTGCATGGAATATCCCCAAGCCCTAACACATCAACTGGCCCAACACTGAGTTTGATGAAAGGCAGAGCAGATATTTTCCTTGAAACCAGATTTCTAGCTGGAGTGAAAGAAAAAGAACATGTTTTCCCTTTCCTCCTCTCTGCTGGCATCTGTCCAGACAGCAGCCAATGAAGTTGAAAGTCAGGATGCAGTTTTGGGGAACTGAAATACTTCCTACATGAGAAGTTGAAAGAGGCTACTCTGTTCTAACACAGCTTTTAGGAGTCTTCTCATCTAATTCTGGTTTGAAATACTCTTTCTTCCGGCAAATGTGCAGCCTTGAATTAAACCTTCCACATGATGTAGGTACCCTCTTTTAAATTATTCCCTATTTTCTCCTTATTATACCTTGCTATACTTGAGATGACTTGTCTGAAAAACCCTCAACTACAATATTAGCATATGGAGTTTATTGCCACAAAGTACCAGAAAGGACAAGCACTTAGCAGGATTCAAACATGGGAAATATGACATGGCTTCCCAAATTTCTTTGTCTCCAATGATGCATTCCGGGGAGTTCTTCCATGGAGGGACTCAGTTCTGACTTTCAAAAGCTGGAGTCAGGGCAGTTTTTCAGAGGCCAGTTCTGCAAAATGAATGTCTTACATTGTTTGAAAGAAGGGAAGGGAAATTGCCTTCTATGAAAAGAAAATGAAATATTGGCAGATCTCAGAGTTCTGATATTTTGAGATTCTGGAGGAATGTTTAGGGAATTTTGCTCTTTTCTTCAGATATTGAGGAAAATGGGGAGGAGAAAGGAACCAGTAGTAAAAAATAAGGGAAAAAGAAAACATAAGAATTCTGAAGGTAATTCTAGGGAGGGTGGTTTAGTGGCAAAGCAAGAGGTTTCACTTTGAAGACTGAGTGTTCTGTTTTATGCTTGTGAGAGCTGATGAAACAGGCTCCAGTTGTAAGAGATTCTAGTACTGATTAGTGAACTTATACATTAAGAGTTAATTTACAAGGAATTTTCGATATTAATCATGTTCACAGGTAATACCTAAGTGTACACCTAGAACTACTTGCAGACAATATGTTCTGTAGTAACTTGAAGGGGGGAGGGCAGGGTTTACGCTTTAAGACTCTCACAGTGGTGTGAGAGCTGCTCAGCAGAAAGAAACTTGGGGTGCTGATGGACAGCCAGCTGGATATGAGCAAACTGTGCCCAGGTGGCCAAGAAGGGCAAAGGCATCTAGACCTGTATCAAGAACAGTGTGGGCAGCAGGACCAGGGCAGTGATTGTCCCCCTGTTCTCAGCACTGGTGAGGTCAGATCTTGAGTGCTGTCTTCAGTTTTGGGCCCCTGACTATGAGAAAGATGTTGAGATGCTGGAGCAGTGGAGCTGGTGAAGGGTCAGGAACACAAGTCCTGTAAGGAATTGCTGAGGGAGCCTGGAGTGTTTAGCCTGGAGAAGAGTCTCAAGGGAGACTTCATTGCTCTCTACAACTCCCTGAGAGGAGGCTGTAGCCAGGTGGGGTTTGGTCTCTTCTGTCATGTCTCAAGCAAAACAATGAGAGGAAATGCCTTAATTTGCAGCAGGGAAGGTTCAGATTAGATATGAGAAGAAAAAATTTCACTGAAAGAATGGTCAGGCATCAGAATAAGGAGGTGATGAAGTCACTATCTCTGGAAGTGTTCAAGGGGTGTCTGAATGTGGCATTTGAGCACATGGTTCGGGATGATTATGGTGGTGCGGGGTTGGTGGTTGCAGTAGATGATCTTGAAGGTCTCCTTCAACCCTGAAGATTCTGTGATTCTGTAAAAAAATAATGTTCAAACGGGCATGTTTTGTTTGCATGGGCTAAGTGGAGAATGTATAAACTTACTGAGCATTTCACTATTTGATTTTGCATGTGATGCTCCAGGCTCTCCAGTCAGTACACCAGGCACTCCACCAAGCACTCCAATAATTCAGGAACTGAAGGAAAGCTTCAGGCAAGACATATTCCCCCCAACAACTGACAGCTGGCATTTTAAACTTGTTAAATTTTGCTCCTTTGTCATGACAGGAATGCTCTATTCCTATGCTTTTACTCTGAATAATATTTAAGATCATACATTTGTGCATGCTGCCTTGTATAACATGGAAATTGAGGACATCAGTTTATGTTAAAATATAGAACATGCATTGACTGCTGCTCACAATGGAATTTTCCATGGTTTTGCAAACCCTGCTTTTGTAAATTAATTGATTGGTCCTTGGAGATGGATCAAAGCCAAACAACTTGGATATTGGCTTGAACTGTCCAAGAGGCAGACCTGAGCTATTTGTTTGTTCTGTTACAGGGAAGCAGTTTGAGTAGAAACAGCAGGACAGGGTGTAAGTTCTAGTGTCTGTAGGTAATGAATCACATCCACGTACACACAGACAGTGCTATGGGAACAAAACGTGGCAGCCATGACAACAGAAACACAAGCCTTTGTTACATGAGCTAAAACAGCAACTCTGTTATCTGTTCATAGAAGGACTTTTTTTTTCTCCAAGGCTAGCTACAAGAGAAGAAAACAGTTATAAGGCAAATCAAGGCATCATGAAAACATGTCCAGAACAAAAAAGTTTGGGATTTTCCTAGTATATGATAAGTTGGTGATGATGATAAACTGGCAATAACAAGGACAGAATGGTGAGTTCTCTAGATGAGAACCTCTACCACAGAAAGAATAGTTACAAAAGTTATTCCAAGAACTTTAGTCAAACCAAGACCTTCCCTTTCTGGTCCAATGCAGTTGAGAGCAAAGGTAGAAAATTCATTAAATTCTTTACATTTCAAGACCTTTATCTTTCAAGAAGAGATAATTTAAATTGACTGAAAACTGGGTAAAGTTCTTTCATGACAGAAACACAGAAAGCTAGTGTGGACAGTTCCTGGTCAGAAGGAAATAAAACTTTAGCATGAAGGGCCCTAAGAACAAATTCAAAAACTACTTTTAAGATTTGCACTCCGGTAATACCTACAGGGTCATATTGGCACTGGCACCCGCATGCTAAATGAAATATAAACACAAATCAAGAATTAAAGTAGGTACCATCTCTGGCTTTGGCAGGACAGCCTAGTTCATGTGGCATCAGAAGCTTTCTTTGCTACATTCGGATCAAATTCCTGGCCTGGAGTGATGCTTTTCAGCAAAGGTAAAAATCTTACTATGGGTCCCTGGCATTATGGATCAGTTATGTCAACATTCCCCTGTCAAAGTCCAAACCATCCAAAGGAGGACCGTGAGGATGGTGAAGGGCCTGGAGGGAAAGTTGTTTGAGGAGCAGCTGAGGTCACTTGGTCCATTTTTCCTGGAGGGGACCAGGGGAGCACCTCATTGCAATCTGAACTTTCTCATAAGGGGAAGAGGAGAGGCAAGTACAGAGCTCTTCTCTCTCATGACCATTGACAGGGCTTGAGGAAACAGCACGAAGCTGAGTCAGGGGAGATTTAGATTGGATATCAGGAAAAGATTTTTCACCAGAAGGTGATTTGCGCATGGGAACAGGCTCCCCAGGGAAGTGGTCACAGCCTGCATGAGTCAGTGGCCTGATGAGGACTAGAGACTAAAAATCTATAGAAAAACTGTGTTATGAGCTCCCACACTCCACCCAAAAAAGAAAACAAAGCACTGATCAATAACCAGCTCTGGTTATTGATCAAGCTTGCTTGATTCTTCTCATTGAACTTCATGTCAAGATAAGAGGCACAGCTTGATCTCTCATGCAGTGCAGCTGCATGGAGAACTGAGTAGCTGCTCCAGCTCAGGACTAGCTGATGTGAATTCCCGCCCTATGGCCTCCCTCATTTCCAGCCCCAGATGTTCCCTGGTGGAGGTGCCCTGCTTACCACAGAAGACAAGTATCTTACAGCACAGAGCCAACCTCGGGAATCTTCCCTAGGATGTGTGCTAGCCAGCTTTCAAGACACAGCTGAACAAGAAAGTACAAAGGAGGACTCATGCACTGCTTTGTGGTCTCAAAGGAAGTCACGAAATAGGATCAGCACAGAAAGTCCTCCGGGTGTTCACACATGTCCCCCTGCTTTGTGTGAGAAGCCCATGCTCTGTGCTAGCCATCTGGGACAGCATCACCCACATTCATTCTCTGACATTTGAGAGTGATTAAATATATTCCACAAAAGTCAAAACCAAAAGAGAAGCCAGTGAAACAGCAGAGATAAATAGATAGATTTCTAATCTTACCCTGCAATGCATCTATAAACTATTGCCCTTCTAATTTTTGTTCTGACTTTTTCACCCGCTGTTCCTTCTCACTAGGACTCCTTTTTAAGCCGCTGTAGAAGGAATTATGTTCCAATGATGCCAAAATCAGTGGGATTTAAGTTAACTTAGTGCTGATTGTCAAAAGTTTTTAAATCCTATTTCCCAACAGAAATGCTTCATAGATATGAGCCTGCCAAGCCTGAAGATGGGACGTAGGTTTCTAAGTCACCTAAATACAATTTATAAATGCTGCTTTTTAATGCAGTGAGGATTTACCATCATTGTAGGCAACTGCCAAATTAATTTCCCAAGTGCTAGCCCACCAGGATTCTTCCACAAACAGTTTCATACCTGAAGCATGCCGGAGGATTATGGAGTTTGGTCCAGTGCAAATCCCAGCTGTTGCTGGTTCTTGCATCCAGGGTTCAGACTAGTGCAGTGCAAAGGTGACTGGTCATGCTCTTTGAAAACCACTGTGTCCCTGCATTGTACCCTGCAGCTGGTCTCTGCCTCAGAGCAGCAAGAAAAACATGATCTAAGCTCAGTCACCAGTACCTTGAACACAAAGCACTGTAAATCTCAGTGAAGCCTTGACCTTAATTTTTTTACATAAGCTCAGCTTGGCTGCTGTCTCCTGCACCTCTCCTGTCAACCCTGGTGCACTTGGAGCTCACTGTGATGCCCTGTGTTGGGAAAGGCCATGGCTCTGGCTGCTGGCAGCACACAGAGAAGATCACTGAAAACAAACAGAGAGCAAGCAGCTTGGTTTTCATAACCTCGGTTAAACACAGGGGGTGAAGGATCTGAAGCAGCAAAGTCATGTGAGTTCAAGAAAGGCGGAGGGTAACCTCTGAGGGGCTCTTTTCTTTGGCAGCACAAGGGAGGATGGTGCACTGAGAAGGGGGGAAAGGAAAAATTATGGAAATTTTTGTCTCTCTGTGCACAGCAGTTCTGTCTTTTTCGCCTTCTGGGGCTGTAATAACAGAACTGACATTCATTACTGAGAGTGACAAAATCTCTTTCCTGGGCTCATGTGACAAAATGGTGCATCACAGCTGCCCCCTGCCCACAGAGCAGAGCAAATTAAAACTGAACTTATCCCATGGACTAGCTCACTTCTGCCTACCTTCAGAGGCCTTGAATCATCCTTCTTCCTCGCTTCACCTGAAGCATAATTCAGCTTGTTTCTATTTGGAGTGGCAGGGAGAGATTTCTCCTCCCCGAGTCATGCTGTGATGGCAGGAGGTCTGCCCTCCTCTACTGCCTGTGGCAGGAATTGGGTGACAGCTGGTCCCTGCAGCCTGTGGTACATTCCTTGGGCAAAGGTAGGACATAGCTGGGTCTTCTGTGGCTGCTAGGGAAACAAAAAGCCTCTGTAAATCACAGGAGAAAGCTACCTGCCCCCCCCCCCCCCGGGTTTTTTGGGATCGATGGGAGCAAGCACCAGACTCAAATGGGGTGGGAAGGACAAGGCTGCAGACCTAGAGCTTCCTACATCTAGGAAACAATGCAGTAACTAAACCCACACCTCTCAGCAAGGACAAAAGTCCCAGCAACCATGAAATGTCTCCAGCATGCATGAGAGCCTAGATGAAGATTTTAGTCGTTTTTCTCCGACTTGTAATTTTTTTTACCCCAAAGGTGAATGCAGGCTACCACAACCGTGGGCAAAGCTGCCAACCTGTGCTCTTTTCAGGATCCTATCCATAGCCTGGTGACACTTCCAATGTTAACAAGCATAAGGTAGCAACCTATGAAGATGGTCTCTCCCAAGACTCAGGAAATAGTTTTCTATCCACAAACAGATGAGATATTTTGCACTATTTAAGCTTGTACTCTTATTCTTACTAGAACATAGTATCACGAAAATGTAGTAAGTGTTTTTCAAATATCAGTAGAAATCCATGTTGCATTGAGGCATTTGTATTATGGTCCAGATAGTTATGCTTTGCTGAATGTCTCATCCAAGGGTAGAAGGAAGCACTTTGACCACTTGGATATGAATTTGTGTGTGCACTAAGTTTGGAGACCTAAGGAGGTGCCAAACTTTGTTGTTGTGACTATGACATTTGATGGTACTGAAGGGAAAAAATAACAGCCTGAATTATCCATTACTCCTATGAAATTCCATATTATCGTGATTGTCATTTCTTAGCAAAAACTTGTCACAGTTGTTTGTAGACAGTGCACAAAATAGAACTGCAAGTGACTTTCTTCAGTGCCATCAGCTCTGTCTGCCTGCCCACAGACAAAACCTGTCCTCCCTCTGTCATCCCTGAGACATGCTATGTCCAACCTGTCTCTAAAGTCTCCCAGGAAGTCCAAATCTCAGACTATTTCAGAACTTCATTTCCTATTATGAAAGTTTTTTTCACGAAACCTAACATACATGTCCCTTGTTATGCTTTAACCTTTCTTCTCTGCACCTCAGACATAAAGAACAACTTATTCTCTTCCTCTTCTTGTATTTAAAGGCTGTTATCATATCCCTTCCCAGGCTGATTGTCTCTAGACTAAATAACCCCCCTATTTCAATCTCTCCTCATTAGTCATGTTCTCTGGACTTCTAATCATTCTTGTTGGTCTCTTCTGGACATTGTTCAACAAGTTCCATCCTTCTTGAGCAACGGTGACCAAAATTGGAGACAAGAATACAGCAGAAAAATCACACCCCATGTCATGCAGATCTGGTTTATATATCCCAGTATGGTGTTTGCTTTTGTCATGGCAATCTTAATTCTGACTTCTCTTCAGCTTGTGATTCACAATTGCTCCAGACCCTTCTCTACTGGTTACTTCACATCCCTTATTTGTACATCTGATTGTTCTTGCCTAAGTATAGAACTGTGTATTTTGCATTTCTCTTTATTGAATTTCATCTTGTCCCTTCACAAACTCCTGGATTTTTCTTCCACTTATATTTGATAATTCTGAAGTACAAGACTGTCCTCTTTTGTTATCTTTTCAAATTTATGTTACTCACTACTTTTAATAGCCTCTTTTCATTCAATCTAGGTAAATACTAAAAATCATTAATAGTAACAACTTCAAATAATATAAGTGCAGAAGGTTACCAAAGGTGTTCCTGCAATATGATGATGATCTGAACCCAGCTGTTTGATGTCTGAATTCAAACATGAACCTACAGCTACACACTGATTCTCAGCATGCTTCAGCACATGAAGTTCTTCCTGACATTTCTTCCTGACCTAAAGAAAACTCACAAGTGCTAAAGATCAAGAAATATAATTGCCTATCAAGACATATGGGCTCTATATTCACAGATCAGTGAGTTTACTCTGTGTCATTGTACTTCATCTTTGTAACACAGCAATGCAACAGAAGACAGACTGAACCCTGCTGCAGTTGAAATACCTAAACTAAAATACCATAAACAAACCCTGATGAAAGCAAAGTAGCAGACCATTGATTTCTGGGGAGGACATAGGCCAATTTTTAATGTCTATAGCATTTAGTCAGTATGTCCTGATGAATTTAGGCCTTGTTTTCTTCTTCTGTAGCTGGTCCAATTTCAGTAAATGTACCCTTTACTCACAACTATTTCCTGAATAGTTTTGAAATTTGTCTATATGTTTCTGTTCTCCCTCTTTCTGCACACAATTCTCTTGCCTGTATGTTTCCTCCTCCTCATTTGCAAGGGCATCTGACCAGAAGCTATTTCTGTACCATCTGGAACATGAAGAGTCCAAACTCAGACTTCTCATTTAATCTGCAGGTCTGAAGATATGCTCTACCTGTGAAAGAGGAAAACAAGAAAAAAACACTCAGAGAGATCCCCCTTGGGAACATGGCCCATGTGAGTATTTCTACACAGGGCAGCTTTTTGCTAAGCCCTGGAGAGACCCAAGACCCATTTGTGTAAACACAGATGGAGAAAGCTGAGATGCCTGGGAAATGGAGTCCTTTCAAGTTCAAGTTAATCGTGATGAACTGCTGTTTTTTGGGCTTTGACCAGTAAATTCTAAGTCACAAGCAGAGTGAGACATCACCTTCCTTTTCTGACTGCATGTCCAGCAATCAACAGTCTCTGTAGCTCAGTCCCCAAGGCCAAAAGTCTTGCAATCTGCTTCAATTTAATTTTTTTTTGCTTTTCCTCCCACAACTCCTCCTTCTTAAAGTCACTTATCATTACCTCAGGATTTTTGCCAGATTCTCTTCTGGCATCACTTCTCTCTCTTTTCTGCAATCTTTGCCTATAAGGTACCTTAATCATTCCCCATGTCAACCACTGCAAAGCTCTTTTTTATAGCTCTCATAAATACTTACAGGCTTTATGGATATTTCCTCTCCAAACTTCAGGGGATGCAGATCATTGCTTAGCACTGAAGAGATGGAAAGAAGGGCAGCCTGCTTCAGATTTCCACATGACCCAGGCGTGGCAAATTTTCCTGCAAACCTAGATGAGATTGACGCTTGCATTAGAATAAAAAAAGGGTGGTTTGCAGTCCTGGCTCTCTCTTAGTTCCCCATTCCCAGATATCTCATTCTGCTTAATGATTGTTCCTTCCCAAGCATAAAGTCATCAAGTTACACGGAAACCTGGTTTTGCTTCTTTTTTTCTTTTTCTTTTTTAATAAATTTGAACATTCTGGTGATAATTTTGTTGCTCACTGAAGCAATTTTTTCCTGTAAAGTACTGTTAATCCTCCCAGAAATCAGATAATTTCCCTTATTTTCTTCAGCCTCCTAAAAGAGGCAGTGCACAGACCCCACAGGTCCAGGCATTACTGGTCAGAACTAACCAAACAGATTTCTTAGTGACCTCTATACAATTTTTCATTCTATTTGGGATATAGCTTAAAGTCTCAGGCTAATGTGAGACAAATTTCTTTTTTTTCATTACAAAAGATGAATTGTGCTTTGGGGTTTTTTTTTCCATCTTAGGGCTTTATATCAGCTGTCTATTGGGTGTTTCAAAAGTAATTTTCTTGTCTCAGCATAGTAAACTCACAAGCAAATTCCCAAAACACTGGCAATACAAAGCAGTCAGACCAGCCAAGAGATTTGTGCTTCAACATTTCAAATGCACTCTTGACTGCCTTCAAGCAAAAATTTTATAGAGTTTTCCTTCCTGAGAAATTGTTCAGTGATGACCTAGAAGTGAAAAGTTCTGTCTCATTACCATTTCCATCCAATTCCACATTAAATTTACTGAAATAGCTGGCTTTGACTGAGCCAAGAGTCAAATATAAGAGTTACAAGGCCCTGATTAAGAAAGCACTTAATCACTTTCTGTGCTTTCAGTTGGACAGATGCTTTCACCTGTCAAGGACCATATCAGTAGCTGGGGGAGGATTGGGGAAAAGAGCTTGGCTTAAAGCCTATGAGAATTCACAACCCAGAGATACAGCTGCAGAACCTGACTAAAAGTACTGGTATTCTAGGACTATCAGCTGTCTCTCATTTTGCTCAGCACTTTCCAGGATACTTGCTCAATAAAACTCAGTGGCTTGAGTTGCATCTGAAAACAGAAGCCACAGAAAGCCCTGGGAACCATCCCAGGAGCTCCTACCTTTCATGGAAAACAGAGAGGGGCCCAGAACAACTTCTGCTTAGATTAGATTGCCCTTACTAAAAATAGGAAGCCTTTTAGTCCTCCATCTCTCTTGATAAAGCTTTATTTTTAAGCATATGTTTTGTTTGACCTTGAAGTTTAAAAAAAAAAAATGGAATGAAAGAGAGAAGGAAAAAGAGAGAGGAAAAAAAAGCCTCCTTGATACAATTCCAAGTAGCACTGAAGATAAAGCTGAGCTGTAGTTATTTAGGATTCAGGGAGTGAGAGGTTTTATACAGTCTCACAATGTCCCATTTGCATTGTTCAAGTAAATATTTTTTGGCTCTAAAAGGGATGTCGAACAACACTTCATCTAGGATGTGTCTAGTTCTGGTCTACAAGGTATCTTTGTTCTTTCCTCCAGCTTCTTAATAAAATTTCCCTATTCATAAAAACCTGCACAACTAGGCCAAGAAAAAACAGCAGTGAGAATGGTCATCAGCACCTCAGGATCATAGTAATTTGATTTACTGTCTCTAGCACCATCCCATCAGCTGATAGGCATTACCATACCTTGCAAAAACTTGACAAGTTCTCTCAGTAGTCCAGACAAAGCAACCAAAAAGGTCAGAGTCCAGGTCTCTTTTGCATAGACAGGAAACAAATCTTCCTTCTTAACCTAAAAGGAAGACTTTTTGGAGCAGAGCACACTGTCAGAGGTGTGTACTGGAATCTAATACTGTCATTTGCAAAGTGTGAATTCTGTTTCAGGTGTGAAGAAGCCTTCTGAGACAAAATGTGTTATAGAGCCTGAAGAAGCTGTTGTGAATAACTTCCATCTAGAAAAATCACATGAGCAGCACTAGACATACCCAAAAGAGAACAATCCAAGCAGAAAATAGATTTCTAGCTGTGGAAACAACTCCAGTACTGACAGTTGCTTATTAAACAATTGAAAATGAGCACAGACACAGCGAGAGAGGCACAGGGCTAACGTAGTTTCAGGACCAACAGGCAAGAAGGATGTGAGTGAACCTTGCGTGACCTTGTGAAAAACAAGCTCTGGTGACTCTGGGACTCCAGCTAGAGCTGTTTGTCAGTGCGAGGCTGGTGTGAGCCATGCAACCCAATTTGCCTTCCATCCCAGGAGGATGTTAATTTTCCCTCCCCTGCCCTGCTCTCAGTACCAGCTGGGTCCCCACTGCTTGCACATTCAGGGTCCAGGAAACCCGTGCAGATGTTTTCATGGACAGAGCAAAAGCCCTTCCTCTCTGCCAAGACTCACACTGGGCTTTTCGCAGGAGCAAATGTATCTGTCGCTTCTAAAGCAATGTGGTTTTGGAGCAGCTCTAATTTAATCTGATGTTGGGAAATAAAATCCTTCTGACCTAGTTGTTGTATTCTCCTTGCTCTAAACAATTCTGACAGTAAAATGGCTATTATTTGTCTCTAAACCTGGAATCTCAACCTGAGGCAACCGCCTTCTGCTGTAAATTTCACATCTGAATATGGTTTTGAAAGTTATCCTTGTATTTTTTCCAAAAGAAAAATTCACAGATTCTTGTCATTGTTATTAAATATCTGAAGTCTCAGGTTACTTATGTATAATAATACATACTTTCAGATTTCCAGACTCGTTACCTGAAAGTCTTTTGCCACATACACTAATCCTGGGGCTTTGAATTTCCAATTCTGGACTACAACCAGTTGAATTTGATGGCCAAACTGAGGTTAGGGTGCCATGTGTGGGATCTTTGAGTGAAATTCATGACCCTCTGAAAGGCTCTTTTTAACACTCTAGTGCAAACCACCTTAACAAAGCAATGAAAGTCATTTGCTGTGCAGAAGGGTTTTATTAAGGTGAAAAGCTAATACAGCACCTCCCAGAAAGGTACCTGCTTTCTGGTTATTGGCAGTTACCAGTTAAGATGGGAAAAGTGACCAAGTCCTTCCACACCCATGTGGGAGCATCAGGTTTCCTTTGGAAAGTGACAATCTTTCTAACAAATATTTCTAGAAAGAGTCAGCAAGTTTTATTTCAGTGTTAAGTTCTGGATTTTGGTGACTAGTCCTTGAAATACACCTTCTGAAATTTTAAGACAATCTTCCTTGCTGAATGCCCGAAGGCTGCAGAAATTAAAATTTAAAGCAACAAACCCAAATTTTTGCAACCAGATGCACCATCTTATATTGCAAAATTGTTTGTCTTTGGAGCTAGGTACAGCACAATAAATATTCATTCTCTTTCTTCAGAATTAAATGTCAATGTGAGGTTGTGCATCTGTAAGTTATATTTACATTAATAGTTTTTAAAAAGAAGAATTAGTCCCCCTCTTTTTTTCAGTTAAAAATTATCTTCAAGAGTCACATGTAGATTCGCCAACCTCAAAAAACAATTTGCAATTCTGGTGACTTTTATTTTTCCCTTGTCAGTGGTCTTGCTTTTGCTTTTCTTGGTGCAGATTTGTTCAGACCCCTCACAGAGAACATTAATCCATGATTTCTCACAGAGCTAGAGCAGAATTAGATCAGATATACATTTAGGGCCATCATGGAGATGTCAAAATGGTAAAGAGAAGTCTCTAAAAGTTACCATCAGAAGCTTCTACATAATGGTGATATTTATCAAGCATGCCTATCAACAGATAGAAGAAGGTTCTTTTAGTGTAGCCTTTTCTACATTCTATCCTAGGCCACTCAGTATTCCAGCACTGCCAACTGAAGAATTTGACTATCATGGTGGGTCCCACTTCTGCTTATGAATTGACAGAGAGCAGAAAAGAAAGGGTTAAACAACATGCCTATGTGTAAAGTTATGAATATTGTGCAGCCATGTAGAAAACACCTGACTGATAATTTACGTGTATTTATAGCTCAGAACAGTTATAACAGAAACAAATCCTGTAACAGCCTTTACTTTAAAGAGAGTCTGCACTTTGCAAATGGCTCATTGAACAGATCATCTTAGCTATTCATTATGGAATGTGCCATCCTTACAAGAAAGGAATTGTTGGTTTGGCAACAGGCTAGTCTAACTGTTCAGTCCTCTACAAACCTATTTGTCAAATTATGAGGAAGAGATTTCTGCAGCATCACCTCTATAGCTCATACCTCCTGACTGATCATACCTTTATTTAGCTTCCAAAACCAAGTTCCCTCTTTCTCTGAATGACCTAGATTTGTCCAGCAGAGCAATGGAGGAATTTGTATCAGGCTCTGACTAGAACCTGAACTTTCCCAAAGATGAGCAGGCTTTGGATTACTTTGGGTTTGTTATGAAGAGAGGCCCAATGTGTTATTCTAGCCTCCATTACAGTTCCTAAAACAATTTTAATCTCGTTTAGTGGGACACTGCAAATTCTATTTCACTACAGCAGTGGAGTAGAGTGAGATCCAGCATAGCAGGTTCTGGTTGTAGATGTGTGAAGCAAGATACCAAATCCACAATGAACACACATATGAGCCTGAACTGTTCCTTACAAAGCTGGCACAGGATAGCTGAGAAGCAGAGAAAAGGTTCTTTTCTGGTGATGTCTTTTGGAAAGACACTCGTCACTTGACTATTTTAACTGTGCATCAAGTTCACTACAAATAACTTTACTGGATACAAATGGAAAAAGGCCCAACCCAAACAAACAACAAAGCCCAACAGCAGGCAACAACAAAAAACAGGCTAAATTGCTCTGAAGGAGGGGATAGAAATTTGAAAACTGAATTCTTTGCACTCTTCTGAAAGAAACTGCCATACTTTCCTTTCTGGAACCTTTCCCCTGGCTTTTTGGAGGTGCTGGGAGTACCATCCATCACTTCAGATCCTTCTCTCACATTAAAAAGCCTGTCACTAAGATGAGATTTGGCAAGCAGAAATACAGGTAGCAAAAAAGACCAAGCCTTTGACCTTCACTGTAAAGGCTTGATACTACAGACAGCTTTACAAGGTGCTTCCAACAACCTCGTTTCACTGGTTCCCTCTTCTCTCTGTTTTATTTACCAGAATAAAATTTTACTTTTTACTGTTTCCATTCTTACTCAAGAGAAGAATGCTTCTTTTCAAGGACTGGAAAACCTAGAGGGGTTTTTGCATCTCCATTCCTCTTCTGTTTCAGTGGAATGCACCCCTGCAGTAGACTGAGAGTCCTCAATCCTTCCTCCAGCATGCTTAAAGCATGCATCTGCCTTGCCAAAGAACCTCTGAAGTGCACCCCAGAAAACATCCAACTGCAACAAGGCCAATTTTATCTCCTTCAGAGCAAAGACAGCACCTGCTCTAAATACCTTGCACAATAGAAAGATTCTTTAAGAAATCCTTGACCTCTTGCACCTAGGTTTTTAGTCCAGGTGTTAATCTACATGGACAAAAGGTAGAGACAGATGCTTTAGAAACTGACATATATACATCAAAAGATGTGAAGTTGATTGCTCATAGCTAGTTTGCTCTCGAAGAGCCATGGAAGAGGGAGAGGGGAAAGTATCTTGGGAGTAGACAAACCTCTTTGCACCACTGATGTGGAGGCACAAGGTGATGGTCACTCCTGGACAGCAAGAACAGGTCACTTCCCCCCTTTCATAGCTCAGTTCTGTGGAGATTAAAAGGGAGCTGGTCATGAGCATGGTAAGCACAGCCATGATGTGCCTCACTCCACATCTTCTGAGTTTTCCAATTCCAGCACTGCAAGTGCATCTGGATTTGAAAAAGGTTTAAAATGTCCAAAACCACAGAAAGGGACAAACTTTGAAGAGATGAGCCTGCTGCACCCCTGGCTGTTTGGCTCGCTGCCTTTGGGGAGCCACAGGTGTGGTTACAGTTCAAACCAGGACAGGCTCTTCTTGTTTTCTTTCTTTCTTTCTGGTCCTTTTAAGGTACTAACAGAACTCCTAACCTGAGAAGAACGAGGCAGCCATCCATGCTGTAGTGTGGGGGATGCTGTGTTGTATCTTATTTGCTAATGTCCCAACTAGAGCTGGGAAAAGAGGCACAGAGAGGTGAGAAAATTAATTGAAACTCCATTGCTGCAAAGGAAAGCAAATGAGGTGAAATTCTAAACTTGGAAATATGTTTACACTTCTTTTAATTCAAAACACTCTGTGATTCACAGAGTGCCTGCTGGGTACCCCTGAAGAAAGTTTTATGCGTACGGCTGTGTGCTGGTGAACTTCATTGTGCCATCTTGTTTAACCTGTTCCTAAAAATGTGCAGCTCTGTAAGAAGTTGGTATTCAACTTCCCAGTAAAGGTGAAAAAAAGACTCTCAGGCAATTATTGAAGCTCAAGGGCAAGTTTAATTTTTCAGACCAAGCTTTAAAGCACTCTTGGAAAGTGGCAGTTGTGACACCAAAAACCAGTCACCCATAAGAGGTGCCTAAGGGTGGCATGCAGGGGGCCATCTGGCCTGTATCTGGTCTGCATCAAGTCTCAGCATCTGTGACATTGCAGGAGGATACTTTGGAAAGAGTTAAGTGAGGCGGGAAATGTGGAAGATTTAGGGTGGGAAAAGAATTACAAAAAGATTAATTACAAGTTCTCCCCATGCTTTGGACCCAGCCCAGCTGTTTGCTTCTTCCTCAGAACACTTGGTCCAGAATCTGGGGCAAAAAAATGTGTGTTCATGTCTTTGTGGATGACCTTTCACTGTTCCAGGCTACAGTGACTCCTTATTGGCAGTCTGAACCAAGTTTTGGCTCTATTATTACTCGCCTCCTTGCAAAACTTGATGTCGCCTAAAGTCTTTGGCAGAAGATATGAAAGATACTTCACAAAATAAAGCAGGAGGGGGTTCCCACTGCTACTAGAGAGAGATTCTTGCTAGCTCAGCATTTGCTTTTGTAATGTGCTTTACATAAGGTATGTTACTCTTCTGGCAACACCTCCAGGCCTAAATTTTCTCCTTTGTCCTCATGTGGATCTGGGGTAGGGGTTCCTCAGGGAAAGGTTCTCACACTTTCTTGCAAAATAGCTGCTTCCACGGTATCCTCCATGTATATTTTTGGGCTCAGCCACGAGTAAGCCTATACTTTCAAGTTTGAGAACTTGACCTGCATGGGTGTCACCTGAAATTATCTATTCTCTGTGCTGTTGCCGAATTATTCCACTGAACCACGACTCTGATTTTTAATGCATTTGTTCAAAGTACTTTTGTAATTTTTTTTACAGTACAAAGAGAAAGGCACTAAATGTGTGAGTGTGAGCCATTTCCTCCTGTGGGGCAGGGATGCTTGGCACACAGGTCTCAGACTATGATACAGCATCAGGGTATTCATCACCCCTGAAGTTATTCATCACACCTGAAGCACAAAGAGAGGGTGCCAATATGCAAGAACTTCAAAAGGATAGCTAAAGCAATGATCTTTAGTACCTTTTCTGGAGGACAGTTTTGTGCTTAAAAAGCAGCACTGGGAATAAAGATTTTAAGGTACTGATTTTCTCTTACACCTGACTTCCCATCTTTGAGGTATCACACTAAATTTTCCCTCCATCTATAGAAATTGGCAATACCTACAGGTACACTGATTTAACCCAGATCATTAGCCTCCTTTACATCGCAAGCCAGTACCTCTCACAAGATTTTTTTAAATATAGTCCAAAAATTTTGATTAGGTCAGCTGTTCCAGATATTAAAAACACTGGGTGCTCTAGGAAGAAAACACAACCTAAACATTTGTCCACAGTCTGGAACTCTGTGATAGCAGTGAGCAGATGAAGTGGGCTATGAAATAAAGACTTTACTTGAAACCTATCCCTCATGCCAAAAAGGCAAAACCCTTCTGAGGCACTGCCAGTGGAAATTAAGGAAAAACTGCCATAATTTGTTTTAAGTTTGGGAATTGCTGCAACCCTAAGCAAAGATTTCCCACTTGCCACTTTCCTTTTTTCTTTCCAGTTCCTTGATCTTTTCCTTCTCTACAGCCAAGGATCAACCTCCTTGTCTCAGAGTGTCAAGTTCCCATATATTTTCCTTTCAAAATCCTTCTGGGACTAGTATAGGCTCTGTGGCATTGGTACAAACCAATGACAAACTCCCAGCAGAGCCCAACACAGACAATAAAATGCCAGGCTACAGCATAAATCCTTCCAGTCCTAAAGCAGATTTTACTACTTCTGATCTTCTCTGAACTCGTTGTCATTTGCTGTCCAATTTTTTAAATGGAATCTGAGGTCGGGAACTGCATTGTGTCTTTTGGATCATATTGCAGATGCTTAACAAATACTAATAAAACCCAGCAACCTAGTTAATTTAGCAGGCCTGAACTCTATGGACATGAGGGCAGTAGAAAATCCCATTTTCTGTTTTCTTCAGCAACATGATGTGACAAATATTTTTAACACTCTACCAAGATTTTATTTCTTTTTAATTATGAAGCAGGGTGATTTAAGTCTTTGTTTGTTTCAGGGTTACACAGTTTCATTAGGTATGTCCTGGGCAGAATATGAATGGTTGGTACATTCACACGGACAGATCATTGACTTGGGTCACCAAGTTCCTCAAGTTTATAAACTGTAGTATTTTAATGACTGGTCTTATGTCACAAGCTTGGACAACTGGAGGCATGTACACCACAATTTATACCACAGACTTCCTCCCACCTGCTTGAATGTGCTGGTCCCAAATCAACCCAGGACCATACCTGGAACATGGATGTACCTTCTGCTGCACATTCGCTGTCGTGGACAGGAATTGATGGCTGGTGGCTCAAAACCTTTGGGCACACATTTCTCAGCAGTCTTTGGTGACCTGAGATATCCCAGCATTTAAGGCATCAAGCTGCTCAACACCTGGTTTGACACAAGCCAGCAAGTGAAGCCCTGCTTTTCAAGTGATGACACTGAATATAGAAAGGATCCACACATGGTCATGTTGCACAGATTTCAGATCTCCAGCACCTACTATTCAAAAACTCTTCTTGCAAGATCCCTTTTTTGCCCCATGTCCAATCAATGTTTCTGGTTATTTTTCTTGACTAATCCTTCTACGATCACAAAACTCCATAGCGTTTTAGGTAGGAATTCTCTTCCCTGAAGGCTTCTAATGGTGGCTTTCAAGGATTTTTCAAATCTCACACTTACATGAACCAAGTCAATCACAGATTTCTTGTAATTGTTCTCACCATTTTCTTGCCCACAGAAAATGAAGCTGGAAAAGCATTGAAACCAGCTGATGAAGTGAAAAAACCCACAGATTTTTGGATTACGTTGCTGGATTGTATCTGTTTTGAAGTTCTTCTCTTAGCTATGATAACATTACATGTCCTTGGTCATACAAATAAAGCTTTTGAAGAGTCTTTGCAGAAAAGCCCTGGACTGCATTAGACACAGATAAATCTGTGATAACCATTTTGTTGTGTGGAAAGGAGATTTGTAGTGCCTGATTCCACTTTTTTAGAACAGTAAAGGAAAATGCTGCCTCTTTTGATACTGCTAAAATGCCTCAAAATGGGATCCTTAGCACTAAATTAGAAAGACCTTTCCCTCACTTTGCCTGATCTGCACTTTGGCAGAAAAAAATGACATGAGATTTCTAAGCAATTTGCATCAAATTCTCCATGGGATTCAGTGCATTTGGGGTGGCATTCTTTGGATTATTTCATTCTGTACCTTGCCAACCTCTCTCTCTGCAGGAAAAAATTCTGTAAAAGCTACTGCTTCTTTACCTTCGGGCCAAGTCTTGAAGTGTTAAAGCTCAACTCCTAGTAACATGGATTACAATAAAATCTGGGTTTCTTTGGTTCACTTTCACTGGTAGTTTATAGCACAAATGACCCAAAAGGTTGTTTTGCAATATTAAAGAGGACCAAGTGTCCTGTAAACTTTTTAATACCATGTGAAATTTGAAATCCTTAACAGCAGAGGCTTAGTAGTAGTGTCTCACAATGCGCGGGCATTTAATGAGTTGCATTTTATGAGTCTGTTTTTCTTGTGGTCAATAAAAGGATATATGAAAAGGTCAAAGTTAGGAGACTGTAGGACAATGTGTCTTGCCAGGGTTACATACAACCTACCTAGCAGTTTCCCAAGGGAAGGATGGCTTAGGTCTGCAGCCATGGAATATTCTGTGTGATTTTTAAAGGTCTTCAAATAAAAGAGAGTACTGTAGACCTTCTTTTGTGAAATGGAGGTGAAGGGGAAGCAGGGACAGACATTGGCAGGCATCTGCAACCTGTACAGTTCAATGCACAAGTGTAATCCCAAGGCAAGCTGCAAGTGCCGGGCTCTGGTGATGAGGTCCACACTCCTTTTGTCTCATGACTTTTGTTTTCCACTTTTTTCCCATCAGGGGTAAACATGTGACACGAGATCAAAACTTGTATAGCTATTCTCCAGGCTGTCACTTGAACTTCCAATTAGCTAATTTTTGGCTGTTATTAGTATTGTTGCAGTTAGCACAGAGATATCTCTGTTCTGGAGACTTTATCTGTGGACAGCTGAAGCAGAAGTGTCCCAGAAATCCCAGACGGGCAGCTGGTTTCCTAAGCCAGTTTCCATCACTTCTTGTTACTGAAGGTAAATTCCTAAACAGTCCATTTGTTTTGTATCTATGAACTCTTACCCAAAGCTTTCTCAATATTAAATTTCCTCAGAAAGATGTTTCCAAAGTGTATTTGGGAGATACAAGTGAGGAACACAACAACAGCTTGTGAAAAACAACATCCTATTAATGAACCTCTTGCCTGTTCAATATACTTGTGTAATACCTGAAAAGCTTTTCATACCTTTTTGTTGTCCTTCACTTTTGGGAAGGGGAATGCTCTTTTTGTGTATACATGCATTTTGTGCATTTTTAAGTAAATCCAATGTACTTTCCATGTCTTTTCTTTGTTATTAAAACTGAAACTCTCAGAAATACCTGGAATGTGGCAAGCCATGCAAAAAGCAGGTATGGATAGTCATCCCAGACACCCTTTGTCTCCTGTCAGCGTCCCACACCTTTTGCACAGCCACATACTGCAATGTGCAGGCTCCCGCCATCCCCAGTGCCTTCAAACATGCACTGAACAAACATCATGACAGCATTAGGCTTATTGACTGCTGACTCTTGGCAGCAGCCCCATGGCTTGTGGGGAGTGGAGAATGTGTAGCTGGATGGGAGCAGTGGCCCTTCGCTCTTCAGGGATCAGCCCTCAGCACTGCTGACCCTGCCTGCGCCTTGCCGAGCAGCAGATGCTACGAGAGTGCCTCCCAGCTACCAGCGGGTGGGCGATGACTAACTGGGGCATCTCCCTTTTTCCAGCACCAGCCCCTCCTCGCCGGTGACGAACCCACTGTGCTGGGGCTGCTGCCCCCGGCGTTCCCTGCCTCTCCGGCTGAAAGCAGCCGGACTTTGCCAAACCCCAGATTCGTGCGGTTTGGCAGACCCTGTTCGTCAGGAGCAGGAGCTCCATCCAACACACGCTGCTGTGTACAAGTCAAGCAACAGCCGAGGCGAGGACTGGGACAGAAGCTGGCCCACAGGCTCCTCTTTAAGCTTTAGGAGGTGGGTTAGTAGCCGCAGGGACAGGGTGACGGGAATGCAGTGAGCTGGGAGAAGCGAGCCAAGCGTTTGCCTGAAAAGGAAGGGAGACAGCGGGAGTTTTACAAGCTGCGAGGGAGGTAGGGAAGAGGGCAATAGAACAAATATGATGTATTTTAAATACTCGTTTCTACCAAAATATTTCACCTCCCCCTTTCCCTTTTTGCAGCCTTGGTTTTCAAGGCTGGAATGATAACCTCTGTGCCTGATACTAAAGAGACAGTGCACATCTTTTTCTTCAGCCCTCAGCATGACCCATAAGCAAGTGTGCATGGAAAAGAGGGAGAGGGCTGGGAGAGGACAGACAGCTGCCTGAATTGTCCTTCTGAGCCACTCCTGCCAAGATGTGATGCAACATCTTATTTTTCTTGTCATTGCTGCCATCTATTACAGGAAATCTGTTCATTAAACGTCTTCAGAGAAGCCTAAGGATGCAAGGGATGGTAACACCGGGCAGGGGTTTGTCCCCACAGATTTAGCCACAACATGAGCCCAGCAGCTTCCAGGGATCCTTCAGCCCTTTTGGGAACCACAAACCCTGCAAACACCCATGTGGCTGAGGCTGGGGTGGGAAGTGTCAGCGCCGAGGGAAGGAGGTAGGGTTGGGAAGAAGTGAGTCGCAGCATTCACACACCCCTAGAAGCTGGAGCTTTCTCAGCAGCAAAAAGAGCCAGCTTCTGCCTCCACCCCAGCCCGGCAAGGCTGTGGGAAGCACAGCCAGCTTGTTTCCTGTAAACAGGCTCTTTTTCCCAAAGCCGTGGCAGTAAGACAAGCCACTGAAACACAAGTGAGTCCAAGATTGGGACAGGTGCCACTGCTGATGAGGGGTTGAAAGGCTTCGCTTCTCTCCATCCTTGTCTAATATCCTTCTTGTCCCATGCTGTCACCCCCTTTGCCCTCCATGTTAGCTGTTATCCCTTCTTTTCCCTTCCCACATACATCTTTCCCAGTTCTCAGCACAGGAGGGATATTTGCAGCTGAAACTTTATGGTAAAATTGTCGTCTGCCCCTGGCTGACTGATGTTCAGGACCTCTGCATTGTGATAGCTAAACCTGAGTTGGTCTTTTCTTAGCCTCTCTCCATTTTTGGAATGAGGTGGAGGGTTATGTGGCTGTACATATTTAATGCCATGCAAAATCTTGGCAGATAAATTTGCTTCTGAGGTATATTTTTAAGAAGGAGCTAACATAGAATTATGCAGGGCCAAGCAAACCCTCCTGCCATGCATGTTCTTTCTAGCTTTTCCCAGCTTTATTCTGACAATGTACTCAGGCTGTGTCTTTGGAGGAAAGAAGGGATGATGCCAAAGTCATAGTAATGACCCCTCTAGTCCCACATGCAGCTCCCTGCTCAGTATCAATGAGTGATTTGGGAACACTAGCTGATATCAGTTCCTATGATTTTTCACATCTTCTTAAGTCAATCTCAGCTGACAGCATGAACCAGGTGAAATGGCCCTAGACACCAGCCATTACCCACAGCTTAGGCATTTCTGTTTTGAAGGACATGCAGGTTGTCAATTCCTGTGATAGCTGCTGTTTTTCTTAAATCCTCAGCCCCTGAACTCCTCACTGTTACCAAATAGTCTGTTTTCTTTTCATTACAAACTAGGCACGCACATAGACATCAAAACTTTTGTCAAAAGCCTGATGATGTGAACAAAAAGGATTCAAATATCAAAGTGCAAGCAAATATATCTTGTATAATCTCATTTCCAAAAAGTTTCTTTTTCTGTCATATCTTATGATTTTTTTTCTTGTCTGTCTCATGGCAATTAATCACTTACTACTTGGCAACGTTAAGAAGATGATGAGCTGGCAAGAATACCGGTGAATTCCCCAATAGAATGACATAGAGCCTTTGTTTCCTACCGAAACCTAAATTCAGGATGCGTGGTAACATTACATCCTGTATCTTTGCAATACTGGACAAGATGTTTGAAGCCAGCCAATGTCAGGCTGTAAGAAAAAATAAAATAGGCTCATTCTCTAGTCTGCCTTCAAGGGTGGTGTATTTTGGGGGGAAGGGGGTGGGGAGGATGAGGATCTGGTTTAAAATTCACTGATTATTGAATTTTAAAGTTGTTCTGTATATACATGGTTGGTAAAAAAAAGAGGCAGGTCTTACTTTCTTGCTTAGAAACCAGAATATAGATAGGAAATAACCACACAGACAAAAAACCTCAACCAACCACTGAGGATTTGTGTTTGTTGTATTGATTAAAACTTTTTTTTTTCTTTTTTGTTAATTTAAATCCTGCTCTTGGATGTCAGTAGCCAGCAATTTTTGAATGATGCTTTCTCTCCCTGGACTAAGTGGGCTTCCAAACTCATGAAGAAGTATGTGTCATCTCCTGGGCCCCTGGGCCCATATTTTCTTTCTCTAGCCAATAAGTCTCCTAATTTCTGTAGCTTAGGAGAATTAAGAAGGGCTGTGTCACCATGGCAATACAGAGTTGTACCTGTTTTTGGAAAATGCATAAGCATGTAAAACTAAACCTTTCCAAGTCAAAGCTTGTCATGATATCCTCAGCTCTCTCCCCTTGTTGACAGATATTGGGTGTGAAATACATTTCAATATGACTAGAGCAGAAAAAAAATTATCAGAGCATGGTCAAAAGGCCCTCCTGGGGGCAAAGTGAGTAGTGATCAGTGAGGAGCAACCAAAACACACCCTGACTCAGAAGAGGCCAAGAAACCCAACCCTTAGATGTGGGTGAATCACTGCAAGGTGAAGTTATTTTAAGATCAAGCCTGAAACCATCAGTTGTGGAAAATTCAACCTTGAAAAATGAGGTCAGTGGGAAAATCCAGAGGTCCACAGCCTGCCTGTTGTCAGGGGCTGATGACCAATAGGGTGCAAAGCCTTCCCTGAGATCTGCAGGTCACCACTCCTAAAAAGATGGAAAGAGATACATAAACACATGGAAGCCTTCATAAAATACCCTAAGTAAAATAAAAGATTGTAGGAGAGCCATCTCTTGCTCTTATTGAGGAAAGAGTACGGACAGGCTGAGTTTCTTCCCCATCCCTTCCTTTAGAAGGACCTCTTGAGCAAGCTATCTTATCATCTGGCATGGATCTGGGGCCCTTCCTTAGCTGAATGTTGTTTTGAGAGGATGTCTCATATCCAGTGCCTTGGAGGTCCTCCAGGTAACTCTTTGCTTCACTTTTCATCAGGGATTACACAGAATACCAGAGTTTGATCTGGGTCAGCACTGAACACATTAAACTGTGAGTGTCCCTTAATGTGTTTTCTTTCAGCAAGGAAATTGGGGCTTACTGTTTGGGAGGATTTCAGGGCTTTCCCTGAATGAGGAATTCAGCATCCTAACATACAAGTCTGCAGGACTACACACTCACCTAGAACGTCAGGCTGCTGTATTGCCTATCCCTGTGAAATTTTGTGAAGTTGATGATGACAGGTTTTCGTGGACGGTGGTTTTTGTAGTTCTTTTTTCTTGTACCCCTAAGAGCATATGATGCTTTGCAGGGAGGATGATAAATTTTTTTTGTTTGTTTGTTTGTTTTATTTTAATTTTGAATGCCACAGTCCACTTCTGGAAATTCTGTATGGTAAAATAACCATCCCTATGCTCTCACACAGTGAATCCAAAACCAAAACCCATGACTGGGAAAACTCCAGATGTGATATAGTCCTCTGAGACTGAAAATAAGCAGCCGAAGAGCTGACTGGAAGAAACCCTCCCTCCTGCCTTACATCCCTGAGTCACTAAGCCAGATGGAGCTGGCTTAATGCACAGAAGCTGCTGATTATCAAACCAGTGCTGGCAAGGTGGGTTGTTGAGAAGGAGGACACAGTCTATTTGTGTGCTGCCTTTTTAAGTATTTGGAGTTCCTTTCATACCTGTGCTGCTTTCTGCTATGAGATATAGCAGATCCCTTTTGAAGATGCTCCACAGCCAGCTAGCACATAATGAAAATTGTTACCAGCTCTGCAGCAACATTGTATAAACTAATTCATAAGCGAATAATACAAACTCATCCAAACACCACCTCTGAAAAGCACTGCAAAGTAACCTCCATCACTCCTTCTGCATCTCTGAAATGCAATCAAGAATGTCATGAGAGTTTTAATGTACAGGCCGTGAGAAAACACGTGTCTGGACCATTACAATTAAAATCCTGAATAAGAACTGAAAGACTTGGCCTTTGAAAGGCATACTGGCTCTGGTTTGGAACGGCTTCATCTCCAAATAAGAATAGTCCATGCCTGGCAGTATGTAGAAATATACTGTTCTGACTCAGGAGGCAGGAAAATAGCAGGAAATTACTCTGTTTGAAAATTAGGCCATAAATACAGATATGGCTGTTCTGTTCCTGGCATGATTTGTAACAAGTAAATCAATGTCTTTTTGGCAGAGATCATGAAACAAACAAACAAAAAGAAAGAGCAAGAGGGAGAGAAAAGTAGAGAGTAGAAATAAGATTTTTGTAGAGGAAACTAAACAGGGAGATGTCAGTTTGTGTTTTCTGTGTCATAGACTTTAAGGCACTTGTACTCCAGCTTATTGACAGCTGCCTTCAGGCATGTTCAGCACAATCAGGTGGAAGGAGCTTGGCACAGAGGCTCTAGAGACCTGAATCCTGGTTTTGCATCTGGTCAGAATTGCCATTTTGCAGCTGTCCCCACCCTTGGTACTTTTCCTACCTTATCTCTACTTAAAGGGCAGTATTTGGGGCAATTTGGGGAAGGGGCCACAGCTACCTCTGAGACCAGAAATCTGCATATGCAGAAGAGCTATGCCTCTGATGCTGCAGCTCAGGGAGGCAATGCCTGGTGCAAGCAGATTAATGCAAAGGCTTGGAACAGGGAATGAAAGTCACTGGGACCTGGAAAAGGGGTCAGGAGCTGAGCAAAAGGGCTAGGATTCATGTGTGCATGGGCAACCAGCTGTACAGCATCTGCCACTGAGGGCCTGGTTCCTTAACCACAAAAAGGCAAATCCAAGTACCAAAGGAATAAGGACATCCAGACTGAACAGTGCCAGAGGGGCACTGTCTGCTCACTCTGCTCCCATTCTAAATCCCCCTCACCACCTGACCAGTTATATCTGAACAGGATAACACAACACTGTGCCAGGTCAGTATGGTGCAGGTTTGTTATGACAGCTGGAGACGAACTTCCTGAGAGCCCCATTTTTCTGGATGTAACTGGAGAGGTTGAGATTAGGGAATCCGCATTTATAGTCCATGCCCCTCCAGCCTAATCCCACAATAGGAAAGCAAAGTACTACTTAAGAAAATGTCCCAAATCTGGGAGGGGACTTGGCAGAGTAAATGTTCCTGAAGATCAGATTCCAGAAATCTGTTTAAAGTAAAGTGCTGGACAAAATATCCAGTTCTGCTGATGTTCATCATGAAAAAGTGGCTTGTGTCACCCAGAGGGGTAAGGAAGGCAAAGGAACAGCCTAGAACATGGTTTATTTGACACTATCCTCGTTTCCTCTGCTGGAGCCCCACTAAAACCTGTGCAGCAGGCAGTGCTCTGTGCTTGCCTCTGGTCCTGTCACAATTGACCTTCAGGAGCAGTGCCCTGCCTGGCCTGCTGCAAGACAGCCTGCACAGGAAGATGATGGAGCTGCCTCGATCCACAGCAAGAAAATACCTAGCCTAGCAGCTGCTCAAAGGTGCAATTCAGAGTCCAGTTTCCAAGAAATGGATAGCAAAGAAACAGCAAAATTCCCGGCGACATCTAGGTAGGCAGAATACTATTTTCTCCTCTGTATTTAATGAAAATACAGGGTTTAGTCTGTGAAAGCAGAACATTTCTAGCAGCCATGTGCAGATAGGTCTTTGCTTTTCTGTACTCTCTGCTTACCAGCATGGTCCCATGTAGCTATTTGTAGAAAAAGCCTGAAAATCCAAATTTGACCCATAGAGAGATACTTAGATTGCCTTTAGGCATTTAGGCCTGCATAATGCAAATAGCACCAAATGAACGATAATATTTATAACACAAGCATTTTTAACACAACAGCCAAGAAGTACAGCAGTGGAAAGAGCTTCACAATCCTATTGTAGAAAGAGGGAACGCATTTTACCCTCTTAGAGAGCCTGTCTTTCCTCATTGATGGTCACGTCAAACCCATCTTAAATAGACCCAGCAATGCTAGAGGAAAATAAGGAAAGAACATAGCATCAGAGCTGAGGTCAACATCTGGATGGACTTAGGCTTCACAAAGGAATTCACTGACTCATTGGCACGTGTGAGGACTGTCATCTCCTCTGCAGCATTTAGCCTTTAATCATGAGAACCCATTGGAGTAGAGCTTGGCTTTCAGGAATATTAATGGAGTAATAATGCTATGAAAAGTGAAAAAAGCAAGGCAAGAAAATGAGTGGTTCCGAAAAACATCAGTATTACTCCCTCCCTACACACACAACACATACTTAAACACTCAGGGACAGAGCAGCCAAAAGACCAAAACTGAAAACTAACAGTCACCTGATGGGTGTTTGAACAGGAATGGGATGGGAGCCCCATCTGTGCTCTGACCCTGCCTGACCCTCAGGGATTCCACCAGTGCTGCAAAAGGTTTGTGGAGTGGCTGATGTCTTCCCTGTGACTTTGGTGGGGCATAGCATGAGCTGTCCTGACAGGATGTCCACAGGAGATGTTCCCACTGCTCTCGGGCAGTGGTGCCCAATCCAGGGAGAGGGAAGGAAGGAGAAACACAGTGAGAAATGATGGGCAGGGCTTTCCTGTTGTGCCTGTTTGGAAGAGCATGGGTCATAGTGTCATTTCTGGACAAAATGTGGCTTGAATGCGTTGCAGTGGGCACAATGCCTTCCCTCACACACCCAGCACACTCCTCTCCTGCATCATCAGAGAGGACCTCCAGGTAACCCAGTGCAGCAGCTTTCAGATCTGTGCCAAGGATCACAAAGTGGCTCAGTGTGGCACTAACCTGGGCCTCATCCTTGCCTTGTAACTCCCTGGAGATCTCTGACTGAATTTGAAGCCTCACTGGCCAAGGATGCAGAGAAAGGGCTCAGAGCTGATGTACCACCACATGTGCGTGGGCCCACACTCCTGCTCTCCTGCAGGTTGTGACTGAACTTCTGAACCTCCTGAGGTTGATAGATCACAGGTGACAAGAGGAAGTGATGGAGAATTCACTTGCTCATGACTCCTCAGTTGCTGTTAGTTAAACAAGTGTTTTATTAAGTTCACTCCTTGTGACCAGGAGGATTTGGAAATGCCTGGCGTGATTGTTCTATTTCAGTGACCTCATGATTCACAAGGCCCCAGATTGTATTCCTCACAGTGCTAAGGAATTTCTATTGGCAGTTCCTGTGAAGCAGAGAGCATGACATCTGCTCATGTATCCCCTGTTCTGTGTGGGGAAGGCCTGAATAGAGGAGGAAATTTAGATTTTTACTTGATTTCAAGTAATCAGTTCCACCATCCCCTTCTGGCATCCTGCATCCTCCAGCAGTGGTTTCAATTTATGAAGAAGGTAAAACACTAACTTGCTCTAGTCTTTCTAGTCTGTTCCAATCTATCACCACCTTGTTCCAATCACATGTTGTTAGATGACTTGAGAGCCATTCGTTCAGCAGCAAAAGATGGCCTTTCTTGCATATTGACAATTAAAGGCATGTATATTCTTCACAATAATCAGCTGAGCAATGGATTAACAGCTGACTATTTCTAGAGATTTATGAGGCAGTTTTACAGACTAAGGTTGAACTACTACTCTAAGACAAATCTTAACCATTTACTTCCCTTGTTCTAATAAATCCTCCCATTCCTGGATAGACCAGAACATATCTGTGAGCACCAAGAAGGTCTCTGACATCACATTTTAAGAATACAACAACAAAAAAAGGAACAAAATGCATCCTGCTCTGTTCACTGTGGGTCAGTTTTCATGTCAGACTCTTCCCAGAAAGCAGAATGGTTTGTCATGCAGTGGTTTCAAGCCTGTTTCTATGCCACAATACATGGCAGAGAGGGCAGTCAGGGTCCAAATGTAGCACTTACCTCCTGTAATTGTACTTCTTGCTCCACGAAGAAGGTAGGAGAGCAAGGGTGAGAAACACCCTCCTTAGTCTGAAAGCTGCTAAGGGTGTTAGTGGTAGGATTTACTGTCCTGTCGGTTCATGCCACATGTTAAATTGATTGGATTGAATTTCACTTTACATAGGGCTCCTGGGCACCTCTGGAACTAAAAATTTAGTGGGACATGGGGGACGGTGTTGCTATGGGTTTGTGGTGCCTAAATATGATTATGTAAGCCCTTGTCTCCTTCCTATCTTCCAGCCTCTGTCTCTTCATCTCTGAGAATTCCTGCTGTGCTGCTAATGGCATTGCCTGTCTGTCACCATTTCTGCTTTCAGTGACTCTGTAACAGGGCAGCAGCAGCCTGGCTGTGCTGCCTGCTGGGTGTCCTCTGTTGGGTGGTCTTGTTCTGTGTCAAATGGTGCCTGGACACAATCTAGCCTATATGTAGAGATCAGCCACTGTAATATACTGGGGAACTGAGAGGCAAGAGTCACATTTGCTGTTTAGTTTTCCATCACAAGAGAAAATGCTTTGTGATTGGTCTGTGACTGTGAAATACAACTTTTTTCTTCTGTCTCAGAATCCATGAACTTAGACTCAAGGCTAAAAAATTTACCTCTAGGATGTCACTTCAGTGTTTTCACTGTGTTAGGGAGAAAGCAAAGACAGTGAAACTGAGGCCTGTGATCTCCAGAACAGAAGCTCAATAGTCCAAGGCCCACCCATGTAATGCTATAAAGCCTGTCTCTTATAATCAGCTCTGACATGACATGACAATAAAAGGGGGGAAAAAGAAAAAAAATAGGGAAGTTTTTCAAGGATAGGAAGTACAGACTCATAACTGTTTTCTATTAATGATTTTGTTTTCAGTCCAAACATCTCACCCATTAAAGCACTGATGCCTGCCATGTAAGAATTAAATGTCAGAAAAACCAAGCCACCCTGTAACTACAAGAGTATTTTTTTTGCTCTCTTGTTGAAGTGACATATGAATACTGTGAGGTTACTCCTATTGTGCAACTGACACATTGTTATACCACATAGCAGGATGGAGCTGACCCTAGAAACTCCCAGCACACAATAAATTGAGATCCTCTTTTGGAACTGACGCTAGCAGTATGCATCTCAGTAATGATAGCCTTTGGGCCTTGTTCTGGAGTCATAGGGAGTTTATGAGATGTTATATTCTCCCATTTCCTCCCTGCTGAAACTTTCCTGGGAAGGTCTTCCAGCATCAGGATGTGTCACTTTTGAAAGGATGTTTGGGCAGACTCCACAGCAAAAAGAAATTCAGACTACTGATCTGGAGCTAGGTAGGCAGAACAATGCATTATAGAGCTGCAGCTGTTCCCAGGCCTGTGCTACCAGTCTGATTTCCAGAACTAGATGTGCCCCTCAAACAGATTCCCATATGTTACTCACATTGGTTGGCCTTTCTGCATAAAACGCAAATATAATGCAGTCACACGGTTTTGCATCATAAAACATCATCCATATAACACTTAGGTCTCAATATGGCCAGGAAATATCAAAGTAAGTGCTAAAAAAAAACCCCCCAACATTTCAAACAGCCCAAAGTATCTGATATTTTAAGTCAAAGATTTAGAAGGCATAGTTTGTTCCAACCCACAGTATTACACCAGGGTATGGATACCATAATGATGGTTTTATAACTAGATAAAGGATAATGCTTTGCTTTTCTCTCATAATCAGAAATATGAAAATGACAATGACTTAATTAATATGTCTTTTTAATAATTTCATGCCAGATATATGGCGTGACTGATGCAGGTTGCTGTTTTCAATAATGCAGCCAACATGAGGTGCAATTGTTTATAATTATATCTACAGTACTGGATTGTAAATGTAATAGCCAGTCCCACAGCATATGAACATTCATAGAATTAGACCACAGCCTTTCAGTCCAACACAGCCACCCCTGAGTGCTGAAGCTAATACATTGGATCAGTCTA
This sequence comes from Petroica traversi, assembly GCA_025920805.1. Lineage (NCBI taxonomy): Eukaryota > Metazoa > Chordata > Aves > Passeriformes > Petroicidae > Petroica > Petroica traversi. Next base: position 5,643,041 of record JAHLSL010000067.1, read on the forward strand.
CCTATCACCTGTTCCAAAGAAGAGTAAAGAGCAATGTGAGACTAACTGCTCTGCAAATAAGCCAGAGACAGACTTGTTTGGAAGAGCAAAGCAGCTTCATCAAGCTACAGAATCTTTACAAATCCTTCCTCTTTCTGCTAGTGAAAATTTGAGATACTGTTAGTCTCTCAAGTGCGCTTGATCTTTTCTAGAAAGAGCACCAATGTTAAAATAAGGAGAGAAGTTTACTTTTTGGTAGGCAAAAAGTGGTTTTTCCCTGTCTTTCATATTCCTGTTTCATTTTCAAGGCTACACAAAAAAAACCCATGCATGATTAAGTGCAACTCCATGACCATGACCGAGGAGAACATGAATTGGAAACACTTCCTGGCTATTTGCAGATGCAGGTTCAAAATAGGTAAGAGACTACACAGCACTACACATACACTACACAACAAAATGAAGTATTTTCAGTTGCAAACACTGAGGGTGCCAACAGGCACAGTCATATATAAATCAATTTGATAAACACTAGGACAAAATCTGTCAAAAACAAATAGATACCATTTCAGTCCAAACAGTCTGACCAGTGGGGTATGATTGGCATAGAAACAGAGCAAGGCCAGCATGGACAAGCTCAGAAGCAGTGATGGAAAGTCCTACTGTCTTCACAATCATATATCCCTTGCCAGAAGAAAAAACAGACCAAAACAACAACAACAAAACCCCACAAGCCCCCAAACAAACAAACTAACTAACTAACTAACTAACTAAACTAAACTAAACTAAAACCCCAACAATTAGCTCTTTCAGAAGAGGACAGGTATGGTCAGTATGTCTCTCCTTAGGGGCTGGCATGAGCAGAAATGCACTCTGGTCTTTCAAAAGCACCATTCTCAGTGTACCACCACAATCCGGGCTGGCCTTATTTATCCATGGCCTTAACATTACTTCTTAGCCCTAAATAATTGTTTTCTATTTAGATAACATCCATCTAGGAAAGAGGGCCTTCAGATGGGGTCATGCATTTTATTCTGTTAATAATGTAGCTTTCTGGAGTCCCTGGTTGATTATGCCTGTTTACCTTCTGATAGTTGTGTTTCCTGGCTGACTGCCACATGTTTTTCCTTTCTAATTAATCTTACAGCAATGATCATGGCCTTCAACAGATACAGAGTGTTTGTCCTCCTGGAGTTCAATAGGACTCTAAAAGAAATTGTTTTTCTGTGTTTCTGGGTACACCAGCATTTAGAAGCCAAGCTCCTTTATGAGTAGCAGGCATATCCAACACCAAGCATTTCCTAATCTCTTCAGAGACCTGAATTCAGTCTCTCTCTGCCTTGCAAGGCAATAAAGCTTACAAGTGACTCCCCACGCTTCTGGGGAAGGACGCTGAGAAATTAAGAACGCCAGGTTGCAGGAGCAAAAATTAGTCATATAAATAGATAACCAAACACAACCATCTAAAAGGCATTCAAGGAACCTTTCTGGCAGAGGTACTAAGAAACTCTTGCTTTGCACTGGAGCAGGAAGATTTGGTCCTTTGTCTGAATATGTCTTTCCTCAAGGTGCTTGTTACTGCCCTGAGAACCCCTCTGAAATTTTTTAGCTCTGGAGCCCAATCACTTTTCCTTTTGCTTTCTTTCCCTTTTTTTTTTTATTTTTTTTTATTTTGCCTTTCTGTCTATTTTGGGGTTTTTGTTTGGTTGGGGGTTAGATGCTTCATGCTCTTTTGCGGATTCAGCTTCTGTACCTGAATGAAGCCTCCAAGTTTTCTGTATCTCCCTCAGTTCCACAGAGTGCTCTAGGAATGCTGTTCACTGAGTAAGACTTTTCCCTGACATCAACACTCAGCAATGTTGAACTGAGAAAGCAACAGACCATGGCATCTTATTGTATTTGTCTGAGATAGGATTCAATATGAAGAATCAGCACATTGTTTCAATGTCTGCACACCAGTTAACTATTAATGAATTCACAGTCAATAAAATATGCTTTCTGGGTACTATCTGATCAACAGTTAACCTAGTAGTTATGTTTGGAAAAGAGTTTATGAACAATCCCCTGTTGCCACAACATTAAAACTTCTGGAACATTCACTTGTTAGCCTGAAACTTGCCAGAAATTTTAGGGTGGCAAAATCAAATTCTACATAAGCAAAAGGAAGAATACAGCTTTCCAAAAATCCTGCTTCAATATTTTCAAGTTGGTCCTAAAGTTTATATGCATCAGTTTGGGATTAAAGTTTGCCAGGGAAGGTATTTTTTTCAGAAGTAACAACTGTCCTGCTTGAGGAAAGAACATGGATGGATGAATATACCTAAATTAGGAGCACAGAAAAAAAGAATCATTCTGAGATTATAATTTTTTTCTTCTTTTTTTTTTTTTTTTTACATGTACAGCTACTAGATCACTTCTGGAAGAAATTTTCTTATGTCTGTAATTCTCAGGACTGCTTTGTCAGACTCCACTATTCCCAAGTTTTATTTACATGACTGCACTGCAAGTCTTCACAATAGATTGCCTGGGTATCTCACTGGGACCTTAAAAAGAATATAATCAGATAGAGCTATAAACCAATTTCAGTTATCAATGTTACATGCACCCATATATATAGATACAGCATCACATAGTCACATGCAATCTTCAAACACTTAAAATGTTAATAATGATGCAGTGGCTGGCATCACACTTCATGTCTAAATGCCTTAAAGATGCTCAAAAACCAGACAGCCAAACCAATAAAACCCCCACAGTTCCTAGCTTAGTAGTTGTAAAATGACTCATATTTCAGCAAAGGACTCCAAACCATCTAAAACTGAAATCAAAGCACTTGGAGTCTGGTCCATTTTAGCCCTGTGCTGCCTGTACACATCCATCTCTGTTACCCAGAAGTCATGTACACGTCCATCTACATGGGGAGGTGGCTCAGAAGTGCCAAAGCAGTTTAATGGGCTAGCTAGAAAGCTGTGATAAGGAGGGGGGATAAACAGGGTTTCTCCTGTGTTGAGGCTTTCTCTACACTAATATAGAGTGACTTGATTTTGTTTATGGTGTGGGACCTGGATTGCCCACAAAGTTCTTTTTCATGGGATGCATTTTCTCAGTCCCCCCTCATTAAAGTAAATCTGATTACATTTCAGTCTCATTTTTTAAAGAGAGGGGAGCTAGCAGGGGGAGCCGGAGCCACACACTTAGATAATTTCCATTCAAACCCAGCACAGTAGTCCTCTCAGCCAAGTCACACTTAGGGGAAGGAGACAGAGAGAAAAATGTTGTACTATTCTTTGATGGGCTTCATTGGGTGGATGAAGCATGATCAATCATCCATACATCCATCCTGACAAGGCTTCAGAAAAGGCAGAATCATGACTACGTCATGTATACTTCTAACACCAAAACAATAGGGGATACTGTTTTGGGTTGCAGGGGTGGAAAGGGAGAGCATTTAAAGCAGTATTAACAAAGAACAATGATTATCTCGTGGGTGGTGGTAGGTAAGGGGGGTCTGGAAAAGGACATCAGAAGAAGCTGGGAGGGATGAGGTGTCCCATCCCCTCCCTGCTTCAGTCTCCATCCTGCTTGAGACATTTCAACATTCGTTATCCTAGCAGCAAACCCTTTTCTGTGATGGGGAAGAAAGAAATCAATTGTGTTTTTAAAAGCTACTTGGAGTCCACAAAAGGTGCATTGTTTCAAAATGGGTTGAGGGGGCTGGGTGCTTTGGGGGGAAAGAGTTGAACTTATACCATCATTTCGTCTAATTACGCCTGATGTTATTCCTGTTGTCATGTGGGTTACTACAAAGCCAACTGCCAGCTTGTGTCCCTGATAGCAAAGACTAAACTGTTACGCTTACAAGGACACAGGGCTTCTTTTCCTCTCCCTCCTCCCCCTCCCACACTACTGCAGGCACTGGCTCCTTGGGATACCCACACATTTAGAAGAGATGTTGGGAAACATGGGGGCAGAAACTCCCTAGGAGATACCAGCCACTTCTGCCAGTTGGGAGACAACCACTGGCCTTATCCTGTAAAACCCCAGGCACATCCTGAGAGACATCCAACCAGACACCTGGACAGTGTCCTTTCCTTTTCTGCTTGGACAATTCATTTGCCATAGCCAGTTCCCAGTCCAGGCACATTAGAACTGATCAAAAAGCAAACTGTTCTGTCACCTCATCCAGCTTTCTTCTCAGACAGGTATCTTTGACAGAAGGGAAGCAGGAGGCCACCAGGGTGCTGCATATTGCCAGCAAGGAAAGGCACAGGCCCCAGGGCAAAACAGAATAGATCACAAATGAGAGCAGCTCCAGCTATTACCAAATCTGAGATGCCTCAGTATGATCCACCTCCTCATCTGAAGGTCAGACCCATTGACCCGACTGTCCTGCTTGCACCAGCCTTCATCTAATCAAATTTGGGATCCCTGTTAGCTTTCTAAGACACCCTCTGTGCATGTTTAGAGAAGAAGCAGAGCTTGGGCTGTCCCTAGGTCTCAGATGTGCATCCATAAATGCTGTCTCCTGCCAGTCTGGCCCAGCTTGGCCCAGGAAGGGTGTATCCCAAAGGGCGCTTGGGGTGAGGGAAGACTTCCAGCTCTGCCCCTGGATTTAGGACAGCCACAGCCAAAATAAACGTGGTCAGAACCTGATCCTTTGGCAGACCCTGCCAATTCAGGCAGGGTCACACCTCATAGCTGGGAATGGGTGAAAGGCTAACATGATATTTGAAGAGGCTTAGAGAACCTTTTGTTTGTTTTAATTTTAATTTTGTGGGCTGCACTCCCTGCCCTCTGCTGTCATCTTAGCCTAACAGGACACACCATTTCATCCTTGACTTGGACTGGACATTCAAAACAGACACTATGCGTTTCTTCAGTGCTGGGGAAAAATCTCTGTCTTGAAGCACTGTGGTGCACTCTACATTCTGCCAAGGGCTTCTGAAGCCCCACAGCTCCAAGAAGATTTTTACAATATTTTTCTCCAGTTTGGCCTTATTTACAAAAACAAAACCAAACCAAACAAAGCAAAACAAAAAACCAAACCGAACAAAAAAGAAAAAGAAAAAAAAAACCCAAAACAAAACAAAAAACCCCCACAAACAAATTAATAAAAAAACCAACAAAAAAACCAAATTAAGAATACTAAAAACCAAAAAAACAACCCAAGAAAAACCTATAACCAAACAAAAACAAAACTAAAACAACTTAAAAACCCAAACAAAAAAAAACCCAATCAAAAACAACAGCCCTACTCACAAACAAACCAAAAAAGCCACACACACACACAAAAAGAAAGAACATAAAGAACATCTTTCAAGTCACTGTGTTTCCGCATTCAAACACTGTTCTGATTTGGTTAGTTTTTAATATGTAGGGACACACATTCCCGTACACCTACAGCAGAGATGGCAAAGTCAAAAACCAGATGCTTAACTCTAAAGGCCATTCTTGTTTTACACTCACCAACCTCAAATCTTCCTCATCATCCCCTTATTCTTTCTTTATTACAGTGAATTATGGTGAAGGACTTGGAAGACAAGTGTGTGCTGAGCTGATTGTGAAGCTCTCTGACCTGGTTTCTGTGGGTCAGACGTGCTGACCCTCTGAGCTGGACTGTAAAGCTCACCTTAACAAAGCAGCCTTCCCAGCTCCTGCAAATGACCGCTGGGGCAGACATGCTGGAAGCTGCAACAATGGCTGTATTGATGGAAGGGAAGATTTTATTGTAAGTTAGATTTTTGAGTGAGTAATTATGCAAACAAGCAATTAACTAAAATAAATATGAATGTCTTCCTCTTTCAGGGCATGCTTTTACTTTGACTTGCAGCAAGGCAGATTTCTCAAAGCTGAATCAAGCCTTTAAAACAAAGTTAAAGGGGACATTGGGAATGAGGAGATAAATACTGCTCCATCTCTCCTTACAGCATTAAGTGCTATGTGCATATATGTGCAACAGGGCAGCTGTATCTCACAGAATCAGGAAATAGATTAAAATACCAAAGATTTGAGACTGGGTCAGGCCCACTTTATTAACCTACCATCTGTGGAGCAGCGCCATTCTATTATTCCCATAAATTTCACTCTTGCTAGACAGGACACTTATTTTTTCTCTTGGTGGTGGTGGTGATGGCTGTTTTCTAATTTCTCTCTCCCCTGAGAAGGTTGACTGCAGGCTGTTTGCAAGACAGCTGAATATGGTGACACTGCTCTCTGCCCCATAGCTTCACCTCACTCAGCTCATTTGAGCAGGCACTTTGGAAATCCAAATATTTTAAGGTCAGCCTTCTCCTCCTGTAGTGTATCACCACCTTGTTTGCAAGGCTTGTTCTGCCTCACACTCCTGCATGGATGAAAGGCAGCTGGGATGAGAAAGCAGTGCCAGATTCCAGGAAGAAGGACAGCTCTTCCTGTGAGAGAAAAGACAGCCCTGTAAGTTTCTGAGTGGGAGACGAGGTAGTGACAGATAATGTGCATCATCTTTCCCAGCTCAGGCACATTTTAGCAAAAAGGATCTAGACTTCCCTTTGGGAATATCATGCAATGAGACTGCGGAAAGGAATTTGCTGGAGATTCAAAAGTAGAAGTCACTGAAGTAATTAAGTCCAACTTGAGAAGCAGAAGAAAAAATATCATGCCCCACCATCCCTCCACCCCCATCCCAAGATTCTGTTTTACACTTTGGAAAAAAAAAATGTGTATAAAATGTGCTCTCATGTTACTTTGGCTTTGTATTCCCAAATGATTTCTTTCATTTTGAAATTCCCTTGTCTTTTTGTTAATTAGCACTTTAACAAAATTAAAAAAAAAAAAAAACAAACACCCAAAACAACCCTAAATCAAAATTACTTGTTTCATTTCAGGTTAGAGGAATAAAATATTCTTGGTAGAACAGAAACAATTAGGTCTGACCTGTTATTTAGGTCAGCTGTAAAATGAACCATTTGCTATTTACAAATCCTTTTGTTATCAGCTGAGGTCTAGAGCCCCATCTCCTGGAGTCAGGTGATTATGTTGGAAGTTTAGTTTGATTGCTTTTGACATTTCTTGCCCTTGTGACTTGGAAGGAGATCTTGAAAATGTGTTTTAAGCATAATGAACAGTGTGACGTCTGCCTGAGTCTCCACACATCCGGAAACAAAAGTTTAATGTAGAGCAATCTGTTCCAAGTTTATCAAGAAAATTTTAACTCCAAGGCTCACTTACGAGGTTACACCAGCATCACTCATGGAGAGCTTGCATAGGACTGGATGCTTTTATTCAGGAAGATTTAGCCTATCCCCTCAGCTGATCCACTAGGGTACATCAGGAAGAAAAACCTATTCAAGTTGAGTAAGCCTGTTCCTCTGTCCTGTGGGGTAGCAAGAGCATCCATTCACTGTTCAACATTCAATCCCAGTGCTGCTAGAGCAATCTGAAAAAAAGAGCCTTTTGCTGTTCCCTTCAAGGATTTGCATTCAAGCTTCCAATTCACAGGCAATGCCAACACACATTGATTACAGCTCAGAATCTGAAGAAGAGGAAATGACACCGAATAAGGGCTCTCATCTTTCCTGTGGCTCCAATGGTGATGAGGTAAAGCTGAGCCTGTGCTGCAGCCAAAGGCACGCAGTGGACTCATTTTCAGGATGGCCATCTGCAGTGGTAAAGTCAAAAGAGAGTCATAGCCTGTGCCAGGACCTGATCCAGGGCCAAAACCATTTTCTCTGTAGCCTTGGTATTTATGCCCTTCAGCAATCTGGAGGTTTATTAAGACTTTGCCACTGCTTCTCTCAACCAACTTACCAGCTATTCATGAAACTGTGGCAACTTGATTGTGACTCTGAGCTCTTCACTGTCATTTGGCCAAGCCAGGCAGGCTTCACTTTCTCAATTGCAGTTTAGAAACCAAGCTAGCTCAGCCACTTCTCATCATTTTGGTCATTCTTCCTCTGAACTGCCACTTTGTGTCTCTCTTCCTGGCAGTGACCTGAAACCAAGCTGATTTCTTACCACTTTTTCACAACAAAATACCACTTGGAAAGAGGTCTCTTCCAGTCACAGAGGCCACTGTTGAGGATTTCTGAGCTCCATGTTGTTCAGTTACCTGGTCTCCCACAGACTGACTGTTTGGCCTTTTAAATCAAAATCCATCTCTGATGCCTCAGGTCCAACTGTCAAAGGACAAGAGCAGTATTTTTTTTCTAATTTGTAGTGCAGGTAAAGTATGTAATTTACACCAAACTGAGCTCCTAACCAAAACAACATGCACAAAAAAAGTCAAAACAAACAGAAAAACAACCAACCAAACAACCAAAAAAGCCATCATTTTGTGTGCTTCCTATTAATACCTTCTAAATAGAGCAGCCTGTCACAATTTGGCGATGAAGGAGTCCTGTCCATCTGTTCTTCTGTCTACTCAAACTCTTCATTACCACTACCACAGATCTATTGTAACCAGAGCTAAGGTAGTTCTTTGCTGCTCGTTTAGACTCCCAAATCTTTCCATGACAGGTCTCATCAGGACTCTGTGCATCTTTGATTGAGTTTATTTATCCCTCTCCTGAATGTTCAGCTCTTCCTGAGTTTTTCTCTCCTTTTTAGTCCATTTCTCTTGCCCCTGCAAGTCCTGTGATCCCCTGCAAAGTATTTAATGAAAAGCATTGTGTTCACGCACTTCCATCACAGCACCTCAGTTCAGATGGGGAGTTAATGATTTCCCGGGGCAGTGCCGTGGGTCTCCCCATACCCTCTGCTGACAAAGCATCCCAAACTTCCCTAACAGAACCCAAACTTCTCCCTTTGAGGGAACAGTGGGTCAGAAACCTCTCTGCTGGAGGGTCTTTCTGAGGTTTGCCACCTCCGGGTGTTCGGGAGGAGGCCAAAAGAAATGAAAGCCAAGAGAGCCAATAAAGCCAGAGCAGCTGGAGAGGCTGCTGCTGAACAAGAAGACAGTGGCTTGGCACACCCAGAGAGCTCACCAGAGGCAAAGCTAGAAGGCAGAAATGCATCGGGGGTGGAAGAAGATAGAAGCAGTATATTTAAAGAAGATGGTGAGGGCACACAAGGTGAGAGATGATGGAAGCAGGGAAAATGTCGAGGTGGAAAGTGCTGTTTGAAGAGGAGGAAAGAAGTTAGAGAGGGCACAGAAGGGTAAAAGGACTGTCTTGCTACTAGCTGCACCTGAATTACAAATTATAAACTCATCTGCCTATTGCCCCCACACCCCTGCCTCAGACAAAATGAATGGGATACTGAGAATATTACCATTCCAGACCATAGAAACAGGAGAGAAAATTAATTTAACCACTTATACAGCACTTGAGGGTTGCTCAGAAAGGCCTAAATACCCCTGGGGCGGGCACCTTCCGCTTTCATTTAATTCACGGTCCCTGAAACAGTGACACAAACTGTCTCCCAGCCAGTCCTTCATCAGTAAGGAGGAGGCAGTCTGTAAGGAAAAGCAGCACAGTTAATTAAAAGAGGCCCTGTGTGACTTCATCACTGCAAAATTCTTACTTCTGCCCCACAGTGCTTATAGTTGGAGCCAGGCAGATCATCTGCTGGGGATGAACAAAGGAGAGCTGCAGTCCCAGCTTGCCAATTGTGTGCAAAATATAGATGGTTTGACTCCGTGGACTGTAACATCAGTGAAAGTGCAAGTGAATCTGGTTATTGGAAAGCCAGGACACCATCCATACATTTCTGGTGTTTTGGGGGATGATGCTGTTTCAAAGATGATAGGATTGCATGCCAGCTGCTGGCCTTCCAGCACTTGGAAAGGTGCAGGGGACAAAGTTCCTGTTTATGCACAAGTGACTGAGTACCCAGTAATTTGGGGAAAGGAGCATTACACACTCCCAAAGAGCAGCCTTCCACTGGGAGGTTTTCAGTTTGTGGTCAGTTGTTGCAGTGTGAGACTCACAAGCTGCCATCCAATGCGCCTCAGGCTCTGGTCATGACTGAGCAGCTCATAGAAAGTCCCCCAGAAACAGCAGGGAATCTGATTCCAGGCAAATGGGAAGCAGATTTGGGACAGGGATGTGACACGCACAAGGAGTCACTCTACACACACGTACAGGCACAGGAGTCAAATGGCACCATCTCGAAAGGCACACCAAGGTGGGACAAGCCACCAGGAGAGGACAGTAAAAGGAAGGAGCTCTCTGCCATGAGCTCTGCCTGGACCCCATCCAGTAACACCCAAAATGTTACACTTTCTCTGTCCTCCTCATGGCTACAAAACCTGGTAATTTCTCCCAGTTTGCTGTTGTGGCATCAGTGTCCACCGCAGGAGCTGAGAGAAGCAGAGTTGGCCCATGTTCTTGAGTGAAAGGAGAAGTAACAAGCTTAAACTCATTTTGGTGAAGATCTGCAGCCTCAGCTAGTCAGAAGGGCTGTTGGATGAGCTTGGGGTCCAGAATTTGAGGTCCTGCTGAGTCAGTCAGGTGATGGCCACCCTGGTTGACCATCATGGTGAGAACTGCCTGTGCTGAGCTTTCTTGAGCATCACCCATAACTCCAGGGCAGGCCTGCAAGAGGGGTCCTGCCACAGCAGGCCTTTCCTGGGGGCTCCTGGGGACCAGGGACTCTCAACAAAGCTAAGCTGGGGAGTCAGGAGTCCCACCTCAACGAGTACCAATCAAGGAGCTGGCAGATTTTTGGTCCCTGTGGGTAATGGACAGGCTGGTAAGGAAGGCTGCTTGCCAAAAAGGACTGATGCTTGCAGTGCAAAGACAAATAGGTTTTAGCTGAAGCAAAACTACTTTCCCCAGAGGCAACTCAGTGGCACTGAGGGAGGACAAATCTCATTTTCATGAGTGCCAGGCTGGTCTCACCAGGTCACACCACATCTGCCATTCCTCTTGCCCATGCTGCAGCCAGGTTCTTCTTCATGTTTCTTTTCTTTACTGTGGACACGGAAGGCAAAACTGGAAGATCCCCCTGGAGTCTTGGTTTCCAAAATGTCAAATCCCTGCTACAAGCCCCCTTTAATGCTATTTTTTTTAAATTAATTACATTTTAAAAATAAATCATGCAGAAGCTCCAGCAGGGGCACTGATTCAAAGGATAGAGTTGCAAGAAGGTGTGGCTAATGATGAAGGAGCAAGGCAATCCTCCATGGGCTGCACAGTGCTCAGGTACTAGGATGTCTGCATGGGAACCCAAGCCCAGTCTTTTAAAAGAGATAGTTGCTGATACAGTAGTCACTTGAATTATAACTATCTGAGAAAAAATTAATTCATCTCTCCATGCAGAAAACATTTCACCTAATATATCTAATTACACCAGTTTACAGCTCTCCTACATTTGCTATGGAATTTTGCCAAACAGTGTACACTGAATGTAATACACTGCAGGTTTGTGACTGTTTTTCTTTCTTTTTCAAGATCCAGAGTCAGAGACAGGACTTTTTTCCCTTCATGCTAATTTTTCCCAAAGGGCAGAGACAAAGCTATTCCTTATGTGAAGAAGCTGAGATCTCAAAACATTTTTGCCTTCACATGCATGGCTTTACATGTCCCCCTTGCTCAGCTCCGAGAAGGACTCTGCTTTATAAGAATAACATGGCGTGCAGATGCCTATAAATGGAAGATGAAATTGTTACTATTAAGCCCGGACCCTGCCAAGGCAAACAAGTGCAGGGCAAACTGTGTGTGCAAAGGAAGGGCGCTGAGAAAACTTGAAGTCAGCTGAATCATAACTTCACTTTAATTTTAACATCACTTAAACTACATAAACACAGCCATCTTATTAATAACAAAGCAAGCTCCTCAGTAGAGCTGTTGTTTGGAAAGCCAAGCCTGTGCACATGAGTGCAATGGGAAGAATGTTGCAGGAGAGACATGCCTTCCAAAGCTGTGTTTAAAATTTCAAATAGTTGGGATGTCTGAGATGCAACAACTTTGCAGGAGCCTTGAATAGTGTTTGATGTCTCTGCCACAGTTCTCCAGGGTCCCGACCTCTGCAGGGGCAGCAGCTTGTCACAACTGGCACAAGGTAGAGGACTGCAGTGGGGACAGCTGCTACCTGTCCCCCTGCAATGCAGCTCCATTATCTGTGGGATATTTGTGCCCTCACGCTGTGGAGAACTGAGAAGATTCGGGGGGTGCACCATTGGGACTGCATGTAGTTCAGTCCTGTGCCCTGTTGGCTGTTTGCTGAGATGGAAAAAATACCACTTTGCTAATTAGGAGGTGAAAGTGATAAAGTTACAGGAGCATCTGCAGGAATTTTGAGGCACAACGTAGTAGAGCAGAGCAGAGCAAAGCATTTTTATTGTTGCCTTGCAAGAGTGATTTGGTGCCTGTGGTGATCTGATAATCTCAGGGTGAGGAGTGAAAACACACTGGTACAGGGCTTGTGCTTTATTACTTCTGACATTTTGTAAAGGCAGACTCCCCTAAAATATAGCCCCTGAAGCAGCAGTGCAATTCCTAACACATTCCTGATGAAACTCCCCTGACTTCCATGGCCTTGTGTTAAGGCTGGATTTGGCCCTGTCAGTAAAGTACATTTAGACTTACAAACTGAAAACTGCCTCTGGATTCCAGAGGGACTTGAAAAACTCCCAGAGCACTGGAGTGCAGCAGTGAGATTTATGCTTTTCCCTGACTTTTCACTACTCAGTAATACATTTGTATGGCCAAAATAAAGCCAGATCTGGCATTCTCCCCTCTTGATTTCTCTAATACCCAGGGAACTAAATGACAGTGTAGACTGGAACAGTAATGCTCTAAGCCCCAGAAGAGCTTTTTGGGGGTATTTTCACAGCCTGTGGAAAGAATGCATACATGGGTATTTGAAATAGCAGGATTTGACACTTTATCTCACCCCAGTCTGGAGAGCTGCTGGTGACACAGGTTCCTGTGCAGAGGCACAGACGAAGCCAAAATAAGCTCCTTCTGATATTTATTTGTAGAAAGTAGCACCTCTAGTCTCCAAGTAGATGAAGGACTTGGTTGTTACTGGGCACTCCTTTTACCCACTGCTTTTTCCCAGCTTCGGAAGAGGATGACTGCTAAACAGATAAGAAGACAAGCAGATGGAAGGAGGAAAGAGGCATAAGGGAGGTCACACAGATCCCAGCTCTGGCTCAAGGCTTCTCAGCAGCGTGGGAAAATTGGCTGTTGTTGCCACAGTCCTAAGGCAGCAACAGCAGAGCTGAGACTGGGAGCCAGGGGCAAGCTTAGCACTCCTTCTGTTGCCTGGGGTTGAGGGGAGGTGGAGGCTGCATTTCCATCACATTCCTTCAAGCCTCCCTCCCTGCCTGGTGCTAGAAAAAAATCACAAAGTGAGTCCTACTGTCAACAGCAACCACATTTCCACAGCCTCTCAGGGGTGTATCAAGACTGAGGGATGCTTCAGCTGCTTGTGACAGGGCTTTGGGGCAGAGGTTTGCAGTAGAGCAATATTTCTCACCCAATTAAGCACTGTGAGATTGAAGGGCTGTGAAATGATTGCAAAATATTAATTGTAATATTTTATGTTCTCATATGCAAACATACAGCCAAAATGGGGGAAATATTAAGAGGAACATGGCTAGGACAGTCTTTGCTTTAGTAAGCTGAGAATTAAAAGTATGGTGGCCACACTGATAAAATAATTTCTGGCTTTTCTCTTTTAGGAGTGATTGTCATATTACCAAAGGTTAAAAACCCCAAAATGAGCAGGTCTCCAGAGGCCTTCCTCAGCTCAATTTCTATTACTCTATAATCTGAAAATTACTTGCTTTTTCTTTTTCTTTTTTTTTTCACTTTTGTGTTGCTCTTTTCTGTCTATTCCCATTGTCTCAATGCATTCATGGGCAGCCTGTACCCAGCTGTTCTTGTGCCAACATTGTACTTGAGTTAAATAGCTCTATTTCCTCCCCAATATCTAGGCCCCTAATGTATCTGTGGCAGCCAGTCCTACGCTTTTCAGCTTTTATTTCATTAAACTCAACAAGCTCAAACTGGGGTCCTCCTGTTGCCTACAATATGAGTGCGCTCTTCTCTAGGCTGTTGCAGGACCCTTCCTCTGCACCTCCTCTTTCTTTAACATTGGACAGATTATGCCATGCTTAGCTGTCCAGAAAATTCCGTCTAAGGGAATGTTACCCAGTTGAAGTTGGATGCAAGGGGATATGGGAGTTGGGAAGTGGAACATCACTGAAACAACATTTTCTAGTGGAAGAACAGGACATACACAAAAGGGATATTGTTGATGTCTTTCTTTATTTGGCATTGTGATTCAATAGTTTGGATAGATAATCAAGGTTACAAACCAATTCATTTATTTTTTTCCTAGGCTGGTACTTCTCACCACAGTTTGCCCAGACTCCTGACTTCAAAGTGGATGACAGCATCCTGCTCTACTAAGCTGTCCTGCAAACACCACAGACAGTATGAACCTGCCACCCTTGAGCTTCACATGCTCTCCAGAGATCTATTCTGAGGCCAAAACATAGTTTCCATCTTCCTCTTTAGGTGTCTCCTGGCTCATGGCACTATCTGGTGAGGCACCCAGCTTTCTCTCAGATGACATTATCACTTGGGAGGCCAAAAGCTGTAATCCTCTCTGAGATGCCAAAGACTCAGAATATGAAGGATTTGCTTTGTACTGGGTCCAGAGTAGTAAAGCCTAATGGAAGATGAGGTAAGGAGGCATCACTGCTTGTAGGGCACAGAGAGCAAACACCTTGCTCCTACCCATCTGGGGAACAGCAGAGCTGTGAAGAAGAGTAGCAGGTCTCGAAAGGTCACCCTGTACTAAAAAAGTCCAGCTGCTTTTAAAGAGAAAGGGGAGTCTGACACTCCCGGAAGGATTTTATTGTTTGCATTTGTAAGACACAAGGCATTTTTAATGATGTGTTAATGACCATATTCTGTTCAGATGGGATTCATCACACTGTCCTTTCTCTGCTTAAAAATTCAGCATCTACTCCTAGCTAGCTATTAGGATTCCACTCTGCTGAAGGGCAGAAGATCTGTCTCTCTCCAAGAACACTCTCTATGACAGGGGGGATGCACTGCCATCCAGAGCTGTCAGCTTCCTTCCACGTGCTGTGGTAGCACATCCATGCTCCATCCCAGCTGTGCCTCACAATCATCCCTTAAGCAACAGCCACCGTCTCCTGCCATGGCTAGGGATTTGAAAAAATAACTTGAGCTGCTCCAGAAGCAAAGTCAAAATTAGATGACATGAATCCCATTGTTAATGCTGGTGAACAATAGATACACACAGACTCACGGGATCAGAAACACAGCCCACAATACATGTCACATATTGTTCTCCCTTCCCTGTAACATTCATATATTTGCAACCAACATTAAGCTTAGGGGAAGATTTGGGACTTTTTGCCATCGTCCAAAAAGTGCTACTGAGTTTGTTCTCTGCTGCTGCTGTGAGCCAGAAAGGGCTGATTGAGAGTTGGTGGGTGAACCAAGACTTTCTAAAGGGCCTGCTGGTGTGTACAGCTCAATGGTGCTGAGACAGGACCATCTCATGTGAAATCAAACACTTTTTATTCTCTGTTACACTGGGCTGTCAAAATTGGAGACCTTCCAAATCCTGAGTGATTGTTGAAGATGGAAGTTGTTGTTTTAAATACTTTGGGGAGGGGCTGAAAGCATTGACTGCTACGACTATTGCCTCTATTTTTGGTTCTTCAGCCCTCAATAAACAGGACTATAGAAAGGCAGAGCTAAATCAAGAGGCCTGGCCTGCCTTTAGAGCCATTTGTGTCATTCATTGACTGATGCAGATCATCTTAAAACCTGATACCAGTTTTGACAAGTGCTATACTCATGGTTGACATGCTCCAGACCTCCTCTCTCTGCTGAAACTCTTTTCTAACTTCTAGTTTCTAAGTTAATTCATGGCTATATCTGAAGACTCTTTCTTTTTCTTTTTTTTTTCCTCTCTCTCTCTGTCTAAGCTCTATATAAATAACCTCCAGCAGCCTGGACAGTTTTTTATCAGGGCTGTAAGTTGTCCCCACTAAAGGCTTTCAGAATCCCAAACTTCAGCAACGCATGGCATTTTCTGCTTTTCATGGGAAAGAAGAATGAATTTTTGTGGTTCAGATGTTGCTGTGACCCAAGTGTTGTGTTGGAAGACACATTTTTGCATAACAGTCGTTTTATCTGCAGTATTAGTCAGAGATGAACTTCTCTGTCCTTTGGCCCAGGGCTCTGTTTTTTGGCACCACCTGATATTTGACTCAAGAATTGGTCAGTATTTCCATAATGATTAACCCACTGACTATCAGCATTAGCATACCGGTGTTAAATATGGGAATACTTTGATTGCACAGATGCCAAGTGACCATTGCTAATCAAAGAAAAATGTGTCTGGATAGCCACCATCCAGGGCACCCTTCATGCTCCTGGGCAGCCTCAGAGGATGAGTGGGGGGGCTTTTGCTTTTGGCTGTGCTACACAACCCTTTCAATGTGGTAATTACAGTTCAGAGAAAAAAATGTGTGATTGGAATCATCAGCAATTTCAAGGAAAGGGTTAGAATTTAAAAAAATTTTTTAAAAAAGAGAAACTTTGGTACTGGACAAATCTGAAGGAAATGTCATCTTCAAGGAAATCTAGTTTCTTGAAACACAAAGATTTCTTCTACTTTATGCCATTTTCTGTCCCTTCTGAGAGGAATTTGACTCTCCAGTAAAGCCAGTAGTTTTCATTTTTAGCTCATATGAAAGGCTGAGGCATTTTTTTTATCTTCAGAATGTTTACAAAAGAAAATATGGAGCCAGAAATTTACTTCAAAACAAGCAAAGAAATAAGAAAATATTAAAGTGCCTGATTTTAAAATAAAACATTTCAAGTTTTCTTCTCCTGTCATCCCCCCCCAAAAAAAGTTAACAAAATGTATGACTTCTCTCTCTCCATGCTTTTTCATTAGAGAAACTTTCATGTGGGAGGTAATCTCCCACTTTCAAGTATTTCTGGGAGGTAATCAGAGGTCCTGTGCAGACTATAGGTGCAGCAGGGCAGGTAGTCGCAATTGAAAGACAGTGAGCTGCAAAATTTCTTTAATTAATTAATTAGTGTCCTTTCCTTTGCACTCAGGTAGACAGTGGAAGTGTAATGCCAGGAAAAGCCAATACTTCAGCATGAGAACTGATAAAGGCATGAGTATTCCTTTTTATCTTTAGGGCCTTGCATCCTGAAAAGAGGGAAACCAACTCTTCTCTTCCATGACTGTTTGTTGTTCGATGTTAAGTGAGTCACGACACTGAATATGATTGAACAAAACTTTCCCCATGTCCTCCTAAGTCATGGAGACAATCTGGGAAGAAGATGCAGTGATAACCAACTCAACCACGAGAGGAAAGAATACAGTCCGTAGGCTCAGAGCACTCAAGGCAGGAAGAGTCTGCTGGATGAGAGAAAAAAAAAAACAAACAGGTCAGAATATGGATCTGCCACTCCAGTGATGCAACGCTGACCTGGAATAACCGCATATATGGGTCCAGGAGATCACGGGATATTTGTAAAATAGATCTTCTCTCTTGTGTAAGCAAGAGGATAAAATTATCCTGGCAGCAGCTGTTGTTTCCCAGAATGAGGATCAAGGCTGGCTGCATTTAAATATTCCTGCAGTATTCAAGACATCAGGATTTTCTATCCCCACAATCCTGTGGTTGCTGTCCTGTGCAAGTGGTCTCAAACACGCAGACAGTACACATTTCTCCCTGTCACAGTAGCCATGCTAGTGTGGCATAAGGTTCCTCTTAAAGTCTCACACCATGCAAATCTGCTTCCTTACTCATTTTTGCATCATAAAAAGCAATAGCAGAAAAAATAGGGAATCCAGAGGAAAAAAAAGGAAGACAAAAAAAAACAAAGTAAAGCAAGGGACTTAGACTCATCAAATATGCGGGGTTGGAAGGCTCAGGATAATCAAATCCAACTCCCTGCCCTGCACAGGACACCCCAAGAGTCACTCCATGTGCCCAAGAGTGTTGTTCTAAAGATTCTTGAACTCTGTCAGACTTGGTGCAGTGGCCTCTTCCCTGGGGAGCTGGTTCCAGTGCCCAGCCACCCTCTGGGTGAATTTTTTTTCCTGATATCCAGCCTAAAGCTCCCTCAACTCATCTTCATGCCATTTCTTTGGGTCCTGTCAATGGTCATGAGAGTGAGGAGATCAGTACCTGCCCTGCACTTCTCCTTGTGAGGATGTTGATCATAACAAGGTCTTTGGCAAAAAAAATGCCATCTGGCAGCATGACCAGGACTTGAGCAACAGACAAGGCTGAAGCCCATTTATAAAGCCAAAAGTTCCATTTGCAGTTTTTAAAAAGGACAAGGACTTTCCTAAAGGCCCATCATCGTTAGCAGAGTGTAGGCATGTCCCATTGGCAAGGGGGCATGCGGATGTTCACATAGACAAGAGAGGAAGGAGGGTGGTTGGAGGAACAGATTTCTTGCCACATGACACCCTATAACCTGGCAATGCCAGGTTAACAAGAGAGCTGAAGCCACACAGCGTTCCCTGCTTAGCAGGTTGTGGGGTTTTGAGGCTTTGCCACTCACAGGCTGCCGGCCTTCCCTCACAACCTGTTCAGCCTCGTGTTGGCAGGTCAGGTGTGGGCTCAGAAAAGATAAGCCTTTCCACCACTCCATGAAACCATGCTACTCTCTCTTCCCTTCCAAAGGAGTCCACATACTTGGCTTTTTTATTTTCTTGGGCAAAGAGGAGTGTGAATAATAGATTTGCTACTGGCAGGGCTCACCACTGAAGTGTGGGTCTGCATCTGCTGCAGAGATAAATCAGAGGAGATGGCAGGGTGGTCGGGAGAGCATCTGACCAGAGCTTTAACCATGCATTTAATTTACAAGCAGGGTGAAGGTTTAATATATCGTCCCTCTGTAAATACACTCATGTGGCATCCCCCCACCTGTCTCCTGGGGAATCAGGCTAATTGGCACAGGCTGAGAAGCTGAGCCCAGACTGATTTTATAGGGCACTGCAGACAAGCATGGCTGTGAGCAAAAGCATTAGGCATTACAATATTGTACTATGCTCCAGTTATCAATGGCTGAGGAGCAAGCAAACACCTGGCTGGCTGGGTGGCATTCATTGCAATGTAACAGTTTAATTTGATTGCAAAGATGAGTGCAGCCAAATGCTGGCTGCTGCAGGTAGATGCAGCAAGCTGACAAGTTTGGTCTCTCCATCAAGACCTGCCTCTGCAGCATGGCATCTCTATCATCCAGATCCGGTGTATCTTTTCTGTATCCCATCCTCAGCATGTTCTCCTGACCTCACACTCACAGTACCTCCCGATCCCATAACCCTGGCAGTTTCCCTCCATAAGGCTCATGAAGAAGGGCATCACTTCCATCTGGCCCATAATGCCACGTTGTAGTGGCTTGTGGATTTCTCCTGCGCCCAGAGCGGTGTCTCTGGAGTCATGACTCACTGTGGGTGGGAGCAGGAGACAGCAAGGGTGTCTGTCAGTGGTGGGAAAGCTCTGCCTCCCTCTCTCCACAGTTGCCTGCTGGGCATATGGGAACAGTGCCCCAGAGTACACTGCGGCTGGCCGGATTATCAAAGATCTTCAGCTGAGATCTTTTCACACGGTGCAAAGTGCCAGTCACTGAACAGCTAACCTGATAGTGAAGGACACATTGCCTTACAGACTCTGAACTGGCTTTGTTTTAAAGGTTCTGTCTTTTGTCTGTAACTCTTCAACTTTCCGTCTCTTTTTACCTTCTTTGGGGCTGCTCTCTGCTTCCCTCTTTCTGCCCCTGCTTTTCTGTCTCCTGGTCAGGCAGATTCCCTCTCTGGGACAAGACTCTCAGCCTTCAGCTCACTGAAACTTAACTGTAGGCACCTTTACTAAAGTGGTGATCTAAACTCCTATGGCTAAGAGGCGCTCTGAAAGCATGTCTTCCCCTGTCATTTTTATTTTTTTGTTAGACTGGCAGAAATCCTCTCCTGGAGTTGTCAGTATCTCTCCAGCAGCTATAGAGCAAGTTTAATTTATGTAATTTTTAGGTAATCAGAGTATGGTGAGATGACTCCTGCCCTTGTCTTCAGAGAAGCTAAAGGTTAATTTTCTGCTGGAGCTTCCCAGTGACCTTTTAAATGGAAGCTTTGTGGTTTTTCAATTTTTGAAAACAAGAGGCTGATATGACTGGGTTGTTAGGAATGTTTAATGCCAATATGAAAGTAGTGCTTTCTGCCTATTATTCCATTGGTTCACCTATATCTAATGAGTATGAACTGCCATCAGTACACGTGACAGCTGCTCTCTTGCTTTGTTTACAGGGGCTGGACCAGAGTCTTGCAGACTAAAAGCCATAAATTTGCATTACTTCCCCCAAAAATCAGCCTCTCTCCACTGCTTTGGACCCTCCACATAGCCAGGAATCTTGTACAGGGTCTCATGAGAAAGTGAGACTTGCTCACTTCATTGTCAAAGGCCTTTGAAGGCTTTTAAAATGTAGTATCCACAGGAATCACTTCTTCTGGGACTTCAATAATAATACCCCATAGCAGGATGACACTCTTGTTTCTGACACAGACTTTCTGCATAGTCTCTGGATTGGATGGGGACAGTTCTGTTCATCCGAGCCCAAAAGTGTTTCTCCATTACAGATTGGATAATGTTTTTTTAACATTCTTCAGGAGTATCACATAATCTTATCAGGAAAGAAAGCAACAGTGCTGCTTCCAGTTTAAGCCAGTATGAAATCTGCATTTCTAAGATCAAATGTTCAAAAGAATGAGTTCTGCTGCAGAAATCAGTAATTAAAATTTAAATCACAAACCATTATTTAACATGAAGAAGTATGAAAGGAATAGTGTTTGGCTTCAAGTTTTTTAGTATAATGAATATAACTTTCTAACTGTTTAGGCAAATTTCAAAGATTAAGGAGCTCATTATTTAGCTAAGCCAGAGATGATATGCAATCATCTGACAAGAACAAGCCTTTCTGGAGAAAAAAAGCCAGGGTATGGTGAGCGGCAATTTTAATGTAGAAATTTGATGCAAGGATGCAATTTTTCCATTCTCCCCCTCCCCCCAGACCAAAGCTGGAGGTAGAAATGTGAACAGAGATCAATTTAAATCATGGCTTCAGGCCCTGGGATTTTGGCCTGCTCACTTCCTACTGTTAATATCAAAGCATTAAGAGTTTTACATGCAGAGCAATATTTTTTTACCCAGCTAACGCCCTTTTCCTCTGACTGCAGCTAGAAAAGCTGCTGAGATGTGACAGAGCTGGGTGGAGAGCTGGCCATCCCTGGACCCTTGCCTTGTCTCCTCACCACCACTGCTGAATATCTCTGCCAAAAAGCCAGCACAGGCAGCTCTGCAGTCACCTCCAAGCAGAGCTCACTCAGAACAGCCCAGGTTTCTGGAGCAGTTAACAAGCAGTTGAGTTGGTGGGTTGGGAAGGGAATTGAGAGAACAAGGATGAACAGCTGGAGAATAATAACTTTCTAAGGGGATTGGCTGCCACTTGAACAGCACGTCTGATCACAGATTTGTTGCCAAGCATCTGTTTTCTTCCTACCTCCTGATGTGGTCCAGCTTCTTTGATTTGACTTTGCTCCCTCCTTCATTTTCTGAGATTGTGTTTCTAAAATCCTTATGCATCCTCCGGCTTACAGAAAGGACTCAGCAACCCGCATGCCTTGCCAGTGTGTTTGAGAATTGCCCCCCGCCCCTTTGTGTGCTGTTCTGCCTAAAAATGTCATGCCAAACAGGCTTAATCAAGCTCCCCAAACTAGTCAGATCTCCAGGGAGTCCAAATTTGTATATTTTCTTAGGCAGAGTAATATCACACGGAGTACTGAACAACAGTTAAAAACCACATCTGGATCTTGCTCTATTATAATACATCCATAGCCCTAAGGGGAAGCTGTGTGGTTTGGTGAATCATGAAACCTGTGTTTTATTCCCAGCTCCTCCACTGCCTCCTTGGGTGACCTTAGCTAAGTTATTTCACTGCCCTGTTTTTCAATTTTGCCATCTGTGAAGACGGATGGGGTGGTGGTGCATCCTTCCCAAAGCCCTTTGGTAGCTTCTGAAGGCAAGAGTCGAGCACTTTTGCCCACCCTTATGTGACATTTCTGTGTGGGATTTGATGCAGGTGTGCCCCACACCTTTCCTCCACAGATCAGTGCACCTCTGCAGACCCCATGAGGTATCTCTGTGTCACCACTGCAAGTGGCTGTGCCCAGCACAGTCAGAGATGTGACCCTGTTCCTGCTGCATGAGACCTGTGAGCAGGACACTTGCCAGAGCATGGAGCAGCATTTGGGACTGTGCCATTTGCCTTGTCCTGCTAGGAAATACCATGTTCAGTGGCAGCTCTGTCATTTCTCCTGCTGTGATAGGCACGTTTTTAATGACCTGCCATGGTAATTTACATATGTCAGCAGAGACAGAAGCAGAGAGGTTTGTGCAGGCTGAAAGTCCTAAATTCCCTTTTCTCTTGCATAAATAAAAACCTCAGAGAAAAAAGAGGAGTATTGTGACAAGAAGATTGCATTCTGCAGAGAAGGGATGAACACACCCAGCCCCTTTGCAGGTCAGTATGACATAGTCATTGTGTCTTAGTGTGTTCCATGGCTCATTCAGCTGGGGCCTGCTGTGACACAACAGTTTAGCTCCTACAGAGCACCAAGTGACAAGCTGCTTTTCCTTTGAGAAATATTCCCATATTCCACAGGTTACAATCCACTAGATAATAACCTTGAGTTTAATGTTATCATGGCTGAGATTTCCCGCTGCAGCAACATACAGGATACTTTTTTGGTTTAATACCCACTCTAGGGAAAAAAAAAAAAAAACAACAATAAAAAACCATACAGCTAAATAAAGTGAAGGTTCACAGCTTTGACAAAGCCTTTCAGTGGGAATCTGGGATGCTTTTCAAGTGTTACTGACTGCTTTATTTTCCCATGGCTCTTTCCAAGATAATAATTGCTCCGCAGATGTTTCCCTCAGGACAGTGAGATGTTCAGGTACCGGGGCAAAAGCTGAGGCTTTGGGCTATCATTCACAAGGCTACTGTTACATTGTGTGTTCTTGCAGAGTGCAGCCTTTTCCCATCACAGAATTTCTTAGGTGTCTGGTTTATCAGAAGCACTGTAAATTTGAGCCCTCTAGCTAATTGTGCCTGATTTATACGAATGACACATTTGTCTCTGTGTGCAACATGAATAAGCGAAGGAAAGGTGGTTTATTTTCTGCCACACACAATAACTTGCACATGCCCAAATGCTCAGCTCTAAAATATGTTAGTCAGCACTTCAGGAAGACATCTGAGAAGATTTCCGCTTCCAGCTTTTGACATATTACCAGCTTTTTTCCAAGTTCTGCAAATCAAAAATGCACTGTTTTATGTTTAGTATTCCATTGTGCTTGTACTTTTCTCTGTCCTTACACTGGCAGAAGCAAAGTAGACTCTCCTCTGCCTGAGGATGGAGCACCACCTTAGGAAGAAGAGACTTTTCTTAATGCCCCCAGTGTCACAGCAAAGGTGGTAGTTACCTTCCTTCCCAGTAACACTGCCACTTCTGCCTCCTTCATTTAAAAATAGGGCCCATTAAGCAAATGACTCAGGCTTTGAGAACAACCATCCTCTCATGTGATAATTTGAGTTCTGTAAAAGTCAGCCCTACGGGCACTGAGTCACAGATCCTTGTGGACACTGTTTATGACTGCTTGTGCTGGGTATGGTTATACAGACTCAGGTGACTGCAGGAGCAGTTCTCATTTGTGGAACCAGCACTGGGCATTGGACAGCTTGGCTTTGTCTTGGGAAATGTCGGACAGTTCTGCTCAGAGATCTATGGGCTAAACCTTGCTCCAAGGAGCAGAAATGGCAGGTTTGGGAACAAGTCAAACCCAAAAGCAGGCAAGCCATGCTGGAATAGGTTGGACAGAAGCCTAAAGCATATCAAAGGAAGTTCTGCTTTATGGCATTTTTATATATAATGAGACAGAAAAATCACCCTCTTAAAGGAACTGATGGCACAAGGCTATTTCCTTCTTGCTTCCCACTCTGCTCACAAAACACTGGCTTTGTCTAATTTGAAAAGACCTGGCCCAGAGGTGAAAATTTGCATAACTCCTCTGTAGGAGCAGAGAAGAGAACTTCCCACCATCCACCCTCTCCAGAAATGATGATCACCCAACAGCTCCTCAAGACCTGATCAGAGGTCATCCTGATAATCAAAAACTCTTCCCACATGGTAGCTTGTATGCAGGACCTCTGAAATGACAAGGAACAGCTTGTTCTCTTTCCTCTGCCCCCTGTAGAGCCAGCCAACCTGTAGGTTACACACTTCCAGACAAAACAGAGGTTCTCTTTTCTCTGCTAGCAAAGAGAGAGAGGGGAGTGGGAAACCCTGAATGCAGCTGCAAAACTTGGCTGTGACTTGGTTGGGCAGAACGTTGAGTGCTGTGAAGGTCTGGCCAGGCAGGGGTTTGTACAGAGCTAAAAGAATATTATACTCTGCCTCACACTGCTCTTTTAAACTGGTGTTTCTTTGCTTCTCTCCCATATAACAATGGAGGGATATTTTCTGCCTAGTCATATTCACACACACACACACAAACCAGCCTGGACAAGAAGCCAGATATATCACTTGGGATCCTATCCAACAGTCTCCTAGAAATAGAAAGCCAACAAGAGAAAACACTTGGTCACTGCCAGACTCCAGTACCTCTGTCTGAGTTGAGCCCCATGGAGCCAAAGCGGTCACTGTAATGTCAGGGCATTGGATTTCATCAAATCTGGGTTCCTTGCAGGGAGCCCTGCTTGGGAAAAGCAGCCAGACCCAGAGCCCATCTGAGGGAGTGATCTTTGATCTGCAAAGTTTCCTGAGGTGGTGCCAAAAGCCTGTACCACCGCCTGTTTTGCTGTGAGCGGCAGTGCTCTTGCGCCACAGAAACGAGCAGTAACCATTTCCCGTGCAGGAGCTCAGAACTGTGGCTGTCCCCAGGAGTTCAGAACTGTGGCTGAGTATCGCTGGTTATAGCCTGAGTACACAGGGGGTGGACATGTCTGGTTTGGGTACAAGTCCTTTTTTAGAGGACAAACAGACCCAAAAATCTAATACCCCCACCATTGTCCCCCAATGCACTGAGATCCAACTTGGAGCAGTAGTTCAAGGGATCTCTTTAAACCTCCGCACAAATTCACATTCCTAGAGAAGCTGCCCAAATTTGCCATGCTGGACTAAATCCACATCTATTTTAGATGAGGCATCTATTTTATGAGCAAGCATAAAATTCTCCTTTCTTCCCATTGCACAATCTTGGAGGAGAAGGAAAAGGCAAGGGGCACACCTTTCCCCAAACAATTAGCTAATTAATTATCACAGGTCTGGGTGCAATGCTTTCAGCAAAGCCTTGTCTATGTGCTAATTACTATCATTATCTGGTGCCCCAAGGAACGAGCTTTGATTACCCTTCTCTTACTGATTATACAGGAACAGCTAGGCAAATGCTTTCACAGGTCATAAAATTATCTCAGCTCTTCAAGCCCATCTACAGCCCTCAGCTCTCTGACCTGCTGTGCTGATAAGTCATCCATGCATTGACTGGAAATTATCTTTCTTACCTGCACCTGCCACCAGATGACCTGGCAAGCAGTTATCAAAAAATTGTAGCCCTTTATGATGTTAAGCTATTTCTGTAGTTTAAATATTTTTTTAGTAGTAGATGGGGTCTCATGGAGCAGGCATATTTACCTGGGCCATCTTCTAGAGAAGCAGTTCCTAGCCCAGATGTTTGGTGACCCCTGACCAGGGTGTGTAGGAATAATTTAACTTCCTACATAGGGTCATCTATATTATTATTCTAGTTTCTCTCAGCATCTTTGGTCTGGACCCCTTAGACCTCACATGCAGCGGCCAACATAGCCTTGGACTCACAGGTCCTTCTGGCTCCATGGATTAATAAAAAGAACATGTCAACTTCTGCAAAATATTCCGTGATCGCTCAGCTTGTCCCTCTGTGTTGGGACGTGTCCCAGTGGATCTGCCCTTCCACTTCTTCCCTGGATTATTAAGAGCAAAAAGCACCAAAAAATTGTTGACTGCTCACAGAGTCTTCCTGTGATGTGATTTTTACTAGCAGAAGTCACATTTCCTACCCATGTGCCCAAACATTTTGCAAAACCAAACATTATCAGTAAGAATTATGACACTGGTGTTTTATACGCTCACTCTGCTTCAGACTGGAGCTTGGCGCTTGTGAAAACAAGTATAATTAGCTGTATCACTCAGCTCAAGATAAAACTTGATAAAACCTAGTTTTGAACAAGGTGCCAATCAAACAAATGCAAAATAACAGTGAGCCATCCTTTCTTCACAGCTAGTTTAATAGCATGAATTAATAACCACAATGCATTTAGTTCAAGGGAGCACTTCTGTGATAATTAAGGATACCAGCACTCATGAACAACACTTTCACCTCTCTGTGGGCAGCTGCCTTTTCTACTGCATCATGGAGGGTGGTGGAGAGAGGAAAAAAGGACTTGCAAACACAAGAAACCAAGAGTGTCATAGAAAGAAAGAGAAGGAAAAAGGGCAAGGTTAAGGGCTCAGCACTGTCTCACATCTGACAGAGAAATGAGAAAGAGTCTGTGGTCAGTATCTGGGTGCCCTTTTGGCTGCAAGATGGAACTAAAATAGCTGATAGTGAAAGCAAAAGAAAATTAAGTGCAAGCACGCATGTTTTTAGTTCTCTGAGATAAGGCCCACCATATGCATCTGCAGTGTTTGGTGGGGACAAGACCAGAGCAGGAAAGACTCTGTAAAATCCTAGAAGTGCTTCTCAACCCACAGAAGCAGGAACATTCTCCAAAAAGCTGAAAAAACAATAGACCAGTATATTGCCAAACTGCGCAAAATGGCTGACTCATCCAATTATCAGGGCCACTATCACCAAGCAGAACAATATGCCCAAATTGAAAAGGAATGTTAGAAAGACATGGGAAGACTCAACTAAGCCAGTCACATGCCAGTTTCAAAATCAGGGCTGGAAGGAAGCCGGGTTGTATGAGATTGTACATTGTACAAGACAAAAATTTGCAAATGTTCTCATTCATCTTCCTGTCAAGCTGAGTGGGCACCCAGAGCAAAGGCCCAGCTGCCAGAGAGGAGCTCTGCAGTCAGCCTGACCTGCCACCCTGAACAGTCTGATACCCAGAGAAGGTGAAGGCTAGTATGTCATCTTATGGAATCTCAAGAGCAGGAGCCAGGATCCACGACTGATGAAACTACCTGACCCTCTCACAGAGCCCATCACCCAAGACAAAACAACGAAGAACCTCAGCCAGCCCTTATCAGGCAATGAAAGCACATTTCACATGCTCTACCTTCATGTTTTATCTAAGAACATCTTCTGGGTCACGTTCCACTAGAATATTGTAACTGTCAGGGACAAGGTGACTTTTTAAATTTTAATAAATTAAATTATACTAAATTAAATTTAAAAATTGCTAACACACCCACACAGAAAGAGGCAAAATCCAACAAAAGTGTTAAGTCAGTCATTCCTAAATTTCTTCTTGTGGTCTTGATAGTCTATACAGCTATACAGTCTGTACAGCCACTAATCTTAAAGCACACTTTTGGATACACCTATACCCGTCCATGCTACTAATCCGACCACAGTTAGAGCGTGGAAAAAAGATGTAGCATGTAAAAGGAGTCTCTGACTAAGAATGAAAATCTCAGCCTTGGACTACTGCACAATCCTCAGTCAGAATCCAGTTAGTTCCTCAAAATAAATCATGTGTTCAAGGAGGAAGAAGCATCAGTGTGAAACATAAATCCTGGTTTGTGCTGCTGGCTGGTTAATGGCTGTGGATTTCACTGCTGTCAAACACCAAGAGTCAGGTGAGAGCAGCAGCTACAAGCTCAGTAGAAGGAACTGAAAGGGACACACCCTGTGTAGACCCTGCTGATGGTGCTCATTCTTATTTAACAACCCCTGGACACTTCTGGAAAATAGGTATTCATCTAGGCAGCATCTTTTCTGCTCAGTAACTATGAGGACAGATGCCAGAACACACCTCACCCATCAAACTCTGAACAGATTCATGTGGTCACAAGACAGATGCTCATTAATCTCCAGCCCACCTGTGTAGTGTTAAAATGGGAGAGGAGCCTCCTAAATCCTGCTTCCTATGAGCACAAGTTAACACTCTCCTTTCCTCTCTGAGCTAAATTGTAGTACTGTAGAATTTAGGATGATTACTACTGTATCAACTACATGGACAAAACAGGGCATGTAAGATATGTTTTTCTATGTCTTATAAACAAGACAATAAGGTTGTTAAAATATATTGTAGTATAAACAAGAGAGAAGGTACACAGCTGATGTTTAAGGAGTGACGAGCTTCTTCACTCCTTGAACCTGCTTTTTGTGAAAGGATGGGCACCAAATCCAGCACTGATTTGGTCCTCTCTCTTCCTGTCCTGGGAATAAAAATATTCAATGCACCTGACCAAACCTGGTTCTCCTTCACTGGAAACTTGCTGAGGTCCTTGGTATTACATGGAATTTCACAACACAATAATGAACCTCAGTCTTTGTCATCACCTGTGCTGGCTGAACTGGTCACGTGACCTGCCCAGTTTCTGAACAAAAGCTGGTTTGTCTCTGATGCAGCTATTTTTAAGAACGAGTACCAACCAATTGCTCACAAAGCCTTCATTATTTAATTCTGCAGTGAGGGCTTTGCAGACGTGAAAATGCTTTTATACGTTGCACATAGACGTGAGCCTGTATATTTTCCTTTTTTTTTTTTTTTTGCAGAGCAAAAATTGGAACAAAGATAGCAGAACTAAACCAAAGCCCCTTTTTCTTGCTGATAATCCTCTTGGACCCAGTCCAATTCTGTGTCATCGAGTAACTCTTTCCTCCCTTGCAGAGTTTGCATCCATTTTCTCACACTCTGTATTTCCTTAAAGAAACTCTGCACACTCTGTAAGCAGCTGATGTGTACAGAGACGCCTTGGTTGGCATTACCAACACCTCTTCCTACAGTTGGGGCTTTTCTTAAATGACGGGAGTCACATATTTCCTAAACTAGTTTGAGTTCCACAGAGCCATAAGCTCTTAAACCAGTGAACATGTCTTCCTTCTGCTGTAAGGGGAGAATCAGTTCTTGTTATTTAAGTACTAAATAATGATGTTTCCATGGCTACTGAGAAAGAGCATTTTTATCTTTGGTGTTTTAAAGGAAGAAGTGGCATCAGAAAGTTTCTTTTGTAGAAGAATTCTTGTAACCCCATATTTTTTTCCCCTGTTTTGGATCAGGATAGCATCAGACAAAAGCAGGTTTCCTATCAATCAAATTCTGAGGCAAGCGTCTCAAGTATCTTTTCAGAGCAGTTAAAATATTCCATTTCTAGGGAAAAAAATCGGTCTTGTTTTCTGTACTTTTGATATTCATCTTAAAATGTTTATTATTTTTTTTAAAAGCTATATTTTTTAAAAATTGTATACCTAAAAATTTCTTTTCTATCCAGAAAATGTTAGCTTTACCAAAACCTTATCTTGAGATGGATATTGAGCAAAATCCATGTGTGTGACTGGAGTTTATCTCTTTCTTTACATTTCTATTTTATGAGAGAAAATATGTTTTCTTGGGAAATTTCCAAAACACTTTTTTATTCATGATTCTGTCTGTTTGTCTCCTAAAATCTAGAGACTGGTTCTCAAAAAAAAGGACAACAACAAATTATTGTGCATTTCATGTCTACAGAATCAGTCCAGCCTCTAACTGTGATTTGATTTACTCAAGTCCTCTGTATTTTATAAACACGAACTTATGCTGGGTTACATGGCAGGCAAATGAGAGACAATTAATTCCTTGGGCAGACTCAGCAAGTCTCACAGTAGCTCACCTGGGCACTGTGGAGATTTAAACATGCAAGCAAGATATTCCATATATTTTACTACCTGAGGTTTCCTCCTAAATTGTTTCAGCTCTACAGCCACTCCTGAGTTTAAGTTTCTCCAGATAAAGCCACAAGTCTTCAACAAGGTTGTACAAACCCCAGCAGGTGTATTTACACAAGCTGAGTCACATCTCTGACTGTAGTACAGACTTAACTCCCAAGGGATTCACTTCTGAATTGAGCCTAACTTCCTGAGACAGTAGAAGCTGCAGCAGAGAAAGGAGAAGGATCAATCTAATAAACCAGCAAGATGACCAGCACTGCCTGTCATAGTCACACAACTGCCAAACATGGCTAGGTATTTGCTCTACCAGCCAGCAGACCCTGCAGAGCCATGGATTTTGATAGTGGCCCTGTTCCACAAAAGGTTGATTATCTTCAACAGAGTTGCCAGCACGAGCCCTTGAGGCATCACAGCTGGTCTCTGAGCTGGCCTTCTTCTCAAAAACCCAGGCACTTCATATCCTGCTAAAGCTTGCCAGCCAGAGGACATTTAAGAGCCAGACTGATGTCTCAAAAGGACTAAAAAAGCCCTCCTGATTAGATCTCACCTGTGCTGAACAGATCAGATCTCTTGGTCCTCCTATATTTCACGGAAGCCAAGTTTTTGCTGAGATTTTTTTTTAAAAAACATGCACCAACCAATTGCTCACAAAGCATCCTTTCTTTAGTTCTACAACAGAGGCTTTGCAGAAATGAAAATGCTTTTATATTTCGCACAAAGCCAAGAGACCATATATACCTCTCTTTGTTTTCAGAGGGAAACTTGGAACAAAGAGAGTAGGAGTAAATCAAAGCCTTTTTTTTTTTTTTCTTGGCCAGCACTCTTGGGTCTGACCCAGGCTCTTGAGTATCTGTTTCTGTGCTCTCTGGACAGCCATGAAAAGCCATAGGGTTGCATGTGCATTATTCATGGTTTGACAGGTTTTGATGGTTGAGCTACAAATGCAATGGCAATGTGAGGAAGGATCATGCAGAGAGCAAGAGAGAGTCCCTTCTAACAGAGCTACCTGCTGTTTCTCCCTGGGGGCTGCTGTTCAGCTGGAAAGAAATTATATCAAGAACAAATGGAGGGGAATTAGTTTAAAGACCAGACTGTGTCCATCTTGCAAGTGGGATGACAAAGTCTACGTGGAATCCTGGAATAGTCTAAATGACAAATGTCTACTGATGCAGCCATGTAAACACCACAGGAAATGTGTCAGTAGATAGCACTGCCCAACATTTCAATTTTTAAACATTTCCTTTTTTAATTCGAAAAAGATTACAGAGACCATGAATCTTAGGAATAAGAGACAGTTCTAACCCCGACCCACAATGCATCACTGGTCACAGCAGGGAGAAATAAAATCTATGCCAACATGGGGGAGTATTCTGTTGGATTTGGAGCTTCTCTTCCTCCCTAGAAAAAGAGGTTCTTAACTGAGAACTCGGGTGTCTCACAGAGGATTTGCTGCAGACCCAACCATGATGCCCGTTCAATGACTCATTTGAAAACAACCATTTTCTAAAAGTCTTTGTTTATGGATATTTGAGCAAATAAATGTCAGCTCCTCCTCTCCAGTTATTAAAGATTCAGTTGCTCAGCTTTGTCTGCACAAATTCTGCATCCTTATCCGGTGCCTCATCTCAGACACAAACGGAATGACTGAGATAAGCCATGTGCATCTCCTGTACTTCAGCATCATCAGCAATAGTTAATCTCCCCTGGGATCACCAACCAGCTCTACCTGCAGGGGATCTATGGGGGTGGATGTTATAACAATAGCCATCATCTCTTTGTGTCCAGATACCTCCTCCTGAAACTCATGGAAGGGGGTGGGGGCAGGACACAGTCCAGTCTAAGAAAAACAGGATTAAGGTACCCTCCAAGGGGTTGGCCTAGACAATACCCCTGCTACTCAGCTCAAGAAACTAAGGATCTGAGTCGTTTTTCCCCTCATATCATAATTTTCTAAGGGGTTGGGGTACAGATCACTGAAGATTTTGTACAATAATATAGCAAACTGGGTTGTATTACATTTTTTAATAGAAAAATTAATCTCAAATTAGCCTGTTGAAAAGAAAAAGTTAATGCTATCAAATTTTGCTTTGAAAGTCCTAATTGCTGAAAGTATATTCTCTAGGTTTGGTTTGGTTGTTTTTTTTTTCATTTAAGATGCATTTCCATATTGAACTGTAAATTGTAGATCAATTTCATTTAAAGGCTAAAAAGTAAATAAAGCTTTTCAAAAACCTAATTTACTGAGGGGGATTTTGTTTTGTTTTGTTTTTTCCATCTAAAGGAATTGTTCATTTCATATCAATTTTGACAATTCAATAGAAGTAAAATGAAAAAAATCTGAAAAAAGATCCTTAAGAAAAGAATTTTTTCGCAGTCATGTATTTGTCTAACAAAGCCAAAGAAACAGTTTTGACTCTGTCTGATAAGTGCAACAACAGTGATGGGAAATAGACTCTAGTAACACTGTATCTATTCATATTGTCTCTGTCTCATTTCCAGCCAATTTCGTGGGTTTGTAAAGCATGACTGATGTCTGTAATAACCTAATCTTTCATTTTATTCATACACTTATACAAACAAAAATTGAGACTTTCCAAATTTCAGTGATTCATCTGACTTAAAACATAGCTCAGTGTGCATGCATGGAGTAGTGGGGGAAGCTAGAAGACCCATACCAGCCACTATTCTTTCTCTCCTTTGCACCTTTCACCTCTTATGAGCTGGAATTCAGCCACTCATTCTTCTAATTCTCTCTACACTTGCAGTTCTTGCAGCAAAGAAAAGGGCATGAAAATTATTTCATTGTTTTGGAGCCAGAGACCTGGGTTGTCCTGTATTTCCTAGCTGTCAAGCTAGGAGATGACAGCCTCAACCTTGATTGGTCCCAAAATGCTCATGAAACTTCTTATAGTAATTGTTTCCAAAGAGAACTAAGGACTGTCTTTCATCTGAGATATTCATAAAGATTTATTGCCAAATTTTCTGAGTGTCTCACAGTTCTCCCTCTATTTATTTTCTCAGTATGGCTGGGAAAACATTTGTTTGCTAGGAATCAGAAAGATTAAGGAGGCTCTCCACAAGTCCAGATCTTTTTTAGGTACCTGACAGTTACTCAAGTGGGAAAATCCCACCGATTTCCATGAAAATGAAGCTCTTGAGTACACTGGGGTCCCACAGATACCCACACATAATTATGGCAGCTTAGCAAGTTACTACCTCTTCCTCTGAGGTCTAAGGTAACCCTTTTCACCTCATGGTGAAGAGCAGGTCAATCACTTTTGGGTGCATCAACTGATGGACAATGACTCCATTCCCTTAGAACATATGAAAGTTTAAAAATCCTTTTAATGGGAGGGACGTAATCATTCAGGAGAAAAAAAATAATTTATAGGTCTTCTTGTGTAGTTTTACTATTTTGTTTTTCATCACAGCTCATTAGAAGTCAGGCAAGACTGAAAAAGTTCAGCCTTTTTCTCCTATTTTGATTGTTGGCTTGCTTGTAGGGAACTGCACATGTAAGCTTGGGAGAAGGGTTATTTTGAGTTTACTTCTCTGTCCTTTTGGAACTGTCTTTTAATGGATCAGTTTTCAAACATTCTTCAAAGTGACTTACTCAGGGTCACATACCAGCAGGACCCTCATCTACATCAGATTCTGATAGAGGCTATACCAACAGCAGGACTGAAAGATCTTTCATTTCTCTGATGACTTTCATGCTAGTTTCCCAACAGCACAAAAGCTGTGTTGCACTTCCAAAGTTACTTGTGATAACAAGTGAAAACGTACAAAGAAAGGGAATTCTCTGTTGCAAAAACCTTGGGATAGGTGACAGTAGCCAAAAGTGCCTCAGAGCTGATGGCAATTTCCCCTCTGGGCTAGCAGCTCATGACTCTCAACCACTTTCCTCTTCAGATTAAGGTTAGTTATTGAAAGGCTTACGGGTCCCAGACACCCCTCTGTTCCTTAGCAAGTAAAGCAATGTCCTTTGGGAAAGGAACAGAATGATCAACTGTGGGCAGTAGCTCCAAGATGTACCTGAGGCAGATAAATTTGCCTGACTTAATTAGCTCAGTTCTTGCTCACAGTTTCAGTGTAGACACAAAACAAGATAAACCCAACGTGTCTGTTTTAGTCAGTGATAGGGATTTAATTTTTATCTACAAAGGCAGACAAGTATTAGATAGATAGATTAGATAGATAAATAGATAGATAGATAGATAGATAGATAGATAGATAGACGATAGATAGAACAGCCTGAAGCTATTCTAGTGATAAATCTATTTATTTAACTGTATTTATATAGAATAATCTTCTTGGCTGAAAAATGCCCTCCAAAGGAGTCCCTGCGGCGTCAGTTTGCACAAACAAAGACAAAGCAGCAACAAACAAATAACTCCATCTCGCATGCTGCATGGGACATGAAACACATGGCAAGCACTTTACCCCTGGAATGTTTCCAGAAAAACTTAACCAGAGGCAGTTTTGAAGGTGATGCTCCATGCTTCTTAGGGGATCTACGTGTTGTCATTCTGAGGGGGAAAGAAATGCATTTCTTACACTGCACCACAAAACAGCAAAGAAGTTGCTGTAAGATCAGTCCTTGAGTGTGTGTTTGGATTGATTTATTTCTTAATTCTGGGTAAGCATTTAATATTTTTAACTTTTTTTTAGAGTATGTTTATTTGGATGGGAATAGTTATAGAGGGTAGAGAAATTCTAACCTCTGTTTCTGGGGAATCTGTTTCAATGCATTTATACAGAACAGCCTTTGTGGGGATGAAAAAAGTTTTCGAAATAGTGCCAACAGAAGATTAGGGGCAAAGGAAGGGTCACACTTTCCTGAATCATCCATTATCACTGGAGACAAGATACTGGTAGAGATGAAACTTGGCAAATTCTTGTCTCACCTCTAATACTCCTGTCACAAGAGTATTTTAAATTTCTTGACAAAGATATCTTCTCTAGCTTTTGCCCTCTCTCTGTTATCTAGCAGTACCTGAAACAAGATAGTCAGTAGGGAGACACTGACTTGGAACTTAGGTAGGAGCCAATTGCCCGAGTCATTTTAGACCCTCTAGGGTGTCCTCAGCACCCTCATGGGCCTGCCAGATACAGGGCAGGACCTGTGCCCCACTCTCCTCATTCTGCATATCCAATAGAGGCCAGGTAGACATTCCACTGCTCCTAAAGTGACATTGCTTATTTTGTTTAGGCAGCCTAGTCCCATACAAGTGCATGTTGTGTTGTCACCACTAGAGACACAGCTTCATGGAAAACAAGGGTGCTCTCAGCACAATGTTCTAGTCAGTTCTATTGTTGTGCAACTTGCCAACCATCAGCAGCACCTAGAAAGTACTAGGAACAACTACTCCCCCCCCAGCTTCAAGGAGTGCCACTGGAGATGTGTGTGAATCCACTTTATCCCAAGCCCTTTGTCAAGCTGGGTCCCCATGAAACTGCTCATACACAGCAGCCTTGAGGAGACAGGACCAGGGCAGGGCTGTGCTCCCTGCAAAAATGTTCCCACTGTGTCACACATCCAAAGACAGGGTTTGTTGGAGACAGCCTTCCCATTTCATAGAACAGAATCATAGAAAGGTTGGTTTGGAAAGGACCTTAAAGCTCATTTCGTTCCAATCCCCCTGCCTTGGGCAGGGACATCTTTCACTAGGCCAGGTTGCTCAGAGCCCCATCCAGCCTGGCCTTGAACACTTTCAGGGATGGGGCAGTTACAGCTCTGGGCAACACGTTTTAGTGCCTCACCACCCTCACAATAAAAACTTACTTCTTAAAATCCAATCTAGACCTTCCCCCTTTCAGTTCGAAGCCATTCCCCCTTGTCCTGTCACTACATTCCCTTGTAAAATGCCCTCTCCTGCACTCTTGTAGGCTCCCCTAGGTACTGAAAGGTGTAAGGTCTCCACAGAGCCTTCCCTTCTCAAGGCTGAGCAATCCCAGTTCTCTCAGCCTGTGTTCAAATGAGAGTTGTTCCAGCCCTTAGAGCAGCTCCATGGCCTACTCTGGATTCAGTCCAACAGGTCCATGTCTTTCTAATTTTGGGGCTCCAGAGCCATATGTGTGGTGGGCTCCAGGTGGGGTCTCACTAGAGTGGAGTAGAGGAGCAGAATCCCCTCACTTGACCTGCTGGTCACACTGCCTTTTAAAGCTGGCTTTCTAGGCTGAGAGTGCATATTACCAGGTCACATTGAGGTTGTTGTCAACCAATTCCCCCAAGTCTTCCTCAGGACTGCTCTCAACCTGTTCTTTGCCCAGACTGTGTTTGTACTCTGGATTGCCCAGACCCAGGTGAAGGACTTTGTACTTGGCCTTGCTGAACTCCACGAGGTTCACAAGCCTGTCAAGGTCCCTGTGGATAGCGTTCCCCCCCTCCAGTGTGTCAATCCCACCACACAGCTTTGTGTTATCAGGAAACTGCTGAGACTGCACTCAATCCCACTGTCTGTGTTTCATATTTCATGCCTCTCCCAAAGGCACATGCTCAGAGCTGTCCAGTCCCATGAAACAAGAATGAATACTTTGGGCCACCTGGCCTTCAACAGAATCAACTCGTTCATCTATCTTACCATGCAGATAAACTTTCATCACGCTCTTCATCTTGTTTAAACACAGCTTGGTAAAACCCATCTCCCTTTTAACACATTATTCATTTTACTCCTTTCCTCATTAAAATACCTGTTTGGTGCTCAAACACCAGCAGTCAGTGTCATTGTCAAATGTGTCATTAAAGTCCCAATAAATTATGATTACTGCCAGTGTTGTTTGAAAACAAGGCTATTAATAGAGTACTCCAGTGCAAATCCAGAGAAGCAGCCAAGCAAAGGGGGATGGGTGAGATGGCATCAGCCCCACTTTGCCAAAAGGGACTTCTCCTCTGCCACCCATGATGGCCAGCAGTTCTGAAATTCAGCCACAGAGAACGTCCCATCTGCCCCATAAGAGCAAACTTCTGCACTGGCCCACAGCATGCTGAGCCTACCAAAGGAGATACTCAGTGTCAGGGAAAGATAAAAAATGGACATTTATTCAGAGCTGGAAGTGATGGTTTACAGCAGCAAGGCAGTGCTGTATCCAACTGCCTCTATTAGGAGCTGGCTCGGAGGGGTATTTCAACATCTCATGGCAAATGGAGCCTTCTCTCATCCACATGTGGGAGTGCTCACTCCCCCGTGTACTTCAATGTTGTGGTGATGAGTCAAGGGAGGGTTGATGGATGGGTGTTTGAATCAGCTGGGTAGCACACGCTGACTAGCAAAGCATGTGGAGACCAAGTGTTTATTTTTCATGTACAGCAGCATAAATCCTGAGCACCCATCCCTTCCCCAATGGGGAGCAGCCTGGCTTTCAAAGCATACTGTGACCCTCCACACCACCTGCCCCTCTGCCCAGATTGCTGAATTTAGCATCTAGCCAATGAAGCTGGCTGATAGCCCTCATGCAAGGGGTCTGGAGGATCTTTTCGGAGAGAAGCAGAGCTGCTGGCTGTAGAGACACAGCAAAGAAGGGAGAGATTGTCAGCAGTCCCAGTGAGCACCCAGGATGCTCAGGGATTGGAAAGTAAACCTTTGGCTCTGAATTTTAAAAGGTCGCTGCTGCGTTTGCCAGAAGATACTTGGCTCAAGAGAGTAAATCAAACTGTTAAAACTACCTGGAAATACAGTATCATCCTTCTCTTTCCCTTGTCCCTTCACTAACTTGAGGAGATACTTGCAAATCAAGCACTTGTCATGTTCATTGTCATTTGCTGGGTGAATTAGAACCACTTTATTGTAAGACACCAGAGAGCCTGGACTGTTTCAGACTTTTGTGCCTTTCCTTCCCAAAACACTATTCTGAGATTAGCTGCATCACTGGGGGTGACCCAAGGGAGACCTAAGGAATTCCCTTCAGAAGGTGCTTGCTTCACACCTATGGAAACACATAGGAGAAGACCACACAATACCCTGTGTGCAGTCATGAGCCTTGCTTGGGTGCCTGGGGAAAGCTGTAATTAGGGCAGTGATGAATAAACCTCCAATCTTCCCTAGACACATCTCAGGGAATGTGTGTGTGTGTGTTTTGGCAGGAGGGAAGAAGGACAGAGGGCAAGTGTCACAGCCACAGGTGGCAACCAAGGTATCTCCCATCTTGCTCTTCCCCAGATCTATCACTGTAAATAGCTTGGCTTGCCTGCACCCCCTTTTTTCTTCTGCTTTCTAAGACTCTGCAACTCACACAAAAACATGCAACAGTAATTGGCACTGTCACTTCCAGCTGACAGATCTCCCATAAAACACACCCAGCAATAAAAAATGTAATCCCCTTTCCCTCCCCCATCCAAAGTTCAATTAAAGTAAGACAAGAAAGATTCCAGTGGATGACTCTAGGCAGACTGCAATTTGCTGGATTTATGAAAAAATGTTGTAATCTTGCCAATACTTTGATGAGGACCACTTTGTGCTAACAAAATGAGAGGGTATTTACTCACTGGAAGACATTAAATCCCACTAAACTAATGGGTGGGTTTCAAGGCTGCCCTAGGTGTTTCTCCATTAAATCCATTGCGATTTACCAGCAAACAATCAACTCCTTCCCGTTCTTCCAAGCCTTGTGTTTTTGACAAGCACTCCTGATGGTTTGCTTTACTTCCCATTTCCACCACTGGCAACTGCCACCACATTAGGGATTCTGCATGCATTTTCTCTCTCTGTGCAATTTCATGAAGGTTTGCTGATCTCTTCGTGGCAAAGCCTGCCCAGATCCAGACTGAGCAGATTAGGAGAACGCAAAAGGAGCTTCCCCTTCCACCCAGATCCCTCCATCCTTTGGTGTGGTGGACATCTTCAAGGAGTGATTCAGTTTGGAGCTCTGTCCCATGTCCTCAGCCCCTACAATGAGAGCCTCAGGTGGGAGGCGAGAGGGCGAGGCAAGCTTTTCTCATTACCTCCCAACCCCAAAATAT
The DNA here is from genome assembly GCA_025920805.1 of Petroica traversi. Taxonomy (NCBI): domain Eukaryota; kingdom Metazoa; phylum Chordata; class Aves; order Passeriformes; family Petroicidae; genus Petroica; species Petroica traversi. The sequence goes on from JAHLSL010000067.1 coordinate 5,681,899, forward strand.
TTCATCCCTCCTCTGCCACCTTCACACAACACTGGCTCCTGGCCAGAGAGAGGGGCAGAGGAAAGGAGCACCAGTAATGCACTGGCCAGGGGTGGGCAGGGAGCAGGCACAGGCAGAGGGGCAGCTGGCTGAGGTAGGTGGGATGGAAACACAGCCACTATCTGGAGCCTTCCCAAGGGAAACACAACCAGATGTGCTTCTGTTGTTGCAGCAGGACTTTGAGGAAAGAATTCAGGGCGATCCTTTGATCTTCATCTCTGACACAGGTGCAGTGGAGGGGGTTAGGTTTGCTCAGCAAGGGGAATAAGAGGAGGAAAAAATAAGACTTATCCTGAAGGCTGGTAGAAGCAAATTTCCCACTTAACCTCTGACAAGGCAGCTGAAATGCTAAGTCATGACCAAGCTGTGAAGGGAAAGATAGGCAAGGCATGGGAAGTGTCCCAAATCTTTGGTTTGAATTTTGTCACCAGCTTCTCTTGCAAGAGAGATGGGGGGCCTGGATGGAGGCAGGAGTGGTCTGAGGGGAGGCAGGGCTGGTGAATTGTGCTCTTCAGTACTCAAAGCCAAGGCTTCAGAAGCAACACAGTAATGAGTTTGACAGCACCAAGAGTGAGACTCTTCCTTGCTTCTTGGGTGTCTGCTTCACTGTGATGAGGAAGGAGTGTAAAGCACTGGTGATAAGATGAAGGGCACATTTGGTGAGGGGCAAGAGGAGAAGAGGGGGGTGGACTGTGGGGAGAGAATCAGGACCCCAATCCTCACGCCACCTCATCATTGTGCTGCTTCCCAAGTGCCACCTTTCCTCCCCTACCCCATCAAGGCAGATCCCTGCTCCACTCCCACCAGAACCATGCAGAGCTCAGAGATAGCAGCCATCCCATCAAGTGGGACATGGGTCCCAGTCAGGGGTTCAAGCCCAAGGGTTTGTGTGCCTGCAGGTGCTCTTTTGTGCACAGGAAGCTGCAAGGGGAGAGAAAAGGCCATGTCAGCTTTTCCCAGGCTTTGCACTGTGTCTCCTTTCTCTGGCAGCTCTGCCGGAGAGGAGGCGAGGTAGGCAGCCAGGAACGCAGGCTATGAGCGGGGGCGGAGGTGAAGGAGGTGACTGCTTGGGACAGAGATGCTGGCTTGTGCTATGGGTCTTGGTGGTGATAGATCAGTGTGGGATGCCAGAGCCAGAGTGCCTGTGGGGGAAGCTCGTACTGTCTGGCGCTGCTTGGATGTTCTCTCATCTTTGATAGAAACAACTGAACTCGCAAACTTGTTTCCCACAAGAAAGGCCCTCAGTGTTCACAAGGGAACAGATTAGGGATTGTCCTAAAACCTCACGGTGGCCAGGGAAGTGGGGAAAGCCAAGTACCAGATTATTTCCTTGGAATGCAACAAGCCTCACAGTGAGATAAGAGCAACAATAGCTTTCCGCCCAGCCCTCACTCAGATCTCATACCCAGCACCTCTCAGGATCTTCAGCTCTGTGCAAATGCTGAGCAGCAAGGCCAAAGCAGAAGTAAATCCTAGTGAAGTCTGGGCTTAGTAAGTCTGCAGTGATGGGTGAAGCAGGGAAGGTGAGAGATGCCTCTATGCCATCAGTGCTCCACTCGCACATGCTCCTCTCTAGGTGTGGTGAGACAGTGTTGGTCAGCTCTAGGCATTGGGGAAATCTCCAAGCAAAATACTGAGCTCTCACTGCTTTAACTATTCAGAACAAAAGTCTAGATTCCCTGCTCAGCCCCAGTGCATGAATTTGGATATCACATTCCTCTTAGGCATCTGTTGAGATAATACTGATCACAGATCAGAAAGGCTTGGTGAATTTTCCTTTCTTCTTCCTTCATCTCCTGCATGATTTTTCACTTCCTTTGACTCTGCCCTTGAAAATAGTGATGTCTCCAGGGTGTGTAGACGTGTACACTGACTTTCAGAGGTGAGTGCAAAGAAAATTCCACCACAATATTACACTCAGTTCCCAATTTAGAAGATAGGTCTTGGCCCAAAAGAGCTAGAAGTATAACTTTTAAAAATGCATTTTTAAAAAAACATGTATATTTTACATGGGATTGCTGTTGTCCATGCAAGGTTCAAACCTTTTTTTCAGTGCAGAGAAGTTACACTCATTACGAGAAGGGCTTCACAAGCAATGGTGATGCCAAGTGAGTGGAAGAAACTCTTCTTTCCTAATTATTACTCTGCAAATGAGTCAGAAAGGCCTGAGGGGTATTATTTGTTAGAGGAACAACCTGAACTCCTGACTGCTAAGGAAAGGAAAGATTTCCCTGGGGTTACCACAAGACATTCAAAGAGCCATTCTCCTTGTGGCCTTTTTCCCTTACAACCCAGACAGTCTTATGTTTACATCATCAACCATGATGAAGATTATTAATTCTCATCACAGCATAAAACAACAGGCTGGTCCCTGTCATGAGAATCTTAGCAGTGTAAGCCAAAAGGCTTCCAAAGGCCATGAGCAGATGCAGCAGCACAAAGTAGCCATGACCATGATGCAATGGTCACCTTTGAACTCTGCTGGTGCCCTGCAGAGCCTGTGATCCACCCCAGGAGCAGCTGCACTTCAGCTGAAGGACAAGAGTTGCCTATGAAACCACGACAGGCGGGCCTGGGGGTGAAACTCCCACTGACCCAATCACAGCTATTACAGCCCAGGATTCCTGATAGCGGCCATGGTGGGGTTTAGATTAATTTGCCGTCATTCCATCATTTACACTGAATGCCGTGGGTCTTTGATAAACATTTCAGGCCTTTTTCCAAACAATTTTTCCATTCGGAGCTGATGAAAACAGGCTGTCAGCACTCCCGGTAGAAACACCCTGCTCATGGCAACAGTGGCTGTCTGGCCTAGTGGTCTCCCTGGAGAAAGTCCAAGTAGGAAGGCAGTCTCAAGGCTCCATTCCTGGAGGTAATTGGGTCTGTGAGGAAGGCAACCACTGAGTCAAGAAAATTATGATGCTCTTTCCCTCTGAGGGACTTAGGGGATAACAGAGAGCGGATTTTGCCAATCTGGAGGCAGGACCAGCAAGCTTCAACCCAAAAACGAGGAGGGGAGTTACAGCAGCCCCTAGTACTGGGGAAACGGAATCATTTTTTCAGGACAACACATGGGCTGTCTTCCAGATATTGGCACTAACTGTCTTTATCTGGTGTCCTCTCCAACATCTCCCTCTCTCCCTTACAGGTCTGCTGAGAGACAACTGCTTCCTCCTGGGGAAATGTCATCCAAACAGTCCTTCTTCTGCATCCATCACCCAGAGGTAAAAGCTTGAGAGAACTCTGAACCTGGAGCCAAGCCCTGGAGTCCATCTCTCTCTGTGGGAGGTCACCAGCCCTAGAATTATGGTCATATTCTGCTTTTTGACACTGCACCAGGCTAAGGTAGGGCCCATGGGAACTGCTGGGTCCATGATCTGTACACAATTGGAAAAATACCTCTGAGGGGCAGGTGCAGGCCTCGTAAGGTATCCCAGCCTGAAGATAAGCACACTCCTTCTGTTCATTTCTGCATGCATCCTTCAAAATCTCCTATCAGTGACTCCAAAGTTTGTCCTTACAGTTGAATTCATTGTGGCATTACTAAAAGGCAAACCTTAGCTCGATCACAAAGCAGGAGGGAAAGGATGGCAATCTGTATGTTGAGTTATGAGTGTTTGGCAGTTTCTTTTTAGAGTATTTATTAGGATATTGTCCAAAGAGTCCTTCACTGTTTATGACACACCATAAATACCATCTGTCTCCCCTCACCTCCTGAAACAGTGAGCTGTTCTTTGCTGCGATGCTGTTTGCAGGTCATCTTGATAACCTGCCCCACAGGAGGAAGTGACAAAAATAGATCTCCCCGCTTAAAAAAAATCTATTTATTTCCACTAAGCACCGATATTTTGCCTCTATTGATGTAATCAAACACCACGTTGACAGCGTGTGAAAAGTCCAAAATAAAGACTCCCTTAATCTTGAAATCAGCACCTGGAAGTGTGCAATCAAGGACAGCTGAAGCAGGGAGAGAGCAGAGCTTGTATCCAATATACTGAGGCATTGTTCAAGACATCCAGCTTTGCAGAGGGCCAATGACATTGGCAGAAGATAGTTGCTATACAAGATAGTTGCTATACAGAGAGATCTGTAAATAACAGGGTTTTTTTCCTGGCTACACTCCCTTTTCCCATCTGGACTTCCACTATAGATGGACTTTGAGATCTTTTGTTGGATCCCTGTTGCTCCACACATGCTGATGTAGCTCCATTAATGTCAGAAGCATCTGCAGTGGTTGCTTAGATTAATCAGACAGTGTATAAGAAGTTCAGTGTGAGCTTCGTGAGGGTGACAATAACAGAAGTCCTGAAGTTTCTGGGGAGATATCACACATGAGCATTATATTCAAAACAACTGGAACCTGGTAGCTGTTTTTAAAATCTACTATTGTAAGCAGAGTGTGCTTGTTCATACACAGCTCACAAGCATAACTTTGATTCTAAGTTTTTATTTATATATACAGGAAAAAGTAGCCAGAGAATTCATAGATAACAACAGCTCATTTGCAGAGGTTGAAGAAACACACAGCCAGGCCAAAATGACGGGGCAAATGTTCAGGCAAAAGCCTTGAAGCAACCAAATTTTAGTTGATGGGACCACCTCCAGCACAGGGAATATTTTGAGTATGAGATGTCTATTCCTAGTTGGTACAGTGAAAAAAGCTTGAATTCACGGAAATCCTCAGCTCTCAGTGTTTCAGAACTAAGCAATTAGAGTTTGTCCCTTCCAACTTTATAACTGGTGAACCCAAGAGCCCTGGAGAACAGCACCTACCTGGGATCATATGGAAGGTCAGGAGTAGACAGTTAAAGTATCCAGTTAAAGGAGATCAGCTCTTTAATGTTTACTAATCCCAGTGGACAGCTGACAAATGAGGCTATTTAAAGAACTATTTACTGTCATTATTCCAAATTGAAGAACAAATTGTTTTGAAAAGTTCAGAATTGCTTCACAGCTGATCAGAGTTGAGGAAAAAGACAGAAAAGGTCAGATGGCATATTGTGAACTAGTTTCCCTTCTCTGCAACTGTCTAATCAACTTGGTTTAATTACAGAACACAGCCCCCTCCAAGCTGAGACTGACACATAGAAAAATCTGTAGGCAATTTGGATACAACAAAAACATAACATCTCACAAAAATCCCTGATGTCCCCATATTGTTTGCATGGGGACTAAGTTGTTCCATACACACAAGTCCTTGTTTAGATTGTTTGCTGCCATCCTCAAGAGAAGATATTGCAGTGGAAGGGGAGTATAAGCTAACACACTCTAAACCATTCCTTAGTCTCTTAGCTTCATGTCACGGTAAGTAATGAGTTTGGTGCTACATCATGGCAATGTTATGACAGAAAGCAAAACCCTTCTGACCTCGAATTAATCCTGTCTTCTCTGAGAGCTTTGTTTCAGGCTTCACTGGGGACACGTGTATGTAACTTTAGATGATATCTGAAAGCATTTCAGATGTTAGCCAAAAATGTGCTTTATATTATACTGGACTTTGCTGCTCCTTTCCATCCAAAATAATTTTGGGGAAGGTGGGTAAATCTCAGGTGGGAAATCCCTTGACATCCCCTGATTCTCAGCATAACAAACTATGAACCATTATCAAAAATGTCACTACTGCATGACCTGTGTCTGCTAAAATGTAGAAAGCTCTGTTCAGGATTATTATAGCCACTTAAACCAGAGATAGAAAGTCAAAGACAATCAGACATTGCAGGAAAGGATGGATATCTCAGATTAAACAGAAGAACAATCCTGTTTATGCCTCTGGATCACAGAAATTAGAAATTAAAGAATTCTGTGGGGTATTTAGGCAAAGCACATGTTATGAGGACATCTACAGAAAGGTTGTCATTCTGATTCATAGAAGAAAAATGTCCTGTTCCCTGTTGATCTATAGTATTTCTTCAGACCATTTAGTGTCAGACAGTTTGTGTCTATCAGCCTTCTCTTACACCTGTATTGTTTCTGTCCCTCTCAGGATGCCCGAGTCCTTTTTCCATTATCTGGCCAGTAAGTAGTTGATGATTGGTTTCTTTTTATTTTTGTTCCACCTAGTTTCAACTTTGAATCAAGATGGAGGAAACAGAGTGCTTAGGGGAGAGTTTCTTAGCATTCTACATGACAACTTGTGTTCAGTTTTCTAGGCTAAGAGATAAATTAGAAACTCCTTAAGTTTCTCCTCCCAATATTCACACACCACCTGGCAGAGAAGGAAACTAGGGGACAATGAGTTAATGCTGAGCAGCAGACTACTGGTGTAGTCTGGGGTCTCCAGGTGCAGGGCTGGAGCAGCTGAAGTGAGTAGGAAATTACCCCAGGATCCCATAAAAGAGGTGGGCCAAAGTGTTATTGTGCTTTTTTTATTTAATTGAGGGTGGAAAAGTAGTCTTGGTCTTTGGACTCTGGAAAAAAAAAAAAAAAAAGAAAACCAACCCAAATAAATCAACTGAAAAACCCCACCCATTTGATTGGGACCAAGCCCAGGCTGAAGAAAACCTTTGAACTTTGAGTCTCATGTGGGAACCCTTAAGCGTCTTCTCCGTTTGGTAGTTCTGGTAAAGTTCTGCTAAAGTGTTTCCTCAAGGATAGTGAGGGAGCAATGGGTGGCAATACAAGGAGCTGGAAGACAACTAGAAAGTCATAGTTCTACTCTTGCAGTACATATGAACACAAAAGAGAGGTTTGAGTCCCATGGCAGTAAGTTCAGGGCTAGCAAAATCCACTGAAGCTTCACGGACTGAGATTGTCTCTGGGGAACCTCTGCTTTCCGTGTTCTTTGCTGTCTTCAGATTCCTTATGGAAGAAGAGAAGTGTAAAATTCAACAAGGGGCAATTGTTTGCCGTTTTCCCCTGCTTTGAGACAGTTTCATGCATCCTCATCTCTGCTGCTTTCTTGGAACAGTTGAATTCTTGTGAGCTGTTCAAATGTTGCTCTGTTGGATGGCTTGGCCTGAAGTGTCCTGTCTTGTCCATGCAATGGTACAGCTCTGTCTCACCTCAGGCAGACAAATTAGCATCCTGCTGGCTTTCAGCTCCCTCTGCAGTCTACAGAAAGACAAACCTTTGGAGGGTTACCCAGGTCCCCAAGGCACCACCAGAAGGTCCTGGTCTCTCTCCATTGACTGAACGGGGAGCATATCTTGTCTGTGCTCCTAACCTAGGCAGCTCAGTTAGCAGCAGTAATTTAGGGGAATCATGATGAAAGGGGTGTAAATGAGCAGGGAGCAGCTGAGAGAGGAAGTGCTTCTGTCAGAGGAATGAGTGCTGAATAGGGACCAGAAAAGTAGCTACGTCTCTGTTAGGGTTTAGGAGGAGGGAAAGCGTTTCCAAATACCTTGGTTCCCTTGCTGCAAGATAAAGGGCAGAAAGAGCAGCCACCAGAGAACATGAAGTAATGGGGATAAGTAGCAGGGACTGGTACTCAGCCTCTGAGTGTTTTGTGGGACTCCAGCTTACCCCAGGAACATGAGCATGAAGGGAAAGCAATGACTGGTGTTTGTATGTTTTTCATAAACTGTTGGGGTCTGCTGGTGCAGAATGGCCTCCTCCACAGTGGGGTTGTGTATTGGGCAAACAGGCTCCCTCTGCCACTAAAGTTGACTTCTTGCACCTCTGCCCTTGCTCCCACATCCCAACAAATGAACAAGTGCTTTAGCGCAGTACAGACAAGGGCCTTCTGGAGTGTTCATGGGTGCTATTTTATGAGGGGAAATTCAAAAGTATGGTCTTGACCTTGACACCATTCAGCTACATTTTTGTCAAAAATCCTAGTCTTCATGTTTCCTCACTCCTGCTTGTGTGCTGCCTTCCTTAATTCCCTTAGCATATCCTACAGATTGGAGTATTTCCCACCCAGAACCAGTTTGTACAGTTGCTGTTTTCCGTCAGGTGGCTATTTCAGTAGCAACAGTTCCCTAGAGTCCACAAGGAGACTGACAGAAATATTAAGCATTTGTGACGGCTGATGACTTGAAAATGAATAATGATCTCAGCACAAACCATCTTTTCATCTAGTTTAGGCATTTCTCTTGCTTCCTTCACAAGGCTAGGTAAGCAGGTCATAAAATGGAATGCAATTTGGCTTTGTTTTTAGGGGTTTTTCCCCATGTTTGTGTTTGAGGTGAAATTTTTACTGTTTAGCATTCAGAAGGTCAGTTACACTAATTCCTTTCCACTGTTCTATTTCCATCCCTTCCTGAGGTATCTCACGTGATCCAAAAAAATGCATGACATGAATCAAGCAGCACAGAAGGAGCTAACCAAAGGAGAGTGAAAAATTATTAGGTAATCTGAAGGTGGCAAATAGGCAAGTTTATGGTGAAACTGGAGGGAAAAAAAGTCTTTCTGGGCCAGTAGAGGGCATTTCTCCAGGCTGGGGGACAAGGAATTTTGCTATGTCCCAGGGAGGAAAGTTTTGTTCTTTGCCTGCTGTTCTGGTTTTTTTGAGTTGGTTTTTTTTTTTTTTTTTAACCTTGTGGTTACAATGGAGGATTTGAATTCGTGGCACTTGTCATCCTTACATCTTCCTTCAGGAATTAAACACACTAAAAAAATCTTTATTTCATTTCACTGGCACAGCAGTGATCCAAGAGCTTTCTGGCAGTCCTCCTCGCTGTCTCTGATGTTTCTGTGGTCAAAAGCAACAACCAGCAGCACTCACAGGTAAGCAGATCTCAGTATTCCTGGATCAGGATTTCATTAAGGAGTGCCATGGCTCATTGCATGGGTGTCTCTCACCTCTTTTTTTATTTGAAGCAGAACAGTCAAGAGAAACAGCCAGCAAGCTAATCACCACCACAGCCTATTGGGAAGATAGGAATAATTATTTAAACCAGTCTTGAATTACTCATTGGCATGCATCTAATTAACAAATTCCGATTATTCCTGTAACTATTGTGCAACAATTAGTGGGTGTTAAATTGAGCTCTTCTGCCTGCAATTTCAATGGTGTAATTTTGCCAAGATGTCTTTGTTTTGCCTGCAGTGCCTGGTGCCACTGAGAATAGACTAAAGGTGGTCAGAGATTTTTGACTAAATTTACTTTTGCTAAAAAGTGTCATTCCTTCAAAGCCTGGGACATTTTTGCAGGGAAGACAAAGCAATTTCCAGCAAGATTTTTCTCTGGCCAGATTTCTGATCTCAGACCTGCTGGTCACTTCAGACAAGAGAGGAGGAGACATCTGAATCAAAGCACAGAGCTGAAAACAGATGTTCTGACACAAATATGCCTCACATGCATATTGGGGCTTTTTTGTTTTGTTTTGTTGTTTAATGCTTCTCCTGCTCCAGGCATTTTTATTTAAAAAAAAAAAAATCAAAACCTTCAAAGATTTCACAAAGCTGAGTTGTCTTCCTCTGGCAATGCAAATGCCTGCCCTGGGGTGCAGAAATGTTCCTCAGGCTGGGAGAAGGAGCAAACCCCACGGAGACTGCAGGGCTCTTGCTTCACACTACTGCACACAGAGCCAAAGGCATTCCAAGGCTTTGAAGCCATGACAATCAATAGGGGGGCAACAGGTCTCTTCTAGAAACAAATCCTGAGGAATTGGAATGCTGCAAGATGCTGCTCAGTCCCTGCTATGTTCAGTTTTCAGCAGTCACCTTCCTCCTGCAGGCTGGTGGTGGCCTGGGCAGCTCTTTCTCTTGACTGGGACACCTAGATGTGCTTCTGAACCTGGAAGTAACAGCGTCACTTACCAAAAAGGAGCTGATATGTGGCTCTTTTTCTGTATGCTAGGCTTTTGTTGTTCTATTTAAGAGTCAGTATCTTAGCTCCTGTTTCCTACAGGGACTCCCAGAGCCAGGCCTGACTGCAAGCCAGATCCCAAAGCAAGGACTGAGCTGTGGCTGGAGGTATTTCACTCCAGATGACAGCATTAGGGCTACTGGAGGCTCTACCCATGCTACAGTTCAAGATGTAGCTCTTTCCACAAGAGTGAGCTCTCTAACATTGGGAGATCAACTAAATAAATAAATCAACAAACAAAACAAAAAAACCAAAGTCCTAGAACCAGTTGTATTTTGCGCAGACCCCATCCTGTCATTGATCAGTGTCTGCCAACATGAGGCTGCCACCTTCTCACCCACACATACCCCTGATTTTGCCAATGATGGGCTTAGCCCCTTCTGGGAAGGACAAGAACCACCTCCCTCACCACTTCCCTGAGGTGATCCCCTTTAGTAATAAGTTTCCATTTTGGCTAGGTCTGAGCCTAACCTGCTTTGCATGATATCATGCTGTTCCTATATAAATTATCACTAAGAGATCTCCGCTGCTCCTAGGGCCTTATTTTTCTCCAGTATGTCCTATGGCGTTTGTCAGACATTTAGGATACTTGTTACTTTTCTCTTTGACCATCCTCACTCTCTTCCATTTGCTTTTTATGTCTCTGCTATAAATAAAATCTCCCTGAGATATCCAAAGCATTGCTTAAAAAAGAGGTGGGGGGAGCTTGCTGTGGGGAATGGGCCATTATAGAAAAGGCCAGGTGCTTGGCATGTCCCCAGCTTGTGAAGGTGGGAGCTGTCACGAGTCTGAAAAATATCAGTGTGGGAGTTATAAATAAGCTTTAAAGCCAGGGGTTTAGAAAGTCATCTTTAAATGCTGCATAATTTATAGCCTGCTGCAAAGAGGAGAGTATGTGAGCTCTGGAAGCCAAGCTAACCCATTCTTTGTTCCCTCCATTGTTGGACTATTCTTATACATGTGGTGAGGTGTATGGTGAACATCCAAAATTCAGGATTTTAATCATCAGTGCCTCCTTCCTAAGGTTTACCTGGGTCACTGTGGATGGCTTTCTTTCAGCTCCTGGTTGAACCAGAAATAAATACGATTGGTCTCATACTGCAAAAAAACCAAAAAGGAGTTGTGAGTAGGGATGCTGCACTCAGGTAGGGTAGTGTTGAGAGATAGCAAGAAACTCAGCAATAACGCTCTGTGATTTTTACAAGTGATTTACTTTCTCATTGACTCAACTCCTCCTCTTTAAAGCAGGGATTATCCTAAAAGGTTGAGACTTCTTTTCAATAGCAGCTACAAAATGTTTTGCTCTTCTCTCACAGAACAAAGCCACACCAGAAGCAGGGGGTAAGGGCCTGCCCAAAGGAGGGCCAGAATAGCTGCCAAGCTGGCATTTACAGCAATCATTTCATCCAGCCCTGGAAGTGCAGCTACTTCTAGGATGTAATATAACAGCTGTCCTTTTGCCATCCAACAATAATAAACAACGGGAAGCAGAACAGGCTTTCAAGGCAGCTGAGTCTCCTGAGAGGATCTAGCCCACCACATTATCACTTATCCTCCTTTTCCCCAGCTGGAAACAAGTCTGGAAACCATGAGACCTAAAACTAAATAAAATAAAATTAATTTATGGCGTCAGAGCTTTAGTATTAAGAGTGAATATCTGTGCTGCTGGTGCATTCTCTGAAAAGTGCTCCAGTGTCTGTCCCACTGCCCATTTCACCATCTTGGGCTTGTTTCTGTGCTGTTGTAGAAGGACCAGTGCCACCTCTCTGATCTGTTTCACCTTGTTTCTCCACAGACATCTGCATCCAAGCCTTGACTTGTTCAGAGTCTGCTGAGCTGGTGAGATTTAGCAAGATCTTGCCGCCCAAAGTGCCGTGGCTTGAGGCTATAGATTTAAGCAGAAGCATTAAGCACCCTGCTCTTTAACTCATTTCTAATCCATTTATTTAAACTTCAGAGTGGTTTTAAAGCACAAGAATCAAAGGCAAGAGCAATTTAGAGTTTTCCAGAGCAGTTCTGTGATCTGACCTCGGCACATATCCTGGCTGCCTTTAAAAGTCCACCAGCATAAAAGCACAGTTTGTGACAAAGCATCTGGAAGGATTAAAAACTTTCTGGGATGGAATATGCTTCTGTAAAGGACCTCTTTCCTATCTCAAGTCAGTTGCCAAAAAAAGATCTTTCCTCAGGGGGCTTCTAACCCGCCTGAGGGATTTAGAGAAGAATTGCTGAGAAGAGCATATAGCGATTTGATTAAGGGATAAATGTGAAAGGGAGTGGGAGGGGGCCTAGGGGATGGAAGGGAGAAACAGGATTAAAAAGAAAATAAAAGAAGTGAGAAGTAACTGAGCTGTGTAAGGCAAGGTTTGTGGAAGTCAAGACTTTGGGGCTGTTTTATCTCCTAGTACACATGACACCCTTCAGCAGTGCAAAAATCTAAAACCAAGGGGGTCTCAGGGAAGGTAGGAACAGGAAGGATAGGGCTGCTGAAAACAGAGAAAAACAGAAGGGCAAGGGGATTTTGAAGTAGTGTTTCAAGCCCTAGTGTGAGCTGCTCACACTGCCTGCCTGCTTATGTCTCCTCCTTGGACAATGCTTGGGAAATCGTTACCTGATCCCTCCCACCTTGTTTTACAAAGGCAATCTGGGTCAATTAATCCCTGCTTCATTTCTTCTCATTCTGTCTGGATAGTCACTATGAAGTAAATGGTAACCAATCTCCGTGCCCATGGAGTCAGTCTGTCTTCTTATTTCCTTATTCATTAAAGCAGACACCTTAGAAAGGCTGGAAAATATTACCAAAGCCCAGGAGACTCGATTTTCAGAATAAGGAACCAGTATTTCAGCCTCTGAGGCGACGTGAGTCTGGGACACAAGGCAGAGATGAGTATGAAAACAGGCCCTTCTGCTGAGGAGCAAGCAGTCCCTGGACATGCTGCTGTTTTCTTGGTTTGTCTGCGGTTTCTGTTGTTGGGGTTGTGGGATGTTCATTTGTTTCTTCTTTTTTCTCTTCACTTTCTGCTCTCTCACCCCTGCACCCTTAGTTGGCCTGACGTTAAAAACTGATGTGAAATAAAGAAACTGCCTGCTAAGATGGCTTCTTCCCTCTTCATGATCCCCTTCTGCATGCCAACTCTCCCACTGTGTTATTACAAGTGTATTTCTGTGCACCACCGTGCTAGGTGCTGTACAGATTCTAACTAAAAAAGAAAAAAGAAAGGAAGAAATACTGGACAAACAAACAATTTGTTCATGTAGTACTTCTGATGCCTGGATTCCCACTGATTTGTGTCTGATGGTTAATGAAGACCTCCGTTTGAAACCTTTCCTGTTCTCAGGACTCTAATTTAAACATATGAACTTGGGCTACCATGTATCTCTCTGTATCTCTCTCCGGGTGCTTATTTTTGTTTATATCTCAGAAAAATCTCTTAGAACTCTATCACTTGGCCAACAAATTTGACAGTTGTTTGGAGAAGAACACACTGGCACACACGAATACCGCCAATACAAGTGCTCAAGCCTAGTTTCTTTTAGGAAACTGAGGAAGAAGATCCTTCCCAAGGAGAATAAGTCCTCCCAAAGAAATTGTTACCTCACAGCCAAACAAGCTGCAAGATTTTGGTGCTCTTGTGGTCTGAGCTGAGAGACCTGAGTCAATGCAGATGGGCAGGCAGGGAAGCTCAGCTGAACAGTCAGACTATATTGAGCTTGGTTCAATCATTGCCAAGAGGCTCTTGAACTACTTTTTCTCCTATGGTTATACTGCTTGCCAGTTATTGAGGCTTGGAAGGCATCTACCCTACATCTCTGCTGGGGTCAGAAGGTTTTAGGTCAGCTTGTTTAGGCATGAACTGGAATAGGGAGGGTATTTCACTCCATTGGATGGATGCCACAGTTCAGCTTCCTTGTGCTGGTTTGCATTTTGGAGAGGACATACACACTGCAATCCCATGGCGGCTGTGTCTTTGGAAGTCACACCTCAAGTAGCTTTATTCCTGAGGGAAAAATCAGCAGGATGTAAGGAGTTTCAGCTGGCAACTCAGGCTCTAAGAGTGGGTCAGAAAGTTTGACAGATATTCTGCACTGCAGGATCCTGATAAGCGTGATTCAGTTTCAGGTCTGTTCAGCTTGAACTGCAGTCCTGCCTTTAGTTGCAAGGCAGTTGTATCCTCAGGGATGGAGGATTTTGGTGCCTTTCAGTGACAACTGTGCTGGATTAGATGCCCCTCTGGGTTCAGTGGCTGAACCAAAAAAGAGAAAAATGCTGAACAGTTGTAAGGACATAGATGTAGTAGAGGGATAAGTCAATGACCAAGAAAATGTGCTTTGTGGTGAGAAAGGCTCCACTGAGAGTCCCTAAAACACAGGGAATTTTTTTTTTTTTTTTTAAGTGTTGATATCTCAATGGGGAAGAGATTTGGAGTGGACACCACAAGGCACAGGTTTTTTCTTTCCTCCAAGAACAAACTGTAGAGGGATGTCTAATTGGTCTTGCCCATCTCATGTTCTTCTCCACTCATGGCTGGTTGGTGTGTTTCTAAAGCAGCTGTGGTTATCACATAGGGCAGTTCGCTTCAAACAGCAGTTTGCTTCAAACAGGCTTTTTGTATCACAAGAAGATGTAAACAGACAACCCATGTCAGACTGGATCCTTCTATTCCATAGCATCATTGCTGACAGTGGCTAATAGTAGATGCCAAGGGAAAAAATTATGAACAGGGTAAATAGGGACTGTTTTGTTCTCCCACCAGCCTGAAGCTTCTGGACTTCCAGAGATGGAAATAAGGGTTTTCTATTTAACTAGCTATCAGTACTTTTATTCTGGCTGCCCCTTCAAGTTCCTGACTTAGCACAGTTTGAAAATTCTGCAGGGATGATCTATCTTATGAATATTACCTCATATTAAAAAAATCAAGATTTCAAGATCTCTGGTTGTATCTCACAAGGAAAAAAAATTGACTACACAAATCCCTCCCTTTCACTTATATCTAGCATGTCCATCGCTGATGAATTTAATCATCAGCCATCAGAAAACAACAAAATACCAAAAACTTAGAGGATACTAGAGGCATAATTGTATATTTATGCTTTCTTATGATTTGGCTGCATTCCCACCCTTTTCCCTAATTTATGCTATCAAGGTCATGCTTTGCTTTCTTCTGGGTGAAAAGCTTTCAGAATGCCTAACATTATCCTTCCACCTTCTCTTTTGTGAGTCATGAGACTAAATCCCTTGAGAATAAACTTTCAGGGAACAATAAAAACATTTATTTTAGGGGGAAGAATTAAAGAAAACTTTATCACTTTTATCACTCTTGGAATAATGCCTACGTCTTAGAAACAGGCCTGAGCACATTACAATTTTTGGAAAAGTTTTGTTTCAGGTGATTGGTTATTGTAGGGAACTTTTCATCTTGACACTAACACTCAACACAATCTGACCTGTTTTGATTTCTTTTCTCAATATAGAAACACAGAAAGAAAGAGAGAAGTATCTTCCGTTAGTACCACATATAATGACCCAAAAGCAGGTCACTACTCACCAGGGTGGAAAATACACCCTAATACAGTTCCAGCCCAGGGAGGCTGAAATGACACAGTGCAGGTGTAATTGAAAAGGTCTACAGAACCTATAATCTCTTGTGAAGATTTCCCAGGGCGCTGCCTTCATTTGTCAGTTCCCAAGCTTACCTGGAAACCAGGTGAAAAGTCCAAGGAAGGATCACTTACTAGTAAAGGCTTCCTCAACATTTTCCCTCCCTCCTTCCCATGGCAAGCTCATTTTCATTTAACATTTGCTGACTTAGCCAATTTGTCTCTATTGTCTGTCTGTTGTTTGGCTAATTCACCTATGGAAAATGGACGGTATCAGATGCTGTTCAACAGAAACCTGAAACTGAGCATAAGTGAAAGGTGAGTATTGTATCTCTTTGCAATTTACAGACACAAATCCCTCTCCCTTCCTTTCTCTCTTGATCACTCTTGTCTTGTTGAGGACTTGCAGTGTTAACTGTTCATGCTCAAGACCTGCTCAGCTCTTGAAATAGGTAATTTAACAAGGTCTTTCTGGGGCAAGAGAAGGGAGAAAGTCAGAGACAACAAGATCTAAGAGGAACTAACTCATTATGAGTTTTTATAATACGAAGAAAGTCACTATCTCATTCTTCATGCTGACTTTTGCCAGAACCACCATACACTTGGCCTTTAACACAAATATATTGACTTGTCTACTGCTAGTTTTTGGCTGCTCCTGCCTTATGTGATTTAACATTGCTTGGCAATTCATAAGCCAGTCAAAGCCTGAACCTCACATGATAGGCTTCCCTGACCTCTTCTGTGGTCCAAGTCAAATGGTCTGATTGGTCCCAAACAATGTGTGGTTCTCACTCTCAATTTTTTAGGGTTCCTGAAAGAATTCTCTTAATAGAAACTCAGTCCTTGGGATTTCTCAAACCCTGACTGGATAAATCTGGGCTGAAAACTGCTGGGTTTTTATTATTATTATTATTAATATTATTGTGGTTTTGTTTTCTTTTCCCATGAAAAATGTTGAGATTTCACCAAACAATGAAAATCTTTGGCCAAGAGCCCTCCATTTCAGTTCAGAAATGCTGCCCCGTGGGAGTTGTAGCTGGTATGCTTTGTGTCCCTGTTGTTCCCTGTGAGCTGACATTCCTGGCTGGCCCACATCTCTCATGGTGTGGCATGGTCCCCTCTCTTGCTGAGACAATGCCATGCTCCGTGGAAGCCGTGTCACCATGGTGCTCTGTGAGAAATGCACTTCACATGGTGAGCCCAGTGTTGGAGCAGGATGGGGTCACAAAGCTCAGTGTGACAGGTCTAGGAGACACTGTCCAAAGATTTCCCAGCTGAACCTCCAGGCCTCCTGCCACACTCTGAAGCCTTGTTCAGAAGTTGGTCGTAACTTAACACAAAACCACTTGGCTTTTTTTCTTTTTTTTTTTTTTTTTTGAAAGGCAATTTTCCACTGAAAAATATTCTGATGGAAAATTTCAAGCAGCCCTCAGAGGATGCTCTTTCCAAAACCCTTTACATTGTAATTTACCAACTTAATCTCACTTTTGTTGGATTTCTTTTCTGTTCGCTCTGCTTAATCTCTGATAACAGAGGAAGAGCTCCCTTTCACACAAGTGGGAGATCAGGGTAAGCTGAAGCCATACATTGCTAAAGACATATGGAAGAGTTTGTACCTTTCCAAATGGACAGATTTACAAGGTGAGCTCTCATAAGTCCCTAAAGAGAGGAAGATATTTCCCTGTCTTTTCCACGTACTAAAAACGAAACAAAAATCCTTTCAGATCTAAATCCAGCAAATAAAGAACCTCTCTCTTTTTTATCTTTCCAAAGAGTTTTGAACCTCAGTATCCCATTCAAGTTGTTTGTTTCTTTCTTTCTTTTTAACTCATTTCAGGCTGGTGAAAGGTGCCAAACTGTCTGAGCCACAGATCTCCCTAGATATATTTTTGGGGTTTTTTTTTTTTGGAATTTTTTTGGGTGTTTTTTTAGGACAGAAGCAAAAGAAAAGTTCCATGCTGTTGCTAAAGACTCCCAACTGACTGGACTGCTCACATGATTTCAAAAAGTTTACTTTTGCAGTTAACATCTACCCTACTAGCTCAGTGAGGCAGTTTGCCTGTTCACCTAGGCTAATAAGACATTCCTCCTTCCTAGACTATAAAGCAGCAGCTTCCACTGTCTCTCCAATGTTTCTAAGCAAAGCTGGGCTAAAAGGAGTGACCCAGAGGTTAAAAACAGGGCTTTTAGCAGGGCACAGAGCTACGTGGTATCCCACAGATTTTTTCTTTCTGTTCTTTTTTCTCTTGTTTTTCCCCAAGTCCCCAAGTTGCGTATATTCTTTTGTCTGAAGTGACACTGCAGCAACTGCTAATTGCCCAGTGGCAATTTTTTTTTTTTTTTTTTTTTTGTGTGTGTGGATATGCTCTAAATCAGCTGCATTTCAGCCTAGAAAGGGGGGTAGGGGGCATGTTTATATACTTGAGGGTGGGAAAATGCAGTAGACAGCATATTCTGTTCCAGGATAGCTGTATAGTTCATCTCCAGATCCCAGGTTCCCCCATTAAAACCTACCCCCTGCCCCAGGGAACAGCCTGGCAAGCTCTTCTGACCCGACAGCACTGGCAGCTGTTTGGCAGCTTCTGAAGTGGATCCAATCTGGTATGAGTTTGCTACACTTTCATTTTGTCTACATCTTCCAAACAAATAACCGAGTCCAGAATCCCAAGCTGTGTTTTGCAATGGAAATGCTTCAACGTCTGGGAATTGCTTCTGCTGCAGGGAAAATATAGAGTGCTGTTAACTGTTTAAAGGTTCAGAGAAGAAGGGAAGGCAGTCAGACATTTATGGGCCAAACACTTGCTTTTGGGGCTCCCTAGTGAATGCCAGGTGGTAAGGGGACCTGGGGAACCTGAGGGAGCCTCCAGTTATCTGTCTTTCTCAGTCAGTGCCCTCAAAATTCTTGGACCAGCATTTCTCTCTTAATGTACCATCTTTTCCATAAATCTTCTTTTACTATCAGACTTCTTAATTGGAAACACTATGCCTTTACTGTTCAGTACAGTGCCATTGAATAACTGTGAGTCCCATTCTCCAGCCTTGTGGATGATCAACACAAACTGAGAGTTATCTTGGCTTTCAGACAGACACAGCTTCTTGCATTTAACACCGCTGGACTTGATGTGAGGAGCAGCAGAAAGGAGAACTCAGCAGAGTTCAAGTCCACATTGCTTGGTGATGTACACAGATGTCTTTCTGTTCTTGACATTCCTGTTTAATCTAAGGCAAGAGAGTTAATTAAAAAACAGCTGATATAAACCTTCACTTGAAGCTGGAAAACAGTGGGAGAAATTTCGTTGTCGGAAGGCCAGGTTTTCATTTTTGTTTGTGTAGTGCTTAAGAGAAGAAAAAGTAGAGGAGAGGAAATTCTTATCATTCATTCAGAGATCTCTAGAGCTTTTGATTCCCTTTGCAACAACCTGAGAGAATCCATATGATTTGACTTCATGGATTAGTTGGATTATAGTGCAATGTATATGTGAATAGACAGTCTCAAAACCTTGCCATGCAAATATGGTTGCCTTATTTTACAGCTGGAGCATGGGAAGGAGAAGAGACTGGGCATCTTGCCCCAATCCATGTAAGAAATCAGCAATAACACCAGGCAGGGAATCCCTACACTTGATTTATTCCCACTACTGCTCTGCAGACCCATCCCTTCTCAACAGAACACTTCTTTCTAAAACTCAATTAAAAGAAAGAAAATACAATTATTTTTTGCAACTTCTCTTTAGAATTTCTTCCACCTTCCCATGAGAAATCCTAACTGGATAGTTAAAAAGCAAGTCCATCAAAAGTTCTGATTTATTGAATTGCACATATCTTGATAACAGAGGTAATCATAGTCCATTTCATCTCACATTCCTTCCTTACATTACTCCAGAGAAGCAATAGAGGGGATTATTCAAAGTCATGTAAATCCCTGAGGAAGGCATGGCAGTTCAGGCTATTTCTATCTTTGAACAAAAATTTGCCCAAATACAGAAGGCTGACATCTCAGCTCAATCCAGCATCTTTACTTTTCCTTCTAGACTGTTTTATTCAACTTTCCAGCTGCTCTGACTCAGGTCAATGATTTGCCAAAGGTCAAAAGCTGAGTCAGGATCTTGGAAAACCCACAATACTGCTGGCTCCCAGCTCAACTTAGACCATACAAGCCCTCTAGGTCAAACCCCTCCTCAATCTCTCCTGTCCCAGAAAAAAAAAACCTGCTTTCTTTCTTCTTGGAAGAGGCAATAACTCTTCCAAGCCCCTAACTGAGCAGGATAGACACAGCTGCACTGGAACACACCTATGCTTTTTCTAGCCAAGTACCTTGCAAGTATCTTGAGAATGGCTGATGTCAGGTAAATTCAAAAGAAAAAAATTATCTTAACCAGCTCATTTGCAAGGCACCTAATCCCTAAGGCATTAGCAGCTTGATTCTCCTTTCATTCACAGCTCACTCCAGAGCACTGCCCTACCCCAAGCTACAAGCAACCCCCAGAAATTCTTTCTGATTCAGAATTGCAACGCTTCTCTGACAACAGCCCTGGCAGGCAGAGGCCTGAGTCACATTTACCTCCTTTTTTGGGCACCCCTCTCCCTCCATCTTTGCTGCAGCTTTGTCCTGGTCGCAGTGCAGAGCATCCTGCAGCTCCATCACAGTTCTGGCCCAAGTTCATCCCAGCTGGTGGTGGGATGGCACTGGCTCACAGCCCAAGGACTGACAGAATTTGGATGCAGCACATCTGACATGGTACTGACAACCCCATTTCAATTAATCATGTTAAGTGTTCTCTGCAGCCCATTGTAGAGGTTGTGCATTACACTGCAGATGTAATCAGTGGAGTCAGCAGAGACCTGGGCATGAATCACCACATCCAAAAGTAACTGTCTACAATCATACAGCTTAATTGATCAGAAAGTGTGAATTTCTCCTCCCAAATGAGGCTGGACATACAAGTTCAGATGGCATTCTTCACATCACGAACAGCGAGTAGCTAAGCTAGTCCTTTACTGCATCCAGCAAACTAAGGAACTGAAAAGCTTTTTCTCATGCAAAATCCTCTTTTCCTCCTCTTCCATTTGCCTTCACATATCTGACGCTGTCTGGGAGATCTCAGTCAAGGCTTACCCATTTCTAACTCTCACCTCACAGCAACTGCTCTACTTGTTCACAGAACAATGACCACGTTATCTTAATTTTCTTCACCTATAAGACAATTCCAGAACCAGTGTAAGCCATCTCAAGTGCAGAGGTGGGACCATCCCTCTCAGCAGAAGAGCACTTTCCCAGATACAAACCCTACCTAAGTAACCCAGGCTCACTCACAGTTTCTTTGAAACCCTTGGTAGGAGGAGGAAGAAGAACTAAAATAAGCCCCAGCCAAGCTGAAGGGGTATGTGATGGTGATGTTTCAGCAAGAGACACCAGGATATCAAGAGTTCCTGCTATCATTTTAGTTTGAAATATTTTGAGAGTAAACCATAACACAAAACAGAGGGAAAAGGTGGCAAAGCAAGTAACTCCCTCCATACAATTTTTGGGTCTCTGTTGTGTCCAGTCATTGGAGAATGATTTTGCATTTTTTACACAAATGCAGGCAGCCATGACTCCTTAATGGGCACACTAGTACCCCTGACTGACTGTCCGGGAGCTTTGTGTAGTCTTTGGGATGATCATAATAGAGGGTACTGCCCATCAGGCAAGGAATTTCATAAAGAAGACCAGAACACTAATTAGCTATTTTAGCATGTTCAAAATTATATCCTTCCTACTTTTACATTTGCTTTCCCTACGGAGCTCTCAGAATGTGTGACAAAGTTATCAGGATCTTATTGTCAGGGGAGAATCTTGGCGGGGAAACTGAGGCATGGGCTTAGCAGGGTATGCTCTACTTCACAGGTTGGTGTCAGAGCCAGGAAGACTCCAGCTCCTCCCACCCTTGTGGGTAGAAATAGTCAATATTTCCTGAGAGGTTCCTCCATGGCATGACTCCAAATGGAATCCTCACAGCAAAGTTGGACTCCTACCCCAAAATAAGTGCTGATACCCTCAACGGAGTCTGTAATTATTCTCTTTGCTGCCTGGCTGCCCTCTCTCCTGCCTTCCCTCCGGGCCTGGACACCTGTGTTGAACCGTGATTGCCTCCTCGTTTATGGCAAACAAGTCTGGATTATCCCACTGTATATTTTTAAGGCATTTTGAAAAAATCTGTTTTCTTTTTTCTCTCATTTTTGCTTTGCTGTGTTTTTAATTGGATCCACTGCCCTTCCTCCCCTGCTTGTTAATGCTTTTCTTCAGGGAAGCAAGTTTTTAACAGCCCTGCAAATACTCACTTCTCTTGGCCAAGTCAAGTCCATTTCTTGGGGATAACCTGTCTCTGACCTACTTTTAAGTTATTCAACAAATGTTCTGCTTTCAGCTCAGCCTACTACTGTTCAAATCCATACCATTCAGCCACCATTTGTTCACTTGCAGGAGAGCAGAGGAGAGTCACACTTGGCAGCTGGTCTCTTCAGGAAGGCAAGGTGCTTCCCTGGAGGGAGATCACCCACCCACCCACCCATCCCAACAGTACCTGCATTCAGAGGTGGCTCTCGCTGGGGCTCAGTTCTCCTTTCATGCCTCCATACAAAGCCTTCTCTGCAGGGACTCAAGCCTAGGGCCAGGCACTGGTGTCAAGGATTTCATCCTTTTCAGTTTCTCCGGTACCGTTTGCTTCGAGGAACATTCCTGTGGTTCCTGCCAGGCTCCTTTCCAGGGGAAAAGATTCAGGTGGCTTTGTTCCCTTTGTCTTTGCCAAACGTTTACATTCCTGCTGTCACCGAGGTGTCACAGGAGGGAGCACTGGCAGGAGGCCATGGCCTCTGCACCCTGGCTATAGCTACATGGCACTGGGCATAGAGCAGCCAAGGAAGGACAAATTCTCATGGCTTTCACTGGGAGACACAGCAAACACATTTTATACTGATGACTGCGTGCTGAGTAGCAACACTGCCCAGCCCAAAGGTAGAGGATTCTTTGACTCATTAACAATGGTAGTAATTAACTAAATTTCCCATCTATCTTCCAGCTGAAGTGTCAGAACCTTTCATTCACCTCGGGCTCCACTGATTAGGATATATTTAGTGGCTCTGTCCATGCTTCTCCAAGACAGGGTTGCTGCAGAAGAACACACAACACCTTCCACCTCACACACCTCTTCAGGAAAATGGACAGACATGCTCAGCAAGTCCCCCTTAGGCAGCTTACTGTTCTTACCATGGGAACAGAAAGGCAAATTTATGCCCCATATCCCCTAGTACCAAGATGGTCTTGGTGTGTCTTTGCCTTTTGCAGTTGGACAACAGAGGTCCAAGCTGGACATCTTTGAAGTTTCAAGAATAGGTTTCATGGTCTCATTCAAATTTCTGAACTAACCCACTGCTACAAGCACAGTGATTTAAGGCACAGTGGGAGACAGTAAACAAGGGAAGAAAAAAACCACCACAGGTTATACATGTGATCAGCAGCCTCAGGAGCTTTCCATCCATTGCAACCAGATCTGCAAGGAGCACTTCCAGGCCTCCATAACTTTGCCTTGCCTGTCAGATCAAGAAAAAGTGGTTGCTATGACACCACAAACCATATTTCTCAGGCTGAGATGTGCCAGAATTTCAAACAGATGTGGCAGTGCAAACAAGAAGCCCCCTTGGGAGCCTGCCAGGAGGCTCAGACAATGCAACAGCATCCACATATGGTTGGAAGCCATGCCGAGCCAGCCCAGCAATAATGGCCCGTGCATGTATTTTCTGGCCTGCCTTGCAGCTGAGCCCCGAGCAACTCAGCAAACAGTGGGACTGGAAAGCTTTGAAAGAAAACTGCTGAGTAGGGAACTCTGCTGAAATAGCACCTGCCTTTTTTTTTTTTTTTTTTTAATCTGCCTCTCTTCCTTTCTTTCTTTCTTTCTTTCTCTCTCTCTCTCTAATTTCTTTTTTTTTTCCTTTCTCTTTTCTTTTTTTCATTTAGGGCCACGTTTATAGCTTTTTTTGCTGCTTGGAAAGGCTAACCCCAGGTCTGTTTGGCATTTGCTCTTGGCCTGAGCCTTCACATGAAGATCTTCTGTAAATAGGCTAATGTTCGTTTCATTTCCAATCTGAAAGCAAGAAGGGATCCTTCTGTTTCACTTATGCTTTCTTCTCGGGCTGTAACAGAGAGGGCTGGAGTGGGGCAGGAGGGGGGATTTGGCTGGAAACAGCACTGACCAGATTGGAGAGGTTCTGCGGGAACAGGTTGACTTTGTCAAACCATTTGCCTGAAAGCAAAGGTTTCCCAGGGAAATATGCCAGCTCATCTTTCACAGCAAAAGGTCAGAAACCCACTTCCAGCAAATTTGGACATTTTGAGGTTTCACTCAGAAGTGGAATGAATTATTTTTATTAGAAGTGGGTTTTTCAAAGAGAGGGAATATCTCTCCTTAAACTATGAGACTAAGAAAAACCAATCCACTTTGGGGCTCAGCAGCCTTTCTTGGGGTCTGAAATGAGTGTGCACCATTTTCAGCTGCTCACAGGTGGGGAACACTTGTTCTTCACTTACCGTCTCCATGTCAGCTGTTTAGGCAATTTGAGGAAAGAGCAACCAGCCTCTGGGGAACAAAGGGAAGGGATATTAGTGAAGAGAGAGGGGCCAAGGTAATAGTGTGAGACAAAGGGAGGTACAGGTAGATGAAGATATGTGTGTCTGTCAAATCACATAGTTTTTATCTCCAGTTTTAGAATACTTTTTTTTTCCAAAATTTTAATTATTCTTTTGATCTGCTACAGTTCTAGAACAGTCCTGGGTGTGGAAATCCTGGTCTGTAGCTCCCAATCTACACTGGGATGGGAAAACAACAAGTTTGCTGCTCTGGGAGATGGTAGGAAAATGCTGGCATAAGAACAATCAGTCAAGAATATTTTTTCTTCTTTTTCTAAAGGCTAGAGAAGCCTGAATGGACCCCACAAGAGGTGTTAAAGCAACTAGAATTACCCTCAGTTTTATCCCCATTGCAGTTTTCTATTGATCATTGCGTTAAGCTGAATTAAGTGGTACATGGAAATATCTTGACCCTAAATCTTCTCCATTCCCAGTCCTTGTATTACCTTCTGTGGGAGTTTGGTGTCAGGGCAAAGATGAATTTAGCTCTGCTATAATATCACTTGAACAATTTATGTGACAAAGTGAAAAAGAACTGTTCACTTGTTTTGTTCTGCTGCTGAAGGTGCACAGAGGAAAAGAGCATTTGTATTTGAACAGAGAGGGAGATGAATACCTGGCAAGAGCTGGAAAAGAAAGATCCTCTTTGCTGTCATGTGTTTAGGTCCCCAGGCAATTCTGGACACCAAGCTCCCTCCTGAATTCCAGAGAGTTGATGGGCTAATGTAGTCACTGGATCTCTGATTATTTCATTGAGGAAGAACTCATGAGAACAATCCATGGATTATAGACCTGTTCTTGGCATTTTTGCAGGTGTGTGGGCAGCTGAGGACAGGACAAAGGAGGATGGAATAGTGCATGGTTGTGAGAGATCAAATCTCAATAGGAGGGTCAGTCTGGGGAAGCTCAAAGGAGCTGCTTGAAATTTTTTACATTTTATACACTTCCCATGAGAAGTTCTTTTGACATTGAATGCTGAGGATGCCAGAAGCAGGGAAGAGGATGATTCACTGAGGCTGGTGCCTATTAAACACCAAAGTCTATAGGGCAGCCTTTTCAGCTAGTACTTTAAGGAGCTCATTAATAGGAATTGGGAGGTCCCAGCTAACAGGATGGTTAGCACTGTAACTTTATTATATTCTTTCCCCAGGCAATTTGCCACTGACCACAGAACAAGAGCCTGCTCAGCTGGGTGGACATTTGACAAAATGCTTGGGAACCTACTGGTTTGCCACCGGCACAGGCAAGTGGGGGAGCAAAATGACTGTCAGTGGGCTATACTCAGTCTAAGAGACACTTTTCTGCAGTGTTCTTTCAGAAACAAATTCATCAAAATGAGAACTAAAACACTGGGGAAACTCAAGCTGGATTCCTCCACTGCTGTCTGACCCCGATGAGCTCGCAGGAGAGAGATTTCACTACTGAGAACAGGAGACAGTGAGTGACAGGTCTCACAAAGAGCAGTTTGAAATTCTCTCCTAGGAAATAAATATCATGTTTACCAGAGCTGTCAGCACCCAGTGCCCAGCTTTGCACACCTGCAGATGACTTCCTCCCGGATTTGATTCCCGTCCCTCTCTCTTTCTTTAGATGAGCAAGGTAGGAAGGGTGTAATTTATTGTATCTATTTATTTATTTATTTGTCTATTTATTTGGCTTACTCCACGTAAATCAATTCCTCCTTTGCCGTCCTGGCAGGGTGTCAGGGAGCAGGAGGATGCGTGGGAGCGGAGGCTCCTGAATGGTTGCACACAACTCCCTGACTCTTTACTGGCACAGAAAAATGGTTTCCCAGCACTGGGTTTCCATACTGCTCTGCTGGAAGAAACAGAGCCGGGCATGCTCTCTCTAGGCCTGATCTTATCTAAAATCGCTCCCATCGCTGTATTGCGTAGATATGGAGTGGCTGTGGAGAGCCCTGCTTTGGCAGCCTTCAGCAAGATGTATGGGAGCTCTGATTTTCACATACCCTGCAGCACCTTTTGTCTTCTTCACATCTTTTTTTCCTCCCTTTGATCCAGGAGAGACAGAGCTTCTTCCTTTATTCCCTTGCTAGGTTTCAGGCCCTAAAGGATTTATGATCATTGAGTCATGATCATACAGAATTTGATTCAAAGTCAGAGACCTCTTCTTCTGCCTGCCTTCTTCAAGAAATAACCTTCCAACCTGAACCTGACCCAGGGGAGGAAAAATGACACAACCAGTATCAGGGCATAATCTGAAATTGCCTGGCAGGGAAGAAGATAATTTGTGTGAGAATAACATAATGGCTTCTAAGCCCAACAGGCAATTACCCACCAGTGGTACTCATGGTGGACCAGAGCCAGAATGTGGACTCAGAGCTGGATCAGAACCCACCTCTACCTTCACTAAAGTGAAACCACTGCTTATTCTAAGTCTGGCCCCCCCACTAGCAGCAGGCCTGTGTGAGTTCTGCAGTAGTGTTCAACCTGAGTAACCTTTCTCTAGAGCTATATCGTTCTTTCTTTGAGATCAAGCAATTAGCATGTGTCAGTTAAGAATGTCTCTTTTACCTCAGCATGGCAAGAGGCAGGTGCCAGCAGCATCCCTCAGGAAAGCCACTGGTCTGGGAGAGACAGAAGAGTGGAAAAAAGCTGCCTGGGATACATGCTCTTTGTATGGGTGCTCCACATTTTTTCTGTTCCTTCAGCAGTTTTCCTGATGGCCTCTGCCTGCCAGCCTCACAGTCAAGCTTCATGAGCCATTGGCTTGGTGGCCCAGAGAGGAATCCATAGGGCACACATCAGCAGAGCTTTCTGATCAGCTGGAGGAAGCACGGCAGGATTTTCCCCACATCCTTTTATTCAGTTCTGTAGAGCAGTTGAGCAGCAGAGCAGAGCTGCAGCATCCAGCAAGGCCGTGCTGGCTCAGCCAGGCAATCTCTGGCCGTTTCTGAATAAGGGTCTTGTGGCTTAGCTGAGGCAATGACAGGTTTCAGCCATGATCCTGCCCCTTCCTAGCAAACCTACCTTCTGAATAGCAAATTGGCAGATACGCCAGGTTGGCTGGACCCCAGGCCTTCCTGGATCCCTTCCCTGACTTCTCATCATGCGTGTTTTAAATTACTGTTTAAATCAAAGATGTCAGTGATTCAGGCCAAAGGGCTTTGCTGAGAGGTAATCTCATACTTTTTTCTCTGGCATCCTTCCTTGTGCTGATCCCAGCACTGAAGGCTTGGGGATCGTGAGGGGGCTGGAGGGGCTGCCTTTCCATGCAGCACAGAGCACACAGCCCACTTCTTTGGAGGACCAAAACATTTTTCTAATATTTCTTGCTATAGGAAGGACATGAAACTAACCCTACATGCCAGATATTTCCTGGTTTTTGACACATTGCACGCTGTAGCTTTTAGGCTTGTTTGCTTTTTGTTTGTTTGTTTGTTTGTTCTTTTCCAAAAGAGTTCCATGGAACAGGGTTCAGGGTGGGTATATGCAAATGTGTGGGCGCTGTATGGACTATGAGAGCAAATTTAGTTTGCAGTATTTGGCTTCAGTGACCCAGCTGCTCTGTTGTTCCTCTCCCTGGGAATGAGGTCACCTCCTGGCGCCCTGGCTGCACCCATGCCCCACCAGCAGCCTCAGCATGAGCTGAACATTACTTTCAAACTCACTGCAGACTAGAAGGAACCTTTTAGAGGATTGCCCAGCTCCACTAAACTTGGACTGTAGGACCTCAAAATGAGGGAGAAGGAATCTAATATCTGCTGCCAAACTCTGCAGGAGAGGGAAACTCCCTTCTAAGCACAGTGGATATTAATGTGTACTCCCTCCCCTATGACAGCATATCCCACTAGGGACACTACCTATACCATTGGTTGTATCTGAATGCAGAGGAATGGCCTCTCCTGTTATAGCCTCTACTGTTTTGGAAGGTATTTCAACAATTATCTGCAGTACTGAATTCCCTAGCTTAGACAGAAACGGAAATGTATTTCCTTCTCTGTCACCTTTAATTGCATTGCACCTCCCCTTCATTTCTCATCCCCAGAAATGCTAACGGGATGCCTCTGGTGGCATGCCTGGCATAGTGGATTGGTATTACATTCTGGTCCAGGTTCAAGCAGGGGCTAGCTGAGTATGATTTGGGGGAGGGGAGTGAAGAGTGTACATTGAGTCAAGCTGTACATTGGCCCTTAGTTTATGGATTAATTTCAAGTGTATAAATCAATACTTGCTCTGCCACAGCTCTGCCTTGTCTTCAGCTTTGCCCCAAGTTCTCTATTGGGGTTTATTTCTGCTTTACCCTCCTCTTGAGTTCTTCCTTTTGTCTCTGCCTTATTGCATGTCTCTCTACTCCAGCCTCTTCAATTCTGCTGGAATTTTGTTAAGAGTCTTTTTAACAAAAGCCCAATAAAATAAGATCATGGCTTTATAAAGTGCACAAACATGAAAAAGTCAAAGCTGTAAATGCATGTCCATCTGAAAAAAAAACTCAGCACACAGAACAATACTCTCAGGCTCCCGGAGTTAGTCTGAAGGGCACAAACCACTTTTATTTCCACCCCTGGCAAAATCTTCAATCTCAGCATCTCAGTAACAATCTCTGTATCCCTTCTGAAGGGAATGTTTCTCCCAACCCCCAACTTGGCTCTAACACAGCACTCTTACTTTCCAGATTTCTATCCTCACCAGTCCCTGCCAGGGATTTGTGTCCAGATCAATCTTCTCTTGCACTTCTTTTTTTCTGTCCTAAGGCCTGAACAGCTGCATCTCATTCTGAGGACCAGAAAAGTCCCCAGTGGGTGGGAAGGATGTCTCTTCGTTGTGATCTAACCTACTGCTGTCTTTTGACACCTGATTGCTTCTCTTCCACTTTCTAAATGCTGAATCCCGAAGGATCTAGCCTTGTACTGCAGTCATGTTCTGTTCTTGCCCTGTTTTACAGACTGGACATCACTGACTTAAAATTTATAATCCAGCGTTTAAAATTTTTGAAAAAAAAATTATATATAGATATGTAAGTATAGGTCTCGGTTCCTTAATACTTTCTTTATTAAAAAAATAATATAAATATTGTCAAGCCCTTGTCTCATATATGTTTCAGTGATCAGCCTATGCTTTCTGTAGCCTCCTTGGAACTTCCATGGAAATATTCTGGTTAAAATCAACAACTCACTGGTTCTATGATATTTCTGTGAATAGATATTGACCAAAGTTTCTTGCAAGTCTGATTTTTAATGACATGTACTTAGACATGCATCTGGGACATCAGCAATCTTAAAAAACGGTCTGGGATTCTCTCTTTCAGCTAGAAGTACAATGGGAGGGGATGTTTATGTCAGAGGTATATCTGCCTTTCCTGAATTTCTAAATCAGTTACCCCCATCAAAAATAAAATCACAGCCACCCCCACTCTCCAACAAAGATTTAGTAACAAAGCACTTTTAGACAGATGTAGTAATAATACAAATTCTATTACTAAGGATTTATCTGTGTACCAAAACAGGCATTACCCATCATTCTCTGGAATTAAAACTAAGCATTACATACAACTTGACACAATTTTTGAAGATTTCAAGTTTGGAGCCAGAGAGCTGAGGAAAACTAGACCACAAAGTCCAAACACCTCCCAGTTTGAGAGAAGGCTGGAAAGAGGTAGGAACACGCAGTCACATTATTTTTAATGAATTTTTCCTAGGTAAGGACATTGTCTCCTTTGTGCAGCAGACTATGAGTGACTTGGGAAGTCAATTCCAGTTTATCCACTATTTTTCTCATTTAGTCTACGATGTTTCTCAGATTAGGTTGTTGGTACTTTCTTCTTTCAAGAGCTATCCCCACACAGACCTCCTAGCACTTACATGCAGAAGGGAAGAGCCTGATTTCAGTTTTATGCTCAGAAGAAAGCCAGAGTACCAAATAAATACAAAGTTGGTGAGAAAATGTTGCTTTTTAGATTTGACACCTGACTGAAGCACACCAAAACAACAGGGGGATTTTGTTCTTATATCAGGTCTTTTGTCCTATCAGTGTTTCTCAGTTTCTTGGAATGGGAACTTCCAATATTTGAGAGAAATACAGACTCCCCATTTAGTTCTTTTCATCTCTGCTGGGTTGGCCATTTAGTGCCAATGGGCAAAGGGATATGCTCTCTTTCTGTCCCCCTGGGATATCCATTCCCTGAGAGAAGAGACCTGGCCAAGAGAAAACCATGGAGACTTTGAGCAGGGTAGAGTTTTATTTCCAGGGCTCACATCAATTCATTCAGCTGCACTGTGAAATCTGTCTGGGAGAAGATCCCTGCAGAAATGTCTTTATACATGGAGAGTATCAATGTCCAGTTTCTGCCTGACCACCTTTTTCTGGATGACCTGGTACCTTCAGCTCCTTGTGCCACTAGTCTTTGGGCCCTTTTCATGTCTTTTTCTCTAACGAAAGAAGATAAAAAATGATGTTATAACTAATGAAACCAGAGGTTATAATTAATGAAAGAGTAGAAATTAAATCTGTGGGAGGCAGGGGCAACTTCATGTAAAAAATGTCTAGGTGATGATAAGCTCCACAGTCCAGAGGTAACCTCAGAGCTTCTGCAACAACTTTCCTCCAAAATAACAAGACTTGAAAACTACACTATATTAGCACGAGTTAGTCCCTATTTTAAGGTGCTTCCTCTCCCTTCAAAAACACAAACAACCCACACCTTCATAACTTGATGAGTTGTGTTTGTGGGGGAGAAGTTCAGGTTTTATTCTGTCCCACCTCTATTTGAAGGGTTCAGCCATGGGTTAACCTCCATGCCCTGTAACATTTCAGAGCAATCAGGGAAGACAGACAGATGGAAACACCGGGGGATGGAGGGAAGCTGATTTATATGCAGCTGAAACACAGCCGTGGGGCTGCTGCCAAGCCATATAGATGTGGTGGCAACACAAACAGAGACACGCAGAACAGCCTGTGCAAATATAAACACTGCCACACGTGATGAGGGTTCACCAAGTTCATGCAAACACCAGGGAAGGAAAAGAAAAAAGATACTTAACTGGGGAGGCAAGTGTAAAGATTATGTCAGGCACAGGAGCTCTGTTAAACAAGAAAACAAAAAGAAAAGGCCTCTTCTCTTGTTCTAAAGAAAATCACAGATAATAGGAATTTGCAACAGATTTAAAGGACACAGGCTGTCTTCTTGTGTCATCAGGAGGTATTCTTAACACTCCTGTCAATAACAGTTTTTATCAGTGACCAGTTTTCCTCTCCTGTCTAGATCTGGTGGCTGGTAGTTCTTTAAATCATGTGTCTCAGATCAATCATTATGTTTGTTTCTCTGTCCCTTCAGGATTGTTTCCAAATGTTGGAGGCTCATTACCGAAAGCTGGCCTGGCACTGGCCACTGCAGTGAACTGGCATTTCTTTTCTAGCTTTCCCACGTGAATCTACACCAAGCTCAGCAGAGACTAGAAGTCATCGTCCTGCTACAAGAGGCCTGCATGGACCAAATTTGTGGAGCTGAGTATAGTCCCTAGAGGTTGTGAATTGCATGGTAGAAACCACTGAAGTAATTATTGCTGACTGCTATCCTAGGACAGAAGGGACATGGAAACTAAATACTCAGCCATAGCTGAGGACATCTCCTCCACCACCACGAAGTCCTCCTGGCCACATATGTAATAACAAACCGTGCTCTTGCTTTGGGGTATTGTGTTGCAGAGATGCCAGTGAAGCATTTTTTAGCAGCATCGAACTGCAGAAAATATTGTATTCCAGATAATTTGTTTTCCAAGATAGTATGCCTTTCTTTGACAGAAAAATCAATTCCAGCACTTCTTCTTCTGCACATGTCCCTTCTTCTCATATCCCAATGTCCCTCTAACGCCTGCCTCTTTGCTGCCATCCTTTGGCAGCCTCCAGGTAGAAAAAGGGCAGAGAGTCACTGGCTGCCATCGGTGAAACCTTCAAATATCCCCATCAAAAGCTAAGCACTCAACAAACAGAGCTGTGGTGTCTTACCAAGGGCCCAAAGGGACACCGCAATTTCCTCTGGGCTGAGAGATTAGATGGTTGGAGTGCAGGACTGCAAGCCAGAAGGCTCCCGTCCAAGCCCAGCCACTGACTCAAAGTCCATAACCACCTACAGGCCTTTGCCAAATACAGCTGTAAGCAGAAATTATATCCATGAGAGTGATGAGACACAGTGTCCTCTTGTTTATTGCTGTCCATAATATTGACCTGAACAGACCACATGGCTAGCTGGAATTAGTTGAGATATCCTTGAAGAAAGGGCCTTCCCATCGTACCCATAGCTACAGAGACACTCTTGGCTATTAGCACCCTCTGTTCACCCACAGAAGTCAGCTCCAAGAATACTGAGATTACTGAGTGTGTGAGCCTTGCCCTTTCCACAGGGTGAATCTCCCCTGAAAACAGAAAAAAAAAAAGGGTGATGAGATTATGAAACTGAAATTCCACCTATTTTGTATACTATAGTTTCTTGTTTCAATGGAATGTTTATATCCATATGGGGTTAGCTCGATACTCACCATTTGCATTCTGTTTTCCAGATGGATGAGGCTGTGCTGGAATCTCTCATGTGCTAATCAACCCACCTGCAATAATATATAAACACATTCTATTTCAAGATCTCAATCTATCATGGTGCTTTCCTTCAGACTCTTAATTTCTTGATAGTTCTTTCCTTTTTCTTTGGTGTCTTAATCTCTCCAAGTCTTTCCCAACAATTGTTAGACACCATTGTTAACTCATCTACAAGATGACTGTGCCTTTTGCTCTCCAGACAGATTGAGAAATGGAAATGAGGTGACTATTGCTTTTTGCATCATATTTTTGATAAGGAGATGGAGTGAACTCTAAAATATAGCAGCATGAAGGTCATTTGTCTTTTCAAAAATGCATCACGATGCCTCCACATCTGTTTACATTCTCCAGTTCTACATCTCTTCTCCATGGGGACTGAACAACTCTGTTTGGTCTCACATTGAAGTCTGGACATTTGTTCTGACTCCTTGTGAAGGCTGTACAATCCAAAGCACAGTCCTTTTGGATGCCTCCCCATTCCAACAAAATCACATTTCACTCTTTTTTTTTTTTTTTTACATTTATTAAGTGCTCTCCATAGTGTGAAGAAGGTTCAGTTGACAGCCCTGGAAATGGAGGTTCTCTGCTTAGACACAGTAGATGTAATATATTACCACTCCACCCACTGGAAATGAGACTTCATCTTGGAACCTCAGCAAAAAGAAGCAAATTAAGTTCACTCTCCATGACCAAAAGTTATCACTTCTGCTGTCACAATATATAAAAGTGGCAGTTTTGAAGAAAAGACAGATCTGGGCAAATCTTGCTTACCCTCATTGGATTAGATCACAGAATCATAGAATCAGTTCCGTTAGAAAGACTTTTAGATGCCTGCTAACCCCTGTGCAAAAATCTTTCTATCCCTTGAGGTGATGCCAGCAAACCTAATGTCATGTAAACTGACTCATGATCAAAAGCCCCAAAATTATGCTGGTTACACGGGGCTCAGAGCCAGGTATTGATCTGCTGGGTCTTCCAGTTTCTTCTTTCATCATTCCCTCCAACTGGAACTATACAGAATACAAGTTATGTTCCTGATCTCTTAGCCCAAGTCATCCCAAGATCCCGATTCTCTCTTAATATCATCTATTCATCCTCTTCCATTGATAATCAGTTCCAAAAACTCACATTTCACCAAGTTTTCTTGGTTCCAGACAGAAAATCTGCCAGCAATTAATCAGATTTGCTTCCAAATTAATCACCTGCGTCAACCTCAGTGTATGCAGTACTTTGAAGAACTGGAAGGCCAATCTGAATCCATATTTCTCCTGGTTACCTTGTGCATGCCCCTCAGTTCCTGCCATTCCCCAGCTCAGCTGAAATTTATAGCCAAGCCAAGACCGCCAGGATGCACTAGGCACATGGGAGGGCCAGTAGTGAGCCTGGAAGCAATCATGGCCTCAAATAATTAAAATTTAAATTTAAAAAAAGTAAAATAAATTAAGAAAGAGGATCGACTGCTGTATAAAGCTTTTTCTCACTTTCAGCCATCTCCTTCATATTTTGCTCTCAAATTAAGGAATGCACTATGAATATATCTATCTTTAAAGCTCCTCTTCTTTATAACATAGAAGGCAGTCTCAGCACTTGTTAGATCTCTGAGATCTCCAGGCACCTGATAGTTACATTTCATAGTTCTCACTGTTCAGTGTGTCCATTCATTTTTTTCTGTCCCTTCTCTTTACAAGGATTATCTTTTTCCTTACGAATTTTATTGAATTATTTAACGTTGGCTTATGAAAGAACTTCATTAACACCAATTAATATAAATAAACCAAACCATTTTAAATGTAATGCATGTATTCTCTGTCTCACTTTCAAAGACAGAAGATCCATTCTGTGGAAAAGCTAAGGCTGAGAAAATGTCCTTTCAAGAATCAGATGGGGCAGATCAGGCTGGGAAACAGCTACAAGTGATTCCCTCTATTTTTAAAAGGCACTAGCATTAGAACTGACACTATAGTTAGATAAAAGGAGGCCTTTGATTGCCCACATCACTTCTCTTATTTTAGAATTGTATCACATATATAAACCATAAAAGAAAACGAAATCTGAAGGAGGACTCTGAGCAGTCCTCTTCCTGCTGCATAACTTCTAAAATCCATTGGATCTACTTCTCTCTCCCTCCCAGAATCATTGTTTCAGTAATCAGAAAAGAGTGAGGATGGTTGTGTGGTATTTACAGCTGTCAGTAATTTCACAAGCTGTTGTAAACATCCCTGTCACTTAAAGCATGTCGAGAAGCGTGTTGAGAATATATACATAATATATATATAATATAAAGTGTGTTGAGAATATATTGACCATATACTGTCACGGTCAGTGCCATTTTAGTAGAAGTGAAATTGTATATAAGACTCCATGGCTGACTGATAGATTGGTTTCCTTCATAAAAACAGAAATACTTTAATGATAACATGTTTTATGAGCCTAGCTGTTAGCCTTGGGGGTTTCATCACACTGTAACCTTCCAGTTCTTTCCCTCTGGAATGAATTGAAGGTGGCTGGACCACTAATTTATTACAAAGACAGGTGCTGGAGCAACAGAAAAGAAGGCAAGAAAGCAAGAAAGCAAGAAAGAAAGAAAGGAAGGAAGAAAGAAAGCACAAGCAAGATGGAGAGACTGACAAACTTCACTACAAGACAGCTTTGCCTGGGCTGTAATTTGTTTGTATGCCAGATGTCCGTACAGTTCAGGCTGACAGCATTACAGAGGGAGGGAAGTTCAACATTGCCTGAAGCCAAAAAGAAGAAAATTTTAAAAAATTAAAACGACTTTGCTGTTTATTTCCTTCACCAGTGAAAACTGGGTCCCTCCAGATACATAGCTGACCATCCCATGCACTAACACATTCCCCGGAAAACATGTGATTGAAGTCCTCCTCTCTGGCCAGACCAGCTGAAAAAATGGATTTTAATGCAGTAGGGTGAGGGAATTGTAAAATGCACCTCTCTAATTAGTTTATGAGTTTGAGAGTGAAATACTTGGGTGAAGAAATGTCATGATGTCACTTCTGTGATATTTGAACAGGCTTATTTATATTCCTCACCTTATATCTTTTCCTCTTGCACCCATCTTCCTTTCCTCACCTCTCACTCTCCCCCCACCACCCCTGTTTCTCTCTTGCCAAGTCCGTCACATACCCGGGGTCAAACAGACAGTTCTGCAGATGGGTTGATGATACTGCAAACACTCAGTATGAGATGTTTCTGTCTGGCCTACAGATGGGAGACTCATAAACACTTGATACACCCAGTCCCCCATTACTGGTTTAACAGCTTTTCTACTGGAAAGCCAAGAGCTTCCCCAGGCAATGCAGGGAGTTGCCATATGTTCGGAATACTAATAGTTCCTCTAAAAACTCATGTGTTTTCAGGCTAACAGAAGAACTGAAATTCTTTTCTTCTTAGTATGTTTTCAGTCATTGCAAAAGGATCCATCTGGATGGGCCCTTGTGTGGGTATTGGCAGGCCCTGTCAACTGGATGTGTGTGAGCTTGAATGATGCTTTTTGTCTTAAGTCATAGTGGCTGATTGCATTTAAAATATTCTTCTTCAGGATCTTCTGTCCCTGATGTTACCACGCCACAGCTCACCAGAGACACCACCACTTCATCTGCCTGATTCAGAGCACAGTGTTTCTGAGAGGTGCATGTATCCCTGCAAGTAGGAAAAAGAGGTTGTTCCATACCTCCAGAGAGCCACTCTGTCCTACACACAGCAATGGAGCTCTTTGAAAGCAGAATGTCCTGGAGTAGTACATAATTAGGAGCCTCCTTTTTTCCTGTGAGATACCAAGTTTGATCTTAAGACATCCACATCTGTCGGAAAGTCCCAGGAGATTCTTCCATGTGTGAGGCCCAGAAGTGTTCAAGTATCCTGCTGGAAGAATAGTCTTGAATTCCTTTGGCTAACCTGAAATTAAGAGGGTCAAACAATGATCAGGTGCTGTGAGGAGCAGTGAACACGATAAAACACTCCTTTATCTACCCTACTTTTTCATGAAGTACTAGGAAGAGAACACCCTGCCTCTGTCTGACGGCACCCCAAGGACTGAGGGCTTAAGTGAAGACCACATCAGTCTGTGACAATGAATGATTCCAGTCTGCATTTAGTAGGAAAAATCTCATTAGCCTTGGTTGTCTGGCTGAGTAACTGAAGAGAATTTGCATTCTTCTTCCTGAATCCCTTTTGTGGTTTGAGATTGACAGAACATCCTTCTTTCCACACCAGAAATACTTAAGTAGTGTTGTTCTGTACCACCTTCAGTACTGGCTATAGTCATATTTTTTTGTATATTATATATGGAAATCCCTGAGGAAACTGTAAAAAGTTCAGCAGACCTCGGTGAAAGCAAACTGGCTTCTCAGTGAGACAGAAATGAGGTGTGCTGAGAAAAGAACACCTCTAAAGGGAAATTCAGAGAGCTGTTCCCTGAGCCTTGTGCCAAATTCCTTTGTAGCCTCAAGGCCTTGGTGTACAACAGAGACTACATCACTCTTAGGAAGAGGCTAGAAAACATGACTGAAAGTGCTAAAATGCCATTGTGTACACACCCTCTCTCCCTGACCTCAAACATAGTTTGAATCACCAGCTCTCAAAAGATGTATAATACAAACAAGAAAGATCTAGAGCAGAAACATGGAAGGATTTCCTTATATAAAAGACTTAGAAAGAAACCCTCTCATTTAGATCACTGACAAATAAAATACAAGAAAGGAATACAAAACTATGACTGAAATGCATCTAGTGCCCTCATCACATTCCAGAATGAGGGATTTCACCTCTTTCTGAAGCACGTTTGGCTTGAAATATGCAAGCTGCTCTTGTGACATCTTCATGTGAGCACCTTGGATTACTCACAAGGTTTACATTCTGGCACCCTGCCTCAGGATGTTGCTGAGTCAATTCCCCAGAGAGCAGAACTGCAAGAGGACAGGACTGCCCTGTTCATGGCAGTGGGGCTCTGTGGAGAGCAAATCAACTGTTGTGATATCCAATCTCATCAACTCATTCATACAACCTTTATTCTTAGAGCCATAGTTAGTTCAAACCAGAGACTATTATTCCTTCAGATGAATTCAATCTCTGTGACATTGGAACCAGCCTGTGGATGCTGGGGATGCCTCTCTGTCCTTCCCTCAAGAGCATTTTAGACAAAGGATAAAGTTCTCTATAGCTGTGCTACATTAAGCAAACTAACAGCCCTCAGTTGCTCCAGCCCCCACAGTGGTCCCCATCACTGACATGATGAACAATTTCCAGAGAAAATGAGGGTTTGTAATCAGAAGAAGCTGATATTTGCTGTAGAACTTATACAAAAGCCATTTGTGGTGAGATATTTGTATATTGAAGCTGCCTTTAAAAATCTTAGTTTCATAGAAGGCTTTGTCATCTCCAAAAAAAATACTGACACATTTACATTAGAACCAGAATTCTTGGAAAATGTTTTAGTCTTCTGTTAGCTGCAAATGAAAGAAGAAAAAGTCCACATTGGTAATTCTTTTGTCAACAATACAGCACAAAGGCCTTGGTGTCCTCTGAAGTCTTGTGTAGTACTTACTATTACTCACATGGTAGAAAACAACTTTTCTATCTTCTTAAATGGAGTACAGAAGAATATTTATGTAATGAATCAGACAGAGAAGGCTGGAAGGGCTCATTCTTACCTACACTGATGTTCATCCCACCAGCTTTAGCCATTTGTAAACAAGATGCTTAAATTAAATAGGTGTCTAGATTATTCTGTTCCTGAAGAAAGGTAGACATTTTCAAGCAAGAACAGCCTCAATATTTGGGACAGGCTGGGATAAATATTCCTTAGAGATACACATCTTTCCCCACTGCCTAAATTGGGATCTATACAGCGTGCTATAACAAATACTAAACACCAGACAGTTTAAATCTAGTGGAGATAAACCACATCTTGAGACTGCTCCTCCAATATAACATTAACCAGACCAGACACTGGATGAACTCCTTCATTTTATCCTGTTTCTTTAACTTTCTGGGTCATTCTCTCTCTGGTAAAGCTGTGCCAGACACTAATGGGACAGCAGAGGGATTTTGCCTGCCTATCACTGTGTTGGTAGATCTAGTTGTTTCGTGTCACCACAACAGCAGCCTTCTCCCCTTTCTACATTTGTCCCTTTTGCATTCGGGTTGAGTTCTGGGGACTTTCCCATCCTGTGTCACTTCATCTGGTCACAAAGCCACAACCCTGTCACAGCCTTGTTTGCCAAATGTGTTGCATAAGGTTCAGCTTTGTGGGTTTCCTCCGGAACAAGAAGAATACAAAGATCTTCTGTGGCAACAGAAACAACAATTTTCTCTCTCAGGGTGCACTAGACATAGGCTTTGGCCTCTTTATTTCCAAGTGAAAACAGAGTTTAAACTTGAGCAGGATTCTGGAACAGGAGGAAGGTGCTCAGAAATGCCTGAAAGTACTAAAAGGAAATCATTTTAGTACTAAGTTCTGAGCTAAGAGCCAGGGGATGCCTGGAGATACTGCCAGCAGTCTCTTCTAGCTGCCACTCCAATAACATCACAGATGAGGTGCTCCTGACCTTGCTTGGTGCAGGTCATGTTTTCCACCATCCAACACCTAAAATCCCTGCTGTGTCCCCTGACTGCTCTCCCTGTACTTTTGGCAATCCCAGTGGTGACTCTTCATGGCAGTGCCAGGTCCAATATATGAGCCAGGGTTAGCTTATTAATTTGTGTCTTGTCCCACACCTGCTGTGAAGCAGGAGGCTCTAGATTAGACACAGGGGTCTGGACACTGGACACATCTAGTCTGATGAGAGCAGAGTACCAAAAAGGCACTGAGGCAGTACAGTCACCCACTGCATGCAGCCTACAGCAGGAAACAGCCTTAGCTGTATGCACTTTGCACATGAGGAACCAAGTGAGAGCATTTAGCTCTCATAATCAGTGTGGAAACTTCCCCCATGTGTTTAAGCAACAATGTTCTGCGGACAACATCTTGGCTTATCATCGAGCACATTTCTCCCCCTCATTCTGTTAATGGCAATCAAGAGGGAAATATTTGGTATTCTCCATGAACACTCAGGCTGTTCCAAGAAGGGCATACTTAAGGTCTGTGGCCTATCCCAGGCATTGTTCAGCTTAAGGCAGCTGCCAACAAGCTAGAAAATTGTATGAGAGCATTTGGCAGCTGAGCTGGGTCTGACCACATGTACATCTGGCCCTGCAACCTGGGGAAAGTAAGAACAGGACAAATAGATATGCCTT
Organism: Petroica traversi; assembly: GCA_025920805.1. Lineage (NCBI taxonomy): Eukaryota > Metazoa > Chordata > Aves > Passeriformes > Petroicidae > Petroica > Petroica traversi. Next base: position 5,721,752 of record JAHLSL010000067.1, read on the forward strand.
TTCCCCCATGTTATCTATACATGTAACCCGCTGCAAATTTATCAACCCTGGTGAATTTCTGCTTCATTAACTCATCCAGAGTTCCCTGAAAGCTCAGCTCCATCTATGACATTCTCTAGCCATGCATCTGACAGATAACTACATGCCACAGGAGGAACTGACTACTTTGTCTGATCCTAACATGGCCCTCCCAGCTCCACTTGGTGTGCACCTCACAGGTGTCTTCCTCTGTCCTCCTGCATCCTCAGGGATGGCTCAGCACCAGTACTGCTGACATATGGTAGCTGTGACCAGTGAGCAGGAATCCGTGCAGTGAAAGAGTTAAAGTTTAGCTCCTTGTCCATCCTGCTCCAGTGCTCCAGCCCCTCTTTTGCAGAGTTAATACTCCCCACACGGTGTGTACCAGACAGGTATTTGAGACAAGATAGCGATCAGCTGATGCATTTCGGAGCTGCAGACTGGCTGGGAGTGCTGCTCCCTGAGCTCTCCTCGAGTCCACCAGGAGAAAAGCCACTGAGCGTGAAGGAAGGAGACGGCTCAGCGTGTCGGAGCATAACGTCTGGTCCTGCTCTGCTAGGCACCAGTGAGGAGGAAGTAAAAACACTTTCTTCAGGCTTTCCTAAATCAAAAGTGTGTGCATAGCTGAGACTGGGGAAGAACTCGTCCCCTGCCAACAAATACTTACACACACAATTGTTTCTTCCATCCATATCTCCTCAGGGCAACTGAGTTTCTGGTTGAGCCCAGTGCTGAGTCACTGAGGTATAAATTCAATGAATATAAAAACCTTCCTCTGTGACAGCAATCCAAGAAAGCACAAATGAGCAGAAGAGATGGAAAGAAATAAGAAAGCTAGGAATGTATCAGGGCTGACAGCCCCAGAGAAAGTCCTACAGAAGGTATCTCAGCACCTTCTCTCTGCAACAGCTTGCCCCTGCAGAATCAGAGCCATCCCTTTCCTGCAATCCCCACAACAACAAATCCAAAATATTAATGCTTGTTCCAGAGAGATGCCAAGGAGCCCTCCTGCTTAAATCAGGAGACTGCAGAGAGCTTTACACCTGGCAAAGGATGAGGTCTTTCGAGTCTTGGAAGGGAGATCCCACTTAATGGCTGGAGGTGAATGACAGCCATCTGAGCCCTTGGCCCATGCTGTGAAGGGTGGCAGGGCTGCTGTCTGAACTGCTCTGGCCAATTTTTACAATGGCACCATTATCCATCAGCCATCTGGCAGGCGTAGCCTTTATTTTTTCTGCATCCAGCCCTGTGTTGGCAGATGTTAGGTGGAAAGGAAGGTTGGCAGGGGGACATTTGACATCTTGTTCCTTCTCCCCTTTGCTAACATTCCTTTGGCTTGTAAGTCTGACAAACCAGTGATGGGAGAAGATTGTTATCATAAAAGTTCTTTGCAAGGACACAGTTTTTCATTTCTTTTAAGACTTCAATGGCAACATACAAGCACATTTCCTAGGAAACAGCAAGGAAAAGCCTGACTGGAAAAGCAACTAGGGAAAATCCTGGGTTTTTGTCCATAAGAAGGTAGGAATGTCACATCCTCCAAAATGTCTTTGAGGACCACTGATGTTCTTGGTTATTAAAAAAACTCTTGCAAATGTCAAGGGCAATGCAGGGGGTGTAGAGCAGAGGGAAGGCAGAGGGAGGATGAAGGTCTTCAACAAATTACTGTCACACAGGTTTCACAACCAGAGTGCTGACAGGGGCTGACCTGCTCCACAGACTCATTTCCTGGAAGAAAAGAGCGCATCCTCCCCAAATATGGCTTGACTGCCTCAGCTGAAGATGCTGTTATTCATTACTTCAAGACTCAAAGCAGGGACTGAGGTCTCATTGTTCTCGGCACTGTATTAACAGAACAAGGACAAGACGGGCTCTGGTAACCAAACCCAGCAGGACAGGGGCTCCCTCGCACCCAGCCCCTCCACTGGGTGGTCTCAGCAGAGCTTGTGCTCTTCTAGGGAGACTGGCCTTGAGTGGCCAACTATTCTTGGAGTGGCTCAGGACTGAAAGTGAAGACAGAAGTAAAAACCAGCAGGCAGAGGAGCTGCCCAAGGCACTTGCCTGCACCACAGAGCAGTGCTCCTCTCCAAACGGGCTCGGTGGCTTCTGCCAAGGGCAGACTCATCGAGAAACTTGTCCAAAGACAGCGTGTCTCGCTCTCTGAGTTTAACGTGATGCCTTTTGGTCTCTGCAATTCCCCTAGCACCTCTCAAAGACTCATGGATTTGATTTTGGCAGTTGTTCAGTGGGCCACATGTTCAGCTGATCTGGATGATGTGATTGTTTTTGGGAGGACTTTCCAGGAACATTAAAATTGCCTGGAGGATGTGTGTAGCTGGCTGGAGCAAGCTGGTCTGAAAGCAGAAACCCATCCAAGTGTGACGAGTTACGGTCCCAGGTGCAGTCGGTTGGTCCTATCGTGTCCTCAGCAGGGTGTGCCTCCACCTCCAGCCAGGACAGACACCCTGGGCACACACAACCCCTGGGAACAGCAACTGAAAGGAGACACTATGGCCCTGCATGAGCTGTGTGAGCCTGACTTTGCTCCCTATTAACCACTGAAAGAGAAGGAGCAGGGCTCCGCTTTTGGACTCGGGAAAGGAAGGCAGGCTGTGTACCTGCTGGAGCAGTTTCAGAGAGGTGGCACAGAGCTGCACACCCAGCATTCAAAAGAGCCCAGAGGAAAAAAATATGAGGATATTTATTTTTTACTTAGCTGATGGTGAGGAAAATAAAGTGTTGCTCTTTGGAGTGAGATGCAGGGCTCTTTTCCAGCAGAACGATTTTGAGCCTGAAACTCAGCCCAAGGATCTGTCATGAGTAATGGTTGGGTGTCACATTGGCTACCGGCAACCAGAGGCACTGAGACCCCTGGTCTGGCAGGAGCACGTTCGGATCAGACACTGCTCCTTGCAGCAGAGACTAAAGTAGATAATGCAACACAGAGATTTCCACTGTCATATTTATCTGATAACACACCAAAAATAGGTCTCCCTGTCAGGACACTTCTTTTGTCCTCAGGAAAATTAAAAAGCAGACAGTACTACACCAGCTTCTCTAGCCAAATCGAAAGACAACTATTAAAACCTTCACATTTGACTTGCGAGATTTAAAACAACCAGCCAGTATAGAATTTTTAAGTGAGGAGATCTGAGTAAAATGAGCACAGTCCCAACTGCCTGATCCTTTACCCCACAGTCAACTCCTTCCTTCAGTAGTCTTTTTCTCAGAAAGCTGCCTCCTGTCCATCTCTCAGCACCCCCCTACAGAACTGTTCACCTGACCACCTCACGGGCCTTTCAGCAAGGAATACTGAGCTCACATGGGGATTCCTTTCACAGGAGTCTTTAGTAATGCAAACCTTCTCACACAAACACTCAAAACTTCCTTGGAGCCTTGTCACATTTCTTCCATATTTGTAATGGACTGATTGTCCATCAAATCCATGTGTCCAAGATCATGTAGTAGGAATCCTGGAGTGTGTGTGAAAGTGATTGCATTTTGCTGTTGGATGTCTTAGCTAAAATGCAAATTAGCTGTCACTCTTCAGTAAATTATGTGGTACTAAGCTTTACTTTGCTTCCCTCTTTTCCCTTGTGTTACAAATAAACATGAGGGAAGGATGGCGTCTCCTACACATCTAGAGATGCTGATAGCTCAGTCAGGCAGCAAGATTTGGCTGGGCCTTTCTGTTTATAATAGCTTACAAATCTTGCACCACTTGAACACACTGCTAAGTCACTCAACTCCACATGGTTGAGGGAACCCACCAAACCTAAGCGCAAGAACTCAAGATAAAATGAATGTCAGGTGGGATCTAAAAGTGGACTGACAGTCTAGGGGGAGCTGACACCTGTACAGTTGGCAATCCATTCAAAACTGCCTCAGGTAGGAGCCATGGCCCATTTCCTCGCAAATCTTTGCTAGAGAGATGCCAACTCTCAGCTTTCTTTGTTATCATGTCCTGAATTTAGCACCAATAAATGCAAGGGCACTTGAATCTCAAACTATTTTCTTCTCTGATGAGTTGCCACAACTGCTACAAAGAGTGTTTGCCTCTTGCCCTGTGACCTTCTGAGAGTGGAAATAATGTTTTACCACCAGCAATTACAGCAGGAGGAAACTAATTACTTGTCACAAGTCTGGGCTACAATAAAGCAGCTGATGCTGGGTCTCTTGAGACAATTAATACAGCTCAGCTTGGAGAACAACATGACTGTGAGAACTCACAGCCAGCTGGAAGACTGCAAACAGACAAGCAAAATGGCAAAGTCAGCAGTTACTACCTTTTCCTGGCTAGTTGTGAGTCTCATGCCAAAGAGAGGTGACAACCTGTGGTCACTTTACGGGCTTTAATCGCAAACAGTGCTCTCAGCAAGAGAACCCAACCTCCCACAGCTTTGCATTCCTTGCTGCAGTCCCATAAAGCACCAACCAAACATAGACAGCCTGCCAGCACCCCAGCTGCACTAAGTGGGTGTATCAAAAATCAGCTCAACACTGTTTCTGTGCACAACAGGACATTTGTTCCTAGGTTCAGTCACCTCTATAGCTTGATCCAGCCTTTGAAAAACATGTGAATATGGTATTATCAGTGGGGCTTGAGCATGACCTCAGGCATGAGGGAATCTGACTGCTGGAAGGAAGACCTGGAGCCAGCACCAAAATTAGTGAGTGCAAATGGCTGCAATGGGCCAAAACTCCAGTGAGACAACGGACACGAAAAAAAAATTCAAAATCTGGAGTTGTCTCATGCAATCAGCCAGGTGGGCTGTGGGCAAAGCACCATTTACCTGGTGGGCAAAGTGCCATTTTCCAAGGCTGCTGCTCTCTCTCTCTGTCCCTCTGTCTAAGTGTGGTGCTTGCTGAGGAGCTCTGCTCCACTGGGGTCAAAACCTGAGAGACAATGCAAGGCAGAAAGAAAACACACTGCACAACTATCTACCAGGCACATCTGGATGCAGTGTAAACCTCACCTCTTTGTCATTTATTGCTCCCTCTGGGAAGTTCAGATCTGTGCAACAACAACAAAAACCAAAACAAAATTGTGACTAGTGATGTGGAAATGGTGCTACAGAATGAGACCATCAAACTGTGGACCGGTTTAGATAAAGCAGGTGAAATACCTAACTCTCTCCAAAACAAAAGGCCCCTTCAACCATGTTTTCCTTTCTCCAGGGGAAGGAAAAGAGAAGCAGTGACCTGTGAGACTGTTCCCAAAGGAGATTACTTCCACCTGCTCCCTCGTAGATAAAACCCTGTGAGTTACTGTCGTCTATAGTTTCAATGGACTTCCCATTCTCCTCTCTCCCATCTTTGTCACCTGTGATGTAACAACTGTGACAGCTTCTCCAGGTCTCAGCTGAGCAAATATTCCAGACATAACCATAGCCCCACCAATACATCTCCTAAATTTCCCCACTGCGTCCTTTCCCAGCTGTTTTGCTGCACATGATGTTGCTCACATGACACTGTCGACCCTCATCCTGCCATAAGCATCCCAAAAATTTATCCTGCTGTCCTGCCATCACAGTAGGTTTTACAAGAAGCTGACACCAGGCACTGCTCTCCTCACGTGGCCCACATCTAGAGGATTATGTATAAGCACAGATGGCTCTGCACCGGCTGCTAATTAGGGATTGTTCTTTTTCATCTGGTCACTGGGGCTTGTCCTGGGCAGGGCCTGCCTGACACCTCCCTCTTTGATTTCAGAGGGTTTTGTAAGAAGTTACCAGGCAGAACTGAAGGTGGATGAGCTTTTCATCAATGCCTCAATTTACATGGCCTGCAGGGTGAACTATAGCTGTGCAAACACACCCGTCTCTCTTCAAGCATCTTATACTATTTACTCCAGGCAGCAGGGCTAAGCAGAATGTACAGAAATGTGACCCAAGTCTCCAATCCCCAGGACAAGGATGAAAGTGGATTTAGAGTAGGTATGGCTATGTTTCTGCTACCGGTTCACCACCTCTGTCAAGTCCCTGAGTACAGAGGGTGAACAAGCTGAGCATGTGACACAAGCCAGTCCATAATAAGCCATTTTTATCACCCACTTCTCAGAGGTACATAACATCCAAGCACCACTCTGCTCTGCTGGGGAGGGTGCATAGGAAAAGTTCAGCTCAGAGCAGCTCATGCCTCCATATAGGCACTTTATCCATCACCCCCTGCCTGTGGCTGTAGAGCATGGGCCAGAATGGTGCACACAGAGAGGAGATTCCTTCTGGGTGCCTTTGAATAGCCTTTCCAAGCCACTACAACTTCTGTCTCACTGCTCTGCTTCCCTCTCTCCCTCACTTAGCCTCTGTGGTTGAGGTAGCCTAGGCCACAGGGACAGGGCAAGCAGGAAAACCTATAGGACACCACATAGATGGACAGAAAGACAAGAGTGGACACTGGAGATGTTGCACTAGGAAAGCTTTCTTGGAAGTGTGGGGAGAGCAAAGAGAGTGCCCCAAAAGCCATCAGTGTCACAGTGATGGAGCAGTGCCTCCCACAGCAATGCAGACAGGGGAGGAGATGATTCCAAAGCAATGTCAGGCTCCAGCTCCACAGGAGGACCAGCTACAGCAGTCTCCTCATGCACAGTAACCCCATAGCAAAGAACAGGCTTCACAACCTCCTCAGCACATCTGGTCACACTCCGTAATCCAGCGTGGCTCATCCCACTGCCTCCAGTCCCCTTGGGAACAAGGTCTGCCGGCAGTTCATGGGAGGGCTGAGCTGATGGTGTGATTCTTTCCTATGTTAGCCTTTAACAGGGAAAATAACCCTCAGCTAGGACATCCAACACCTAATAAAAATTACCTTAAAGAAACTTCTGACAATATTCCTTAGACCTCACATTTTAGCTACATGTTTACTTATTTGTGGTGGCAGGGGCAATTCCTATGCAGGTGAGGCATTTTCCAATGTGGAAACACCTCTGTGGGCAGAGGAATGAACTGTCTGGTTGCAATATCTCATGCACATATTCCTTAGATGGCCATGACCAAACTCCTGCCGACTTGGAATAAGTGAGACAAGCAAATAGACCTTCGACTCTGCTGTGGAGTGTTCCTTCACCCTCCCTGTGAGCATCCTGGCATCATCAGCATCCCTGGCGTGCAGAAATTCTTCCTCATCAAGGACATGACCTCATTGTTTCAGCGGCTGCACAAATGCAGCCTGGAGATGGTCTCTGCCCCCAGAGAGCCCATAATCATGTGTAAAATGCTGGACAGGGAACACAGTTTGATTGAAAGAGAGTGTGAAGGAATAATAAGATAATAGTGTAATATGTCCTTGGCCTGACTCCCTTTCCTCAGTATGTTACTCTCTCAACCCTGATGAGGTGATGTCTCATTTACAATTCTGGAAATGCAGGCCATATATATCCTTGTAACTAAAAGATCAAGGACCATACTCTGGAGTCTGCCTGGCACAAGTCAGTTCAGCTTGGCTTATAACTAAATTCCCTTCCCTCCTCCATCCCGTGGTAATCACCTCCACAACCCTTACTGGGAATGAGACGTTCTATTCCCCAGGCCAAGCTTCGGAAACACAGGTATGAACTGGCCAACTAAAAGGAAATGTTTATTATGCCCAGTGTCTAAGACAAAGAAGTTGAAGCTAAGACTTGCCTATGGCTGTGGGGAAAGTCAGTGTCAGAAGCTATGCTTTCCTGTCCAGAGGCCATGCCAGGAGATAAAAATAAGTAATTTTTCAGGTCAGGATTAGTCCTTATTGCATATCTGTTGCTTTTTTTAGCACATCATTCAGAATTAGTTGTCACTTAAGGCTCAGCTTTGTGAGAGTGTGCAGGCACATACATAATTATGTCCTGTGCTGTGTGCACTTGTGAGTCTTGACGAGGTGTGAGGCGTGTTGGCTGCACATGCAAACAGCCACCATCACGCACAGGGAAGCCTTTCCAACAAACATAAATGCACTTTCCCAACCAGTGCATGGCTGGTGCTGCTTTCAGTGCCCTGGCAAAAATGACCAGTAGGAAATCGTTGCAGTGTTCAGCAGAGGGCTTCTGGCACTGGGCGCTTGAGGAGGATCAAGCTGAGCCCCAGATATTCAGCCACAGCTTCTGATCCTGCACTCACTAGCAAGCTGGAGAGAAGTTGATATGAAATCTTCCCCAGTGGTGTCTTTGACCATTTCTGAGTTACGGCTTGAAGTTAATCCATTGGAAGCCTTTATCTTCAATGCCATGACTTGTGGTCAGGAGGAACTTGGATCTGGGAGGCCCAGATAGCTCAGGGTTCCTGTGAGTCACTACTCCTTTGAATTAAGAGGTAGCAATTATAATTAGCAACTTCCAGCTACATGATCACATTGCCCAGACGTGTCTTTACTGTGTTTGGCTGCAATGGCAGAAATGTCACGTTGTTTGCTTGCGCTTCTGTCCTTCCCCTCTGCTGCTGTGTGGTATCTGCAGTAAGAGCAGGGAAGGGGTTTATTTTTTTTGGGTGATATCAAGTGAGTGGGGAACAATGAGACCAGAACTGCTGATTTGACCTTGAGTGCTGGGAGAAAGCATAACACACAGTCTGTATAAAGTTTCCTCTTGAAGAAAAATAATAATAATAATAAAAATCTTTTTGTTCCTCCACCAGAGAGGACTGTAAAAATTTGCTCCTGCAAAGCTGAAGTGGATTTCACAGCCAGAGCGAGGTCATTCAGAAACTGTTGCCAGGTCAAGTTTTCACTTTGAACATTTTCACAGTTAAAGGAGGATCCAGAATGTGTAAGAAAACACAGCCCCAGATTTTCCACTTTAAATTGCTTGTGGCTTTAACTATAAGGTGCAAAGAAGAGAGGAGGATTGTGAACACTGAAGTGGCAGGGCTTGGGTGATTTGTTTATCTAGAAAATCTGTGCATCTGCTCTTTTGAGTGAAGTTCCCATTGGCTTTTTTTTTTTTTTTACTCAATTTTCCAGCTGTGTAGCACAAAGCACGAGCAGGTCAACAACTCTGCTGAAGATCACAGAGTGAGTCAGTGGCTCTGGAGAGATCAGAGCCAGGACCCCACTGTGTGCCAGCTCTTTGTGCTTCCCTCTGCTTTTAAAATTCATTTCAACCCCAGGTGCTAAAACAAGGTGAAACAGGACAAATTCCAGATTGACTTTGGCAGAAGCTTATGAAGGACACAGTGAAAAGTCACCACAATGCTGTGACACCAGAGACCACAGACTGAATGGTGCTCAGTCATATTTGTGCTTAAGGGTAAAGGCATTTCCATGTCCCCATGACTTTACAGTAGCTTTTCAACCCACTGGCCCATTTCAACCCAATCTGACAGCACTCCAGGGTGCTCCAAGATGCAGCACTTCTACAGTTTTCCTGAACACTGACAACCAGATAAAGAAGACAGCTGGAAATTAACTATCGCTATAGGAAAAACTGACTCATTCATAGCATTAGCCACCAGCAAAACCATCCCAGAAAGAGCAGGAAGGGTGGGGTGGGGGGAACAAACCAGAGATTTGTGACTGCACTTGCACAAGGAAGCTAAAGAGGGCTGGGGCTCAAGCACCAGCATGTGACTGTGTTATGGAACTGAGAGCACACTCCTCAGCACAGCTGTCACAGCATCTCCTAAGCCTTCAGATGGGGATCCCTCAGGAAAAGACAGGCCCAGCACAAGATGGGTGACATCCTCCTCTTCTGGGATGGGGACACACACTGCAGTTCCATAGATGTGATCTTTGACTTGGATCCTCCAGATTGACATTGGGTGCTCCTTCTTTTTCCTGACTGGATAATTAACCCATTAAAAGTGATCTCTGCCTCTTCCTCAAAATTACTATTTCTTTGTGCTCAGGTAAAACCTTTTAATTTCTGAAATACATAGGGAAAAACTTATTTAGGGAGCTGTTTTGAGGTATTTGAATTAAAAAAAAAAAAAAAAGAGCCAATATTGACTATTTTGCCAGCAGTGGATCTCGATTTGTTATTGTAGGGTCACTCGAAAGTAATGGCTGGCAAGGGTGAAAGTAATTTGCAAGCCCAGAGCTACGCTGATTAATTGTGGCCAAGCTGCGCAGCAATAGTAGGGTCTTTTATTGGGAGGTCACCAAAGGGTACAGGGCTGAACAGAACGGATCATTACTGGAGGGCTGCTGGTTAATAGGAACTATAGAGCTGTTTATGAACAGGGGGCTCGGCTGGTCTGAACAGGATATTCATGAAGACTGTGCTACAAAATGGTTCGTTGTTGTGGTCATGCGCTCTGGGCTGCTTGTATTCGTGGGTGCACTTGTGTGGGCATGTTCGGTTTATTTAGAAAATAAGGGCATTGAAGCACTTGTTTTCTGAGAAGGAAAAAAAAAAAGCACAGAGTAAGAATTACTCCAACTGTGCAAATATTGAAGAGAAAGAAATGAGAATGTCTCGTTGTCCTTTTTACAAGTCGTTGTCCTTTTTACAAGTCTTTAAATGACAAAGCAAAAGACGTAAAACACTGGGCAGCGCTGTGCTCGCCATCGCCTGGGGTCCCCAGCACAGCAGAAGGCTGCTAAACCAATAATCTTGCTTTCCTGACCTTGCCGCCTTCTAACAAATCCTTTCTACTTTAGCAGAATTGGTTTCAGAGAACTAGGCTATATAATCTGGTACTCTGGTAATGTCCTCATTTAACAGATGCAAGGCCAAATCCTGCTCATGCCTGCACTGGCACAGCCCCATCACTTTTGGTGAGATTGCTCTGGCTGAGAGCAGACCATGACCATTTCCCATTAAACTCATTCCCCCTTCCTATTGTGTTTGATTTTATAGTGTCCTGGAAACTGGGAAACCTGTATGTCCTCAGCCATTTGATGCACAGGAAATGTAGTCACTTAACTAATCTTTTCCTTCAACAGATAGGGTTTTTTGGTTTGCTTTTTTGGGGTGGTTTGTTTTGAGTTTTTTGGTAGATCTTGCCTTTCAGTGCTTATGGAAGATGGTTACAGCAAAGAGGAAAAAGATTATAACTCAGCAGACACACATCATGCTTGGTTGTAACCAGGCAGCTGCAGGAACAGAATTCCCAAGTCCAAATTATATCTAAGATGGGATGGAGTCTGCAAGGATAGGCTATTACATTCATTTGGAACAGTTTTTATTTCTTCACTGTGAGGGTGGCAAGGAACTGGTCGCCCAGAGAAGTGTTGGATACTTCATGCCTGGGAATGTTCAAGGCCAGGATGAGGCTTTGAGCAACCTGGTCTAGTGGAAGGTATCCCTGCCCATGGAAGGGGGTTGGAACAAGGTAACCTTAAATGTCTCGTTGGACCCAAACAATCCCACCGTGCTATGATTCTATGAGTGTCAGTAAAGTTGAGGATGAGGTGAAGGACTTAAATGACTCTGTGATCTCCTCCAAAATCTTGCACCATTATGCTTGAAATATCTTCAGATTTTGGAAGGTTTCAGCAGAGAGTGTGACATACAGGATCTGAAAACTCTGGCCACGCTTTGGAAAGATGAGATTTTAAGTGGCAGACAAGAAGGACATCAAGAAAGAGATGGGAAATCAGGCAACACACTATTCACAGACTCGGAGACCTCAGAAAAGCATCAAGGATCTGGCAACAAGTAGTGACTTCAGGCAGAGCTAGAGCACAGAGAATAGCTACAGGAGCCAGTCACCTGGGAAAGCTGCTACAGTAAAGTTTATGTTGGATCAGACTGTCCTCAGGGATTTCTGCAGGAAGATTGAAGAGGCTGCTGAAAACTCCGGAAAAAGAGTGCAAATGGGCCATAAAAATGAAGGCACGTGGGAGGAATGATTTTTTTCCTTTGGCTGTAACTTATGCAGAGATTTTTGTTCACAGATAAAGTTCTTGTCCTGAGGAAGAATCCATCACTATGGTATATGAATTCTGGCAGTGCTGGCATCATTGCCAGAATGCTTGTTAATTGTGGTCCTTCCAAACGTGACCAAGAAAGGGTTCTCCAGCTTCCTTATGCTGCAGGAGAGGGAGATCCCTGCTCTTCATAACTATTGTAAATTGCCTGTTCTTCATGTCACTGTCCTCTGAGTCTACCCTGTCAAGCTGGTCTACATTTCACTTGAGCCCTCAACCATCTGTTGCCCATTTTGCACTCACTGGTTCAATCTCAGGCTCCCATCTGAAATGTGAAAATTAACTGCCCTAGAGGAAGCCAAATATTTTAAGGCATCATTTATACCAGACTTGTTTCAGATGGAGGGATGGTGACCAAAGGTCCATGGATCCCAGCAGAATGTGCAGCCCATAGCTACGGAGCAGCTCTCCTGGAATTTTCTTTTGTAGAAGGGCTGTGCTTCCTTGCCCTGTTGCCACCAGCCTCCTCTTGCCAAGCAGCACACAGCTGGCTGGCATTTTCCTGGGACCAGAGCAAGAAGTGCCCTCAAAGACGCGACGTCACGTGTGCCGGAGCACGCCTTCAGTCTGAGCCAGTTCCTGTCAGCCTGATATGCAGGGGGAGCACTAAATTAATTCCTGATGCCGACATTTGCATCCCAACACAAAGATGTCACCCACTGGCACGAGGGTGTTGAGTCACTACATTTCCCCAGGCTGCAGAAGGACAAGAGTCATATGCTCATATGCTGTTTCCCAGCAAAGATCCATGAGGGTGCTGGCTCCTGCTGTGAGATCCAGGTGCTTCACTCAACCTCCCAGTGACTCTTCTGAGGAGTCAGGACCAATGCAAGGCAGAAGTGGCTCTGACTTTCCCTCTCACTCCCTCCTACCCTACCACAGCATGGCTGTGAAAGGAAAATAGGAAGGCTGCAGAGAAAGCCACATGCCCCAGGTTGTGAAACTTGGTTTACAAGAGACTGTGGAGATTCCCTCCTCAAGAAAAGAAAAAGGGAGGAGGGTAGGGGGAAAAGAATAGAAATGATGGTTTGGACCAAGTTCAGACCTTTGATGTGTGCTCTGAGTCTGGGAGCCCAAGAGACACTTGTACATTGAAGGCCTCACTATTTCTGTACAGGGCACAGACTCTGTTTTCCCTCAACTCCTTCCTGGATTGCTGCATCTGCTCTTATTTCAACTGCCTTTTTTAGGTATGTGCTTTAATACTACTTTTTATGCATCTAGTTTACTACCTCTTATTATTTCCTTTAACAGTGAGTGAAACAATCCTTAATGCCAGACTCAATCCTATGGACCAGCATGTCTCAGGGCCATTCATCAGATGGCAGCAAGGACTCTTGCTGGGGCATCCACAAGCAATGCTCTGCCAGGCAGCAAGCAGGGCAGAAAAGGGAGTCAGGGTGCTTCCCAGGGAAAACAAGGGGAAAGGATGTGCTGTTCAAAGGGTGAAAATGTCTCTTCTCACCAAGGAGGTAAGGGAGTTAGGGTGGCAGACTGGCAGTGGGGCCTTTCAGCTCTTGCTCTGTGTACTTTTGCAATTACTGCCCAAGTGAGAGAACAAGGGGACCACCGCTGCAAGCCATCTGTCAGGAGTGCCAGGGAGCTCTGTCCCTGGCTCACAAACACCACCTGTGTCTCTTTGGTGTGATGGTTATGCCTGTCTATCTTAAGGCAACAGCAACTGGAAAGCAGAGGTGGAAGATGGAAAAAGGGAGGTAAAATAGCTGTTGGTCCTGGATGGGCAGGCAGAGAGATAATTATTGCCTTCAGATTCCTGAGGGACAGGTAAATTGCAGGGGAAGCTGTAATATGCCATAAAATTAATATCTCTAGTTGAGGCTGTGATTTGTCACAGGCAGGAGAATTATGAATTTTAGTTCAAGAGTCAGTATTATTTCAGTTTACCCTTGAGGATCAGGATTCACAGGCTGGAGACAAAGTGGATGTTGTATAAAAATGTTTCCCCACTAGTAGGAGGGTTTTCTGTTCTTCACTGAGGGGCCTGTGTAATACACTGTTTTTGGGAGGGCATTTGGTAGAAGACATAAAATATATCACATTGCAGGTGAGAATATGCGGGATCCAAAGTTTTGATGCGTCTGAAGTAAGACAGCTCTGAAAATGGAAATAACTGGGTCAATGACAAAATGTGTAATTTCAATGCTTTTGAGGTTTTGTTTCTGATGAGTATTTGGGTCCTCACCTCCCTGACTTAGGATAGGAGAGGGGGGGTGTCAAGCAGGAAATGTCAAGCAGGAAATGTCAAGCAAAGGCAATGAGAGGAGAGAATAACTTCAGCTGCAGTGCAAGGGAGACACTTGTCAGGGATTTCAGTGCTCAAGGAGACTGGGAAGGACGGTGGCCTCAGAAAGAGGCACCAGAAGAAGGAGCTGGCTGGAGAAAAGCCAAGTGCCTTTTGACACCTCTGTTCTCTTCCCTAATTGCTACACCCCTTTAAATAAATAAATACCCTCTGACACATAAGGAACAGTCTGATTTGTGAGAGCTACTCCAAATCACCGTGTTCATCCACTGGATCCAGTCATGCAAGAGCATGTTCCCAGGAGATCAGAAGTAGGTACAGCTCAGTCCAGAGCCACAAGACAGCACCCCTTAATACTTCTTTGCCTTGAGCAATAGCTTTAGACAATCACCCCCAGTCCTGCATCCTGCAGCCCACCTCTACTGCGCTCCAGACCATCAGGGGACTGGGTTAACAAAACTAGGCACTGAAATTCAGCCTCAGAGGAGGTGGCAAAATGGCAAGCCAAGCTGGGACCTGTTTATGGGAGCAAACTCTGTCACTGAGGAAGTGAAGCCATTCGCCCTCCCTGCACGTGCACATTGTCCTCTCCATCACACTGGGGACAGAGGTGTCCCAGCAGCAGCTGCAAGTCACAAAGGATTTGTTGTAGAGGAAAAGCAAAGGCCAAAATACACATACAGGTTGCCCTGCAAGAGCTGATCCTCCTACTTGTCAGCAGTGTAACCGTCTGGAAAAGTATAATTATTATAAATGTAATTAATAGTGATCTGGGAAGATTATAACTTTCTCTCCCTATTCTTCTTTCCCCCTCCCCCCTCACTCCAAAATTTCTGGTTGTGCTTATTTTGGCAACCCTAACATAGTAATTCGATGCAAACTCTGGCCACAAATCCAATGGAGCTTGATAGGCTTTAAATGAGGGGAGGGGGGGATAGGCAGGGGTGATGGCTTTAATAACTGTTCTTGGAGAAAGGCCATTGATGTGTTTTCATTACTCGGAAGAAAAAGAAAGCCAGAAAGAAAACAAGTGGTAGGACAGCCATTAGAAAATAACTATGAATAATTATAGAGTGGGGGTAAGGAGAAGTCCATGGAATTACTTCAGGGATATAATCATGAGCCCACATCCAGGCCAGTTACTGGTGGCTGAGAAAAGGATGTATCCAAGTGGGGTTTGAGGGCCCCTCTGGTTTGGGTCCACCTCCATCCAGTCTTGCATGAGCCAGCACCCCCATCACAGAACCTGCTGTCCCCAGTGTCTCAGCAGGATTCCAAAATGCTACATGCATTTCTGACCTTACAGCACTCTGCAGACCTTCAGGGATGAGGCTCCATGCACGTGTCTGGGATGGGACGGAGACAGAATATTTTCCTTTCACATCAGGTAAGCTGAGGCTCTAAGCTGCAGCCTGGATTAATTCAGTGAGGACCTTAATTGTCCTTTGAACAATACAACTTCTCACTGTGGGTATTTAATGAAGACAGCTGCACACAGGCATCCCACTAGCAGAAAGCTCTGCAAGAAATCAAGGTGTGATAGTCACAGGCAGGAGAGTTCTCCCTCTTTAGAAGAACTATAAATGGTAACAGTCAGCACTTGCTATCCACAAATCCCAGAGTAGTTTGAATGCAGCACCTCAGCAGAAGAGACAGGCTGGTTTCTGAGAGCCCTTCATAATTAGATTATAGAGATCATGTTCCCTCATCGCTAGAAAGCCTCCAAATCATCCATACCCACTCCTATCAATGGTGCAGCCAGACACCCACCCATGAGACTCTCTATGGCAATTACACCTCTCTGCCCTTTGGACAGAGGTTTTGGTGTGTTCCTGGTGGGTAACATTGATTCAGACCAGAACATTTTCAGGCACATGGCATCACAAAAAGAGATGAAAAGCCTATATCCATCTTGGCTCATGCACAGAGCAGAAGGGAATCCAGAGTGGTTGAAAGATGAAAAAAGAAAAAATGAAATCAGCAGGGCTCCAAGAGGTTATTTTCATGCCAGCTCCTCAGGCGCTATGCAAAGGTTCAGGAATGAACGTGCACAGAGCAGGCTTGGAGGGAGGTCACAGTCAGGAGTCATCTCCTCAAGGTAAAGTACTTCTCACTGCTGTTCATGGGGCCAGCAGCAGGTACATGACCACAGAGGCAAAGGACATCCCACCTCCACCCAGCACACCCTGTAGGGGACTTCAAGATTCTCAGTCAATTCCGGGCATATTTTCTACTTTGAGTCATCATCCAAGAACTCAGAACATGTAAAACCTTTCAGAGGCAGAAAGGAGTATCCTTCTTAGGACAACTTCTTCTAGGAGATGTCCCTCTCATATTCCTGTGTCACCCATCACCATGGCACCCACATGCACAGCAAGGTTTCTAGAGCACCTTAGTCTGTGCTAGACAGACACAGCAACCCCCTGTATTTTACTGCACTACAAAGTAAATAATTAGACAGTACCTCCAGAAGACAGCAGGCTAGGGCATCTGTTCAAGTTTCTCTGAGACCATGTGAATTTATACTTTTTCTTTATTTACACTACTTTTTCTCCTGGTTATTGATGATGTTTCTCATTTGTTTTTATTAGATGCAGGTGTTTTCTGCACTTCAGCTGGGAGCACTTTCCCTTTTCAGCCAATTTCAGATCTACTTTGTGTTTCAGTCACCTTTTGACTGTGATACTGGAGAGGCAGAAAAAGAGAGAAGGAGATACCGAGTTTTGCTGCCTCAGCAGATGTGTGTTAAAGTGTTTTAGTGATTCAGCCAGTGTGTCTGCCTGAGGCCAAAGGAGAGGCATTGTCTGAATCTAAAACAATTAATAACAAAAAAACAATGTGGGCAGCACAAAGCGGGGGAAGGTGGAGGTGGAAAGCGAGTGAATCACATGGATATTTCAGGCCTGCAGAGCACCTCAACAAGATCTCCAGGCACTTAAAGACAGCCCCTTAAATCCACCCTGTCCCCTCTGAGACACTAAAGGCTCAGCACTCCTGTTGCACAGTTAAGAGAAATGAAGCTTCTTTTGCAACTCATCCCCAGTCATTGAGCATCTCTCCCCAGAGCCAGACAGCACTTTCCCAATGCCCCAGGGAAGCAGAAACATACGTGGCCCCATGGCCATGGCATGCATGGCCAGTGGGACAGGAGGCTCACAGCCCCACTTGTTGCTGGGCCAGGCACGGTGCTGGGAGGGGCACTTAACTGCTCACCCCACACTCGTGTCCTTGAGAGCCACCAGCAACACAATGACCTCTGCTCTCCGCTCTGGCCAGGAAGGTGCAAAGGGGAACCTCTGTTGTCTGCTCATGATGAAACATCTGTCTTTTCCCTGTTAGCAGAAGAAATTAATTTCGTCTGTGCTCAGGCAAGAGGAATTTGTCCCCTGAGCTATTTCTGCCTCTGTCATTTAAACATCCAGTAGAGCCTTTATGCTCCAGTCCTGTGAAAGTCTCTGAGGAAGGACTTCCTGAAGCCCAGAATCTGATGTCCCTTGCTTACTAAATCCCCCCAACTTTGCACCCCAAGCTGACCCGTGTGGGCCACTGGGAAGTGGAGGCACCCCAGTCACCGTCACCACTGGAAATCTTGGCAGCTGAGACCTGATAATGTGAAACAGAGCCAGCACAGCCCCACAGAACACCCAGGCGCTGATCTGGTGGGGGGAGACTCCATTTCTACATGCGGTTTAAAATTGATACCCCCATGAGGCATGTTAGAAAGCAAAACATTGATGCTGTCTTCACTGGAAGCATCGGTTGCTTTGTTTTTTTAATGACACAGAAAGCTGCTTGCAAAGAGATAATTTCATTCAGCCTAACCCTTGCTGGATGTGGAAGGAAGTCCTTGGAGGTGACTCTCCAACGTATCCAGTATGCCACCTAGCCCTCGCTAGCTCTACTACATCCATTCACTGCTGTGGGATGGGCTGCTGGATCCTGCTGGAAAGGGGCTCCCAGCATGAAGTTGTGAACACTTGTTGGGGTTATCATCGCAAGCAAGAAGGCACTGTCCAAGGAAAGAAAAAATATCTTGGGAAGAAATTACATTTTACTTTTGACACTCAACGCAGTCTCCATGCACAGTGAAATACTGTGTCGATATCTGCACCTCCTGCTGGTGCTCATCTCTCCTTTCTGCACTTCTGTCTCAGACTTATCCCATCAGTTCCACTTTAGTTGCTTGTCATTTTTCCCTCCATGGAGTGTAGAAGTATTGGCTTTTTATTTTTTTCAGAATGATGCTTCAGGCACCTGATTTCACAACTATGCAGTGTTTTTTAATGCTTGCTCATGAAAAAAACCTATACGTTCTCCTGTATAAGCATTATTTTGCTAATGAGTTTCAGATCTACAAAAACCGGACAGTGGTTTTAGAGGGAGAAGAAAAAACGTATCTTACTTTTGTGTCGGTCATTCAGCTCCTAATCTTTCTCGATTGCCTGAACTTTTTTATGTTCTAAGTGCTTGCAAAACACACAGATCAGCCCAAACTGATTAAAGTATGTGTTCCATCCTCTTTATCATACCAGGAAAGTCAGTGCTTTTGCATATTACTGACACTATCATAATGAAGTGTAACATATCTGATATGTTAAGAATGGTAACTGCTTTCCAAATAATTATTTCTCTTTTTGTAGCAGAGCTATATGTAACACATAGATCCTATAGCAATGAAATACACTAAAAGACACTAATTGAAATGTTGGTTTCCTCTGAACGCTCTCTGTTCACTCTCTCGAAATAAGAGACCATGTCTTATAAACATAAAACATGATTGTGATCTCCCTTGGAAGAGCACAAGCTAGGAGAAATGTGATCTTTGTTAGCTGCAGGCTCTCCCTACAGCTCAGGGCCAGCCATACGCTGCACACTGTCCTGTGGCTGTTTTATGCTGCCAGGGTAGTGGCGGTTTTTTGGTTCAGCAGAAGATGCCATAAAGACAGACCTTGTGAAGGGAGTGGAGAGAGCACAAACCATGGGGTCATCTGCAACTCCATCCCAGCTGCTGGGCTCAGTGGTTCAGTACAGGTGGTAGCCCTAAGATCCCCATGGCTGAGACTACTTTCATAAAATGGGGGGAAACCTGCCAAGAGGGCACCTCTCACGGCTAAAATATTGTCATCCTCTGGCTGAGGATACAACTCAGTTTCCAGGCAAGTTTTTTGGATGAGTGTCCTCACAGCACAGCACAGGAATGAAATGACAGTGAAATGCAAGACAACTTCACACAACCTGCATTCTGGCCCAAGAGAAATTTCCCGGACAGCCCTAAGTTACAGCAGCTTCCCCTGGGATCCCTTGCAGGATCTCTGCCCCGTGGCAATCCAGCCGTGCCCAAGCCTCCCATGCCAGGGCTTGCAGCTGGGCTTGATGGAGGCAGTTCTCTACATGCCTCACCATTTTGTGTCTCGTAGGTAGGAGTGGGAGTGAAACCTCTCCTCCACCCCTCAGATACTCTCACTGCCTCTGCACCAGGTATTAATAGAGGGCACTCTGTTTCTTACAGGGTGGATGAGAGTATGAAGAAAGCCATTTTTCTCCTGCCCTAAGCCCTCTCACAAAGTGCTTCCAGATCTCCAGGTGAACAGTGCTCACGCTCTGCCTGGTGCTATTTTCTGCAAAGCACCCACTCAGACCAGTGGCAGATTCTCATAAAAAACAGTGGCAGGATGCAATTAATATGCTGTAAAAGCCCTAAGTGTCAACTGAAGAAACCATTTTAAAGCACTTCAAGATAAAACCCCTGGGGAGTGCTTTCTTACCTTAAAGGTTTTTTTGGTTTTTTGGTTTTTCTTTTTTGCAGTTAACTGTGATCTAAGCAGAGATTCAGGTAGTAATAAATAAAATCTCTGCAAAAACTCTTGGTAGAATGAAAAGCAAAAAACCACTCAACCAAGCTTAGAAATGTTGCTTTCTTTTTTGAATGGCAAGGGGTAAGAACAGGAGGAATTTGATCTTTACTACTGAGTCCACATGGGGTAGAAAGGCAGTAAAACAATGAACACCTGAGAGGTGCAAAGAAACCTTAAGCTGGAAATTTTGGAGAAGAAGGAGTTAATGCTTTTAAGCAACCATCCGTCCTCTTACCATAGATAAGGGTGCATTCTAGTGGCAAAATCCATGCAATGCAGCTGCACAGATGACTGATCTAAAAAGAAACCTGGGGAATATGAAGCTTTGGAGGAGTGTGTGCCTGTGTGGAAGGGGGGTTGACTTGAATCGCACATAAACCTCACTCACAATTAGCTGATCCCTTTGAATTTCTCACTGCCCTGGCAGATGCCCCCGTGCTTGAGCTTCTGAGCTGCCTCCCACCCTTGGTTCAGCTCATCCCCTGCTCCAGGTGTAACCCCTGAGCACAGCTGCGGGGGCTGCACACCCCAGGTTTGGAGATTCCCTTCCCTACGCTTCCAGCTTCCCTGCTCCTAGGAATGAATGAGAACTAAGGGAGGCAAGTGAGAAGGACCAGGGCCGGGAGAACTGTAACCCTGAGGAATGCAGCGGTGGAACAAAAGACAACAAACCCCAAGCTGCCCAGGACAGAGGATGAGCACTGCAAGGCGCTTTTTTTTTTCCCCTTTCTTCTTCCTCCCCATTTTGTACGGGGGCAAGAGGCAGAAGAATGAGCTAAAACGTGCAAATTGGACTTCACATGGCAAAATTCCCCTTCTTTTCTGGCATGCCCTAAGCAACAGCGAACTTTTCCAAAGAGGAATCTAACACAGTCCTTACAAGCAGCCCAGCCCTCCCTCTGCTCACTGTCCGGCCGTGTTAACCCTTGCTGTTTAGGGGTGTCAGGGGCGCACCCCGGCACAGGGCAAAGCCTCACTGCGGTTTTAAACCTAGCCCGGGGCAGAGGGACAGGAGAGGAGGGCTGGGCAGCCTGCACACACAAAGGCTCGTTCCTGGGCCGGGGCGGCAGCAGCTCCCTGGCAGGCACCCAGCCATCTCCTCCTGCGCCCACCTTTGGGGCGCACGGCTCCTGCGGGGGTCCCCAGCCCGCCCGCTACCCAGGCACCGGAGGGGGATCCCCGCCCCACCAGCACAGGGCACAGCACGTAAAATCGGGCTCTACTAACTCAATCTCCCACTTCCTCCCCAAACTCAGAGCCCTGACCTCTCCCATCCAGACTCCCTGCAGCCCAGGCTGCCCTGCAACCCAATGGCAACCACTTTGCTTTTTTTTTGCCCCCCTTTTTTCTTTAAACCGTGAAGATCTGAACTTTCCCCCCACCACCACCCCCCCACACACTCCGATCCTCAGCTTCCCCTTCCCCCTCCTCCTCCTCCCCTTGTCTCTCCTCATAATATTATCCTTGATCACTGCCCGGGGTTTGAAGCCCAGAAGTCAGGAGCTGCGCACCCCACCCCCACGGCCCGAGCGCGCACTGATAGGGCCCTCGCTGCTGGCACCTAGTCAAGCTGAGGTGTCATTGGGATCTCAAATTGCAGCGAGGGGCTGGCAGGCAGCCAGAGGCAGTCTATTTAAAAGACAGCCTGTTCTGCAGTATTCAGTCTCTTTAGAAACTTCTCCAGGGGAAAAGTGTTGGGAGATCTACAAAGTGGATTTTTTTTTCCTCTTTTTTTTTTCCCTTCCCCCTGATTTTTTACCGCTCCTCTGCCGACTTTGCAACAAAACACTCCAACTTTGCAGAAAACTTTTTTTTTACTCTTTTGGTATTTTTTTTTCCTTTGCAAATCTTGGAAGAGGAAAGCGGGAGAGTTGAACAGAGACGATCGAAACACAACTTTGCTTCATACCAAGCTTCCCAGCAGCTCGCTGCGTCGGGAGAGACATTTTCTCCCGCAGAAGAAGAGAGAGGGGAGGGGAGCTTTGCATCCCCTCTTCCTTCTCCTGCGATTTCATTTTTTTTTCTTCTCTTGACTGCTTTGATGCATTATTAGCAGGACACTGGTTTTCACGGAACTTTGCTCCCTTCCCAACCTGCCTCCTCCCAGCCCTTTGGGAAGAGTGTGTGCGTGAGTGAGTGAGTGAGTGAGTGTGTGAAATCGCCGTCCCACCTCCCCAAACCCCCCTGCTCCCCCCCGCCTCCCCCTGCAACCTGTAGGCTGTGCAACCCCTGCAGGCTTCGCTCCCTTTCCCCCCTCCTTCCCTCCCTCTTTTTTGCGCGCCCGCGGATCGCGGTGCGAATTCCCCCTTTCGAGGCGAGAAAAAGCTGAAAGGAGAAACAGGGGGAAAGAAAAAAAAAAAGAAAAAGACAGAAAAAGGAAATTTAGACGTCCCCCCTCTCCCAAAGCCAAAAGAAAAGCAGGAGGGTCTCGCACCCCGAGAATAAACCCCAGAGTGGGGCGCCTGCAAGCAAGGGCTGCGCTTTCCTTTTTGAATTTTATTTTTTTAAAATTATTAAATTTTTTCTTTTTTTTTCTTTTTTTTCTTTTTCTTTTTGGCCCCCGAAGGGGCAAGCGAAAGCCAGCGCCGCCCGCTCCCGGCAGCCCCCCGCGCCC